>WEIT01029165.1:0-115087 GCA_013389985.1 Dryoscopus gambensis
TTGGGTTTGAGTTTGGGTTTGGAGAGCAGATCTCCCTCCTGCTGTTGTGTCACCTGAGCACAGGGGTTGTACTCTCACACAGCCATCATGGGACAATCAAATCACAGCACAGCCGGAGTTGTTTTTGTGGCTCTTGCAGGGATATTATCTGGATTTCATAATCAAACAAGCCTGGCATAGTTGATCTTGCACACTGAAGTCTGTGGCTCACCACAAATATGAGCAGCAAATCACGGCCTCCTTCTCCTTTTTTCCTCTGTATGTATTCTTAGGGCCCAAGAACAACAAGTGAGGGCTTTGTGAGCCACCTCTGTGTTCTGAGGCCGAAAAGGGCTTTTCCATCCTTTGTGTGAGTTGAGTGAGCCTGGCACAGAGCTTCAAAGAACCAGACCCTACCATGGAATCACAGAGTGGTTTGTGTTGGAAGGGACCTTAAGGATCATCCAGTCCCAACCCCCTGCCATGGACAGGGACACCTTTCCATTAGATTTCTCCATTTTTGTGCTCTCTTTCCATAACAAGCTGTAGCACTAGAGCATGGAGTTAATAAACACCAAGTGGGATGAGTTTGGGAGGGACAGATGCCCGGTCAAAGCAAACAGTACCCACCCAGTATCTCTGTAGGCATCTCATTTCAGCTGGTGGGACTGACAGGTCTCCCCTCAGTCCTCTGCAGAGCTGGAGGCCAGGTTTGGCTCAAGGAGGCTCCTGGGGACTGGGCTTGGCCTCACCCAGGGGGAGACAGGGAGACATCCAACACTTCCCACCCACCCCGATCAAAGGCTCCGTGTTTGCAGAGCTGGCAGAAGCGCCTTTAGCAAATCTTCGAAAGATGGTGCCAGCAAAATGGACTGGGAGGTTTGCTCAAAGCCCTGCTCTCATTAGCAATTAACACTCCTCCCTCCTGGAGAAGAGTTAAGGGCTCCTTCACAGAGGCTGGCATTTTCCCATCTCCATAGGTTGCTCCCTGTAGGCAGAATGCCACGAACTGTTCGATCTCCTCCCTAAAGTGACTTGTCACTGAGAGAGCAGCCAGGGAAACAGGCAGCCCAGAGATTCACCACTTGCAATTACCACACCTCCCCTCCTATTTCTATATCCAAATCCATCTGGATCAATCCTGATCTCTCGGGATTGCTCTATCCCCAGTTGTCCCATGACAGCCACCCCTACTGCGCTGCACGTGTCTTCAGCCAAAAGTAGCGACTCATAAATAAAAAAGGGATTTCTTCCCACTGCATCCTATATTCATACTCTGTATAAAGAACTTGTTTTGCTTGTATGGAGTGATCTTGTTTGATGGCACACAAAACCTGTCCTGTGCTACAGGAGCTGAGTGGAGTACAGTGCTTTCCTAAAACCTTCCAAGTTCTTGGAAATAACCTGCAGGCAGCTCCAAAGATGCTGACCTCAAGACAGCTTCACACACATGCTTTAAACGTGACATGGTCAGAGTTTTCCATGTTTCACACCGTGGTAACAGGTCAAAAATAGGCCTTTGCTCTTCTGAGAGTGCAGTGATGCCAGAGGATCCAGGGGAATCAGAGAGGCACGGGATATCCAGGGTTGGAAGGGACCCACAAGGATCATGGAGCCCAGCTCCTGGCCCTGCACAGGACACCCCAAGAATCCCACCGTGCTCCCTGCAAAGGGAACGAAGAGAAGCAGCAGCAAACCTTTCCCATGGGCAGCAAGCCCAGGGCCTCCAGGGCGCAGCCAATGCTTTTTCAATGCCTGCTGCCCAAATTGTCACCACCTGGAAATGCCAGCACCTCCTCAGGAGAGGGAGGAAGAGCCCAGCAGCAGTGATTTCTGGATTTTGGATCTTCCTTTGGATCCATTCCCTCCCAGGCACCCTCAGGGTGGCAGCAATACCCCCCTGGGTCTGTGATTAATCAGTGACGTCCGTGCCTGGTGGTTGGTGCACTGCTTGAGCACATCTCTTCATCTTTTCCAGGGAAACCTGGAATTTTGAATTCTTCTGAATTCGTGTTCTGAGAAAATTCTGGTTTTACTGGGAAATGCTGCATTCCTGGAGACTTTGAGAAATGTCACATTTGTGGCTCATTTAATCTGCATATTTGTATTTGGAGTAATATTGCATTAGGTCAGTTGTTATTGTCATTCCAGATATACACTGATTTCCATATCTGCCCTCAGCTGCTCTGTCCCATTTGATGTTACACCAGAAGCTTTTCCTTCTTCATTTTTAATCTTTTTTTTTTCTTCCTTAGAACATTTTAAAGGACTGTAAAACCCCCATAATGTGGAGGATAAGGTAGTTTTCAAGTATAGCAGATCACAGGAAGAAAATCCAATCTTTCACATATTTTTATTTAAATTTATTTCCTAACCAGGAAGTGAGAGGTTATTGCTCTTTAGAACATGATGCTGAATTTGTCCAGATTTCTTGGTATAGACATTCATCCAGTTACATTTATTTAATGTGCTAAATGACCTTTTAAAAGTGCTTTTCGATGTCGTGTAGAATATCAGCAACACATTTTGGAGCAGCAACAATGCAAGTTCCTTTTTCTTTCTTACTTCTTCTGTGAATCAGAAAACTAAACATGCTTGCATTACTTCTTCTAACAGTTCTTTGGATCATCTACAATATCTGTTTTTTAAAAAAAGAAGATATAACAACCTTCAGTCCTTCCAACCCATGTCAGGTGTTAGAAGAAATAAGAGACTGAGAACTAATCTGTAATTTCACTTATTTGCCTAAAATTTTCATGTTCATAGCTGAAGGGACCTATCAGCCCTATTCTCCCGCAATTTGCTTCTAGAGCTGAAAAATATCTGGAGAGTATGGAGAGAACACCAAACCCCAGGGGTGTTTAAGATGAGTTATACTGGGTGGAAAAGCTTTAACAGAATAATCTTTCAGAATACTAATTGGTTGGTAACACTGACAATTAGTTGCTTCAACTCTGTTTTATTTCCTTCAATTTAGACAGTTAAATATAGACACAAAGTTTGATAATTACACTCCAGTTGGGAGATGTACTATAAACAAATAAGATACAGTGTCTAAATTGATTAGCAAATCTGCATAAAGCTTTCTTTAAATGCAAGATGTATTTTTCATTACTGTGTAATTATTCATTAAACGCCAGCTGTTAAAAGTCAAGTTAATGAAATATGAAAAAGTGTAGGATAACAACCAAAGTCAACTCATTTCAAAAGAATTTTCTTGAAAGGGTTCTCTGGAAATAAACATGTTTGATTTGAGCCAGTGAAACTTGTCACACAAATCCGAGGAGGAGAAGATAATGTTTGCTGAGGATTTCACTGTGAAAACAAAAACATTCCCATTTCCAAAGACCATTTTCATGTTGGTTTTTGAGAATCAAACATAACATTTTACCCAAAGTCTCCTAGAGCATGGTGATATTTAAGCTCTTAGAAAGTTTAGGCAACAGCAAAACTCACCACTTCTTTTCTGTCTGAAGTATTTCCCAGATTTTCACTGTCAATTACTTCTCATTCTAATTTTAAACATGAACTTAATTGCATTCAACACATTTGACTGCTTCCATATGGAATAAGACCACAGTGAGGTTTGACAGACCACAGAGGTGCTGCCATTTGAAATCCTCTCATGAACTGAAGAGGCAGGATAATGCAATGGCACAGAGGAATTCTTCTGTGTACACTTGGAGCACTCCTTAAATAGCAGAAGCCTTTACATAAGGACATGTGTGCTCATCAGCTGTTGTGGGGGAGCTGCAGCTGGGGCATGGAAAGCTCCTGGTTCTGGTTATTCAGCAGAATTAGGGCAGGATTGGGAAAGATTTGGGTCCCCTGCTCCTCAGTCGCCTCCCTGCTGCTGATCTGGCATCTGGGTCAACCAGTGCCAATTTATTCAGGAGAGCCAGGAGTTTGGGGCACAGAGAATGAAAGAATTATAGAGTGGTTTGGGTTGGGAGGGACCTTAAAGGTCACCTCATTCCACCCCCTGCCCTGGCAGGGACACCTCCCACTGCCCCAGGCTGCTCCCAGCCCCAGTGTCCAGCCTGGCCTTGGGCACTGCCAGGGATCCAGGGGCAGCCACAGCTTCTCTGGGCACCCTGTGCCAGGGCCTGCCCACCCTCACTGTAAAAATCTTCCTTAAATCTGATCTAAACTGTTCTTCCTTCAGTTTCAAACCATCACCCCTTGTCCCATCGCAGCAGGACCTGCTAAAATGTTTGTCCCCAGTTTGTCAAACTGAAAAGTCTGACACAGCTCATCCAGCTGCATTTTTCAGCCTCTCTGCCAGTTAAGCAGCAAGGGTTGTCATACATAAACATTTTTTTCAGAAATCTGATATTATTCCCTGCTGCCAATTAGGTTTAGCATAAGCAATTTTTTTCCCCAGCTCTTTTTCCACTCGGTGGAAAAGCCTGATGTTTTTCTGCCTAAGTCCAGCTGAGAAGTCAGCAAGCTGAGTGATTTGCAGAATGGAAAGTTGAAGGCAGCATGGATACAGCAAAACATTTGGTTTAAACTTTTTAGATGGAAGCAAAAGGTTTGGATGGGCCCAAATCAAAGTGTGTAATTTGGGTTTGTTAGACTAAGTCAAAACTCTGGATTGCAGTCTGGCCTGACACGAGATGCTCACAACATCTGAATGTTGTTTCTCTGGATTCATGATGGTTCATGGACACCAAGCTGTTTTCTCTGTGATTCTTCAAGTCTAGGAGATAAATCAAATTGAAAATCAGTTTTCTAATGTTATGGCAGCCACAGGGAAACGGTGGAGTCACAGGAGGGAGGTGAATGTCTTTGGGCTGTTGATAAGAGAAGAGAGAGTGGTTTCTAAACCAGTCTGCTGGCTAAGCCTGTATTACACTGGAGATGATGTTTGGGACTTCTACCCTATTTTGGAGCATTTGTCATGGCTTCCTAATCCTGTTTTATTCCTCAGAGCTGGAAAATTTCCCTTGCATGTCTGTATTGCACAAACCACTTGGGTGTGTATCAGCCCTTATCCAAAATGCTCTTTGAAATTCCACTGTCATTGAATTCTAATGGCAGGGGATGCCTACACAGTTTATGAAATATTGAATGATTACCTTGGCTACAGAGTATTTCTTTCCAGGCTGATAATTTTCTGATAAGAAGCTGAACATTTATAATCAGCTAACTAAATCCGCTCTAAAGATTGTAACATATCTTACCTGCTGAAGTCTTGTTGCCCCTAAAGTCACAGCTAGGACAAAGGCCACACAAATGTAAAAATCTATCTGTTAAAGAAATCATAGCTGCTTAGGAAGTTTGTACATGTTTATGAGCAGAAACTAATTTTTTAAGAATTAGGGTGCCGAGAAATCCATGACTTTATATAATTCTGGCTGTTGGGGCAATAAATAAACTGAAAGCACAAGAACCAAACTACTCCCATTCTGAAATGTGTCATAGTTCACAGAAAGGATCAGGGTGCTTCCCTTCAGGCATTTCTTAGGAATAAGAGGTCAAACTATTAAAAGAGGTCCCAGCCTGGCCTTCAGATTTAGACTGGTCTTACTTGCCTGTCCCTGAATGCATTTACTCAGCTAAAACATAAAGCATCTTGCTGAATTCCATTTTCCATGGTGAATTCCATGGTGATCAGGGTGTTTTAATTACACCTTGTACAGGGTTGAGCATGATCACAGGACACTCCTTGGAGCAGAAATGACACACACAAGGACCCAGCCTGAGACACGTACTCATCACTTTCCCCCTGAAGAACGAAAAGATGGACAGATCTTCGCAGACACATGGTGAAGATTTTCAATTATCAACAACTAATGTAAAAATTGATTGGAGAAAACCCTGTAGGCTGGCAGACACTTGGCTGAGAAAGATGTGTTGGGAGAGGGTGAAGGCTTTAAATCAGGCACTTACAGGGCTTGGTTGTCAGTCATCTTTCAATCCCATCAAGAGAAAATAGTGGCTTACTCCATGTGCTGGTTTATCTACTTTGGGTTGACTGAGATCATACAAACCTCAACGTCCTGAGGGATGGACTGCAAAATGACTGTTGGGTTTACTTTTTTCATCGTATTTAGTATAAATATGTTAAATATTTGAGTTTCATAACTTGATTCGTGGCCTGCCACTTTGGGAAGTACTCACTCTTTCCCAATTAATGCAGGAAGGCAACTAAAGCCAATTATTTTTGCCTGTTTGGGAAGTTTTCCCTGTTTGTTGAAAAGCTTAACAAGGGTTAATTAAAAGCCCTCAAAGTCTTTCCACTGGTCTTTACCTAAGCCTTTCCACTCCAGCAAGCTCAGGGTCAGGCCTTAAATACTGTGTGCTATAGGGATGGATGTCTAAAGCAAATAATGAACAGGGGACAGAAGTGATATGAATGAGAAATAATCCTGATTCCAGCATAAAGAATGACCTAAAATACTGAAATGCAGTAGATTTGTGTCTCGACAGCTCCTGCCCATGCTGCAAATAACAGCAAGGCACATAAGTAATAGTCTTTTCTATCTAATCTTGCCAGAATTGCTCAAGAAATATCTTTTGGGGGATTAACTGTTCCTGAACACTTTCTTCAGTGTATCAGCTCAGAAAGCCTTTTTCTTTGTCATGTCTTTCTTACCTATGAGATTTTTTCTTTAGACAAAAAGCAGCCTTAACCCAGAAAGTGCAGCTTTTCAGATCCTATTAGAAAAGACAACATTTTGCTTGTGCCTTTTATGCTGTTGCATTGAGGAAAGAAGCAATGCTGCCACACTCATCTGGGAACGAAATGCTCAGGGCTAACAGACACAGCCAACTCAGGAGGAGCAATTTTGAAGAAAACAGAACAAAGATGTTGTTCTTTTTTGAAAAAATTCCAATCAAGCCCTTTCCATATAAATTCAGTAAATCACCAAAGGAGAATTTAGTAATATTTTAAAGCAGTTTCTTCTGGCAGAGACAGCAGGAGGTAAACAGGGTGGTTGCAGTCAGGAGAGATCCCAAGTGATCCAAGGATAGGGTTAGAATATATTTTGCTAGGATAGGTGGAAGTCTGAGCAGGGCTTTGTTTTTTGTAAGGTGTGTCACTATTCCCAGTTCCCACTTTTCCAAGTCCATCCCCACCTATACCTACAGGTGCTCACACAAACCCAGTCCTTTGTAGAATCCATGCTCCCTTAATACCCATGCAGGCAAAATCCTTCTTTAATTTGTCTTGGAGCTAATATGATACTTCTGACTCAGGAGCTGGGAAATGAAAATATGTATTTCATGTTATTCTTAAAATCAGATTATCAGAAAATGCCTCCTTGACTCTCTCTACATGACAAGTGTAGCATCTTAAAAGGGGACAATTAAAAAATTAAGGACATGAGACATAACACTTTTTTACCAGAATCCCTTAAAATAGATAAAGTTCTGTTTGGATAATGTATTGTCTCCTGGAATTTTTATTGCAGATCCTGGGCTGGTTTTCACCCACATTGTAATACAGCTTTCTCTGGTGACAATCATCCAATACAGTGCTTAATAAAGTTGCACAGCAGCTAATCCTGTCCTTTGGTGGACAAAGGTAATATCCTGGACTATTCATGGATTTATCTGTATTTCTGTCTGTATCTCTGTCTATCTGTAGTAATTTACCAAGAACAATTACAACAGCCAGGGTTATTCTCATGCTCAGGACAGAGAGAAGTGTAAGAAGAAGGAGCAAGATTACAAGTCCAGTTTTCCTGTTATCAGCTCAGGATTGGAGGAGAGAGGGGTTTTTTACCTCCTTCTTCATTGTGGGATCTCTGTGGATAACTGGGAGCAAGTTAAGGCTGTAAAAGCCCTCAGTCCTTTCTGGGATGGGAACAGGACTTTGCCAATTACACCTCATAGGACCTGAGCAAGAAAGGGTAGTAAATATTTGCTGCTAAATCCAGGATCACCATCCACAGCGGGGATTTTACACACTGCTCATCCCCCGTGCCACCACAGCTCAGAGTATTTATTAAATGCTGGAAAATCACACAATTTGGCTCAAATTTCTTGTGGGTTCAACCCTCATGGGGTGTCACAGAGGCAAAATGGCTTTTGAGGAACATCCATGTGGAACACAGAGCATTTCTCTGAGCCACTGTCAGTGCAGGTTTGTGTTCACAGTGCCATAAACCTGTGCCATCACTTCCACTACAGACGAATATTCTCAGTGATGCATGTCTTGTCAGAAAAAATCATCTTAAACCTGGGGTTTGGCAGTGCAGGCCTCATCCTGTGAGGCTTATAAAGAAAAAGATGATTCCCAAAGGATTTTAGCTGATTCCTGACTCAGTGGATAATTACGAGCTTTTATCCTGCTTTGGGAAGCCTGGGAATACAGGGCTTGGGTATCCCTGCTGCTGGGGGAGATGGGCTGTCTCTGGAATTACACTTTCAGTTTATTAGACCACGCAAGCTGTTTGTGGATAAAGCCCCCAAGTTTGCTTCAACATTGCTTTTTCATCTCCTCCCATTGCAACAACCCAACAAATCTTTTTAAGACAGGTTTTCCTAAACCCTAAAATGGGCAAATTCTTAAGAGATTTCCCTTTGGAAATCATTCCAAAGACTACATGAAAATCATGGGGGGAAACTGTCCAGCTTTTGAAACCAGAAGATTTGGATTTTCTGCCCTTTCACTCCCGTTGCCACCTCCGAGTGACACATAGGGAAGGAGATGACCTTTAAAGGTCCCTTCCAACCCAAACCATTCTGTGATGCCATGACCTGAAAGGGTTCGCTGGCACTGGAATCCCTGCCAGAGTGTGTTAGAGGATTTCCTGAGGGGCAGACTTGCAGTTTATACTGACTGGGTTGAACTTTTTGTTGTGTGTGTGTGCTCTCCAATATCGCTCGCTGGAATGCTCTTCCCTTCCCTCGAGTTAGCACCAAAGCCAGGCTGTCAGATGTGAAAGAGGTCTGATGAGGGAAAAAAGGATGGAAAGTAGCAGAGGTTTGAGTTTTGGTTGCTTCCCTCCACTAACAGGGAAGAAATGTTGGAAGGTTTGCAGGAAAGTTTAGAAGAAAATAAATTCAACATCCACTGTGACTTTACAGAGCTGGAATCAAAGAGGGGGAGAAGCCAATGTACAGGGGGGAGGGATGATGATAGCTGGAAATCCAAGGCCACAGCACTGTTTGAAAATGAGGAAACATTGCAGAGGATTTACATTAAGACAACATCAGTTTCTCTGCACTTGAAGCCATTTTTGAAGACATTGTTTCCATTTCAAAAAGTGCACCTGGAAGAAAAGAGAAGGTCCAGCATCATCTGGCAGTGGGGCTGAGGGACATTCCTGGTGTCTCCAGGTGTGGAGATGCTCCTCCTGCACTGCTCCCTCACCTCCCAGGCCCAGAGGATGAGGAGGAACAACTCCTTGAAGCTAATTTAATTATACCGATTTCAAATGGAAATTTTAAAAACCACCTTTTGTTAGTGATAATTAACAATTTTCTTTCACATGAGAGAAAAAGATCAGCATTTTGTAAGGAACACAAATCCCCATTTGTAGCTTTCTGTCCAAATCTTTAAGGGGTTTGGCTCTTGTTATTTTTCAAATAACAGAAGTGAGGACTTAGAGTTAATTTAATAAAGCTAAAACTTGTGATGAAGAGCAGGAGATCCTCAGCACTGGGAAAAGAAATCAGTCAGCAAATCCTTTAATTTTTCTCTCTTTACAGCTACCAGATCAATGAGGCACTCAGGACTGCAGAGGAAATTCTTAACATGAGCACTGTTGAAACATTTTCATCTCCAGAGCTTGCCAAGAAAATGCAGGTGTTCCTGGAGCCCCAAGTAATAAAAACCCAGGGCTCCTGGGCCTGGCTGACAGGTATTCCTGACAATAGGAAATCATCTTTCTGCGTGGGAGATAATTGCAGGTGATGTTTATTATGCCTTGGCTTGATAAAAATCAAAGAGTGATTAAGGACATAGACAAAACTTCATCACTTTCTTCTTTTCTGCCTTATAATTAGATTTTTTGGCTAGAATCTCAGCTATCAGGTGAAATTTAATATAAGGGAAGTAAAAAACTGCCCTAGAATATTATGATATAAAGGATGTAACAGCTCAGTTCAAAGTCTCTGTCCTCACTTGCTCCTTCCACAAATCTCATATCTTCCTGTGTGTTTGCTTTCTTTCTTTTCTCATGATTTCTCTGAACCTTTATCAGAGGACCGTTTTAAAAAGACAAATGGATTAACCAGTAGACATGGAAATAGTCTACATGAATGTGGATTCAATTAACATTTCCATGGGAAGAACCTCACTCGAGACAGGTCAGGAGTAGTAAAAATAAACTGGAGGTATCCCTGTTCATTTACAGCTAATAAGTGCACACTACTGCTGTGGACTGGGTAGTTTTCCAATTTTTCCATCAGGAGCTTGCTGAGCTTGGACACCAGTCTGGCTCCGTGTCTCTGTCTGAGTTTTCTTTCATTCCAGGTAACCCACATGGACTGAGTAGAAAGTGGCCAGTATTTCCTATTCGATTGTTTGCGTTTTTTAAACACTTGCTGCATTGGAAAAAAAAATTAAAGGAGATGACAAGGCAGAGTTAGAGTTGACTGAAAGGCCATGAATTTTTCAGAGGAGTTTTATCCCTGTGTTCCACACTAGTGGAGAGATGAGGGGCATTGCTGAGCTCTTGAACACAGATTGCTGTGGCAGCTGAATCTTGGCAAAGCATGAAACTCCTGAAACCAGACCTCAGCACTCTTTGGGTTGAGCTACTAAATGAAAAAAGGATTAACTCTTGTAGAGTTTAGCATAACTCACCAATTCTGCATTTGTATTTTTTCATGGAACGTGCTCTGCTCCAGGCCCAAGGAGAGCCATCACACATGACCTGCCAAAAAACGAACGCTGTGCTTGCTCCCAGCTGTAGAAAGCAGCTGGTGGAGCTACAGATGAGATATCTCAGAACTAAAGTCCTGTTTGGTGTCGATAAAAGGTCTCAGGATTTGCTCTTCCAGTTTATTGTGATCTCAATAATTTCATACAGGAAAGCAAGATTTTTTCAAAGAGCACCCGGTGATCCATCTTTCTGGATTACAAGAAATGCCAGTACAGCTGCATTTGTGGTGATTTCCAGTGCCAGTCTCAGAGCCTGCTGGTTGTGGTCCATGGCCATGTGATTGCTTTGCATTAACTCAGAAACCAAGCGTGGTGAGTATTCTCCTCTTTTTGCCCTCCATTTACCCACAGAAGCTGTGGCTGCCCCTGGATCCCTGGAAATGTCCAAGGCCAGGTTGGACAGGGCTTGGAGCAGCCTGGGATAGTGGAAGGGGTCCCTGCCCATGGCAGGGGGGGTGGAATGAGATGATCTTTAAGGTCTCTTCCAACACAAACCATTCTATGATTCTATTTTGCTTGTAAAATATTGACTTAGATTTACAGGTTCTAACCAAAACCCTTTTAAACTAATAACATTTTAAAATGAAGCAGCTAAACTGATGGCAAGGGCAGGCCACACCTCATTAATGGTGCTTCCCAAACTATGGCCTGGAAATAACTTATGCATTTTTAAAAGGCTGCTGGGTTTATTGAAGGGATTGCATAATTCCTTCATTACCACCATAAGCCGGTTAAATCAATAATTAAAATTAGAATTTCAAAGTCCTTAAACCTACTGGACCTGTAGAAAAGCTGCCAGTGAAAAAAGCCTTATAAAGCCTTGTCAATATATCACAGATCCAGGGGAATCACAAACCCGAGAGAGCTGTTCCAGGGACATAACTTAAGCCCTTAATAGACTGCTTTGCAGTGCGTCTGTTAGTCTCTGAGAGAATGAACTGGGTGGCTCCTTCCCCGAGCTGGAATGGCATTAATAAGCTTTCCAGTATATTGAAATTAGTTAAGCAGAATTTGCAGGTGGCACACAAGGAGCTGAGCCCTGAAGTCCAAAATCCCAGCAGAGTAAGGGAGGCAAAGCAAAACCAAGCTCTGCAAAAGATACTTATGCTCATGGAAATTAAATGTATTTTTGAACCCAAACTCTTCTGCCCAGCCTGCGGCAGAGATCCAAATATCCTTCGTTAATAAAACAGACATATTTGGTTAGATCATCCCCATATGTATCATAACCTCCTCCCCTGCAGAACTTATTAGAAAGAGCAGAAATGCTATTCAGTTCAGTTAAAAAAAAACCCCAAACAAACCAAACCCCAAACCAACCAAGATGCAAAAACCAAATATTGCAATCACAAGATAACAAGATTAATAATGGACACGTCATGCAGAGAAGTGGATAGATATCGATATCCGCATAAAATTGCTGTAGCAGAAGAAATGATGAAAAATAAAATACTTAGCTAATTGCTAAGTGGAAGTTTACAAGGGTGCATGCTCATGTGTGACTTTTTATATAGAAGCAGGCACTGACATCTACGTATCATTTTGAAAGCCTTCTGTTCAAGCCTCTATTTTCATCTTTGCTGAGTGAGAAGGAGCCAGCCCAGTTTAAAACAAGAGGAAATTGAAATACCACACATCTAAAAAGAGCAAGTGTGACAAAAGTGATTTCTGCTCTGACATTTTGAAGGAGCACAGGGTGAAGCGAGCAAGTTCTATCTAGAGCAGCGTAGATGTGACAGGTGTCACTTGTATCACTTATGTCACTTATAGGACCAATATAAAATGTAACATCTAGCAAATTCAGCCCTGCCTTTCCTCCACAAAAATTGGGAATTAATTTGCTTTACCTGGCTTCAGACAACCAGGAATATTTGGGGCCTTTAAATTAGCGACTGTCTCCCTTCTTCCTCTGCATTTCAAACACCCAGTGCCTTGCCCAGGACAGCTTGAACCCCAGAGTGACAGCACATCATAGGTGGCATTATGAGAGGTCACCCTGAGCTTAATGCCTTTCCCTGAATAAAAGCCTTCCAGTTCCATCACCTTCCCACTTGGATACAGGTTCTGAAATCTCTTCAAGCCCTTTCCAGGTCCCCTGAACAAGTACAAACTTCCCAAGGCAAAGCAAAGCTCAGGTTGCTACATAATTCACAAGGCAGCTCTGACTGCGAAGACAATCCTCTTTCAGCTGCTCCAAAAAGCATCCTGGAGAGAACAATGGGATACTGGCACAGATTTCCCAGAGAAGCTGGGGCTGCCCCTGGATCCCTGGCAGTGCCCAAGGCCAGGCTGGACAGGGCTGGGAGCACCCTGGGACAGTGGGAGGTGTCCCTGCCATGGCAGGGGGTGGGACAGGATGAGCTTTCAGGTCCCTTCCAGCCCAAACCATTCTGTGATTCTATAATAATGCTTCAAGAGCTCATCGAGGCTGGAAATCATCCTTTCTAGAAAGGTTTTAAACAGAAAGGATGTTGGAGTGTGCTGAATAATTCTAACCTAAAGTAATGGTATTGTTCGACAGGCTGCAATATTATGGATATACTAATTTAATTCCAATTTAAATATGATGGAATTTTGTTTGTTTAATTGGAGTTTTTCAACATCCCTCAAAGATGTTAATTTTCCCATTAGTTACTCTTTTATTCATTAGCATTAAGCAAGAGGCGAGGAGTAAAAATAGGTTGAGAACAAAAAAAAAATCAGAAAACCAAACTGGAAGTCTCTTATATCTTTAAAAACATTAAAATGTAGCTAATTATTTTTGTTAATAAATATTTCCTGGGGTGAGAAGTGGCAGTGCAATTAAAATCTAATGACCAAGCTCTATTTTGAGCCCCCCTTTCTGTCCTTGAGGTAAACCAAATAAAGCAGGTACATCCACGCACTCTCTCCTTTAAAAGAATGCTGTTCTAGCAGAGCTCCATATGAAGATGAAGTGTGACTCAATATCTGCATCACTGATGGTGCTGATAGGGAGCGACTCTAAAATATGAATTGTGATCCAGACCCCATGCTGGAATATGTCATTTAACCTCCTGCATTTGCCAGAATAACACAGAGGGACCAAGTCACTGAGCTTGCTCATCCCCTAATTGGCCCCCAGGAAGGAAGCTCTCACCTGGCTCCAGAGGAGCTCGGGGAAAGGGAGAGTTCTGCTGTCCGCCTACACACACCTCCACCCACAAACCTCCCTGACTCAAAGCTTCCCATGGCTTTCTGCTCTTCTGGCTTGATTTGATTTCCTTAGCTGCCCTAAGAGTCCTTAAAAACCCATCCAGCAGCCAGAAGTGTCAGGAGCACCAGCCATGTGCCTCCGGACCTGATGTTTCTTTAATTCCATGAAGCAAAGCAGCAGTGACAGCCCGAGTGTGAATAATTCACCAGGAGGGTTCTGGGGAGCAGCTGTGGAGCTGTCCTGGCACTCTCAGCTCAAGGGCTGTGAGGTGAAGCAGCGGAGGGTTTCTGTCCCCACATCCCCAGAGTGGTGGCCCGTGAGAAACCACCTGGCTGGCCAGGAAATCCCAGTTAGTCCCAGTGTGCCACACACGGAACCTGCTGGAGAGGAAGGAGCCAGGCAAGAATCCACTGAGTGATGCTCATTTTCTGGGGCTGGGGAGAGTAGGGGCTAAAGCAAATTAATTTTTGGTCAGTGAAGGTGACAGGGAGGGTGTAAAGGTCACCTCTGACAACCCCAAGAACGACAGACCTGTGGCTCCTGTCTCCATCAAGCAACCCTGCCAAGGGTTTGCACGGTTCTGGCTGAAGAGAGACCAAAGCCAACTCACAGGAGTCTCTAAAGAGCTGCCTTATCTTCCTTGGACTCTGGTCTCAGAGTCAGTTCTAAGCTAAGTGACTCTGTGATTCTATCCAAGGATTCCAACCCAGGATGCCAACCCAGGATTCCAACCCAGGATGCCAACCCAGGATGCCAACCCAGGATTCCATCCTCTGGGGAACGAGGAGTGACTGCGCAGTGCTCAGTCGCCAGCTGGGGTTAACCCTCGACAGATGCCCAGCAGATTCTTTCCTCCTGATTTGTGTAAAACGAAGCCATTTGATGGGTCCGTCATGCTCCCTTAGGCACACATGATAAATAAACCCAGAGGGGTTCAGCAAACCTCCTCTGCTGCACGGGTTAGCAACAGGGGAATTAGTTATGTAAATCACTTGGGCCTTCAGAATACAGAATACACACGGCGACTCAAATCTCTCACTGAGAGAAAACTTCAGCTTCCTCCTGGAATCTACAAAGGTTTTCCCCTTGATTGTAGATTTCCCCCCAAATCTGAGCCTCCCTATCCAATCACAGCTCCACTGAACTCTCTCATTCTGCCTCCCACTATTTCACATCTATCGCTTCGGGAGAATCCTCTTTTCCTGACTGTCATCCCTAATCCTTTTTCTCCAGGCATACATTTCCTCCCCCACTGTTCACCCAGGCTTGACACTGATGCCAGACCCCCGTCACAGCAGGGAATTACTCAGGAGCAGAGCTTTTCAGTCCTGGAGGCACCACAGCTCACTGAAGGGATAACAGCATGCTGTGTCAGGAAACCACCCTGATAAACCCACGGCCTCTTGCATTGAGGGCAGGGAAAAAGCCTGAATTCCCCAGTCCTTGCGCAGCTGGGGGTCTTGCAGGGTTCATTTGAGCCCAGGAGGAGGCTGAGTGTGGGAAGAAGACTCAGGAATCACCTTGATGCCAAGTGGGGGTGAGATTCCCCTTTGCCACTGTCACAGAGTACCTGCCTCTCACATATCACCAGGTTTTCCCATTTTTTTCTCTGTTCTTCCTAATCTCCCAGCAAGTTTTCCCACATTTTTCTTCACAGTGACTCCCAACTCATACAGCACCTTCCTGTGGTCCTGCAGCTGCCTCTGCCTGCTGAGATTTAAGCTGTCCATGACTGTCCCATGGACACCCTGCTCAGGCTGCTGATGCCAGGAGACCCCTCTCAGCAGGGCTGCTGCTTCCTACCCAAGGAGGAAACTTGCTGACGTTCTGGGGCTGTGAACCAGCAGCACAACCTCCACCTTCTTCCTCATTTCCTTAGTCCACCTCTTCTAAGAGGGTGAAAACCCCTCTTATTTAAAGAAGGGGTCACCTTTAGGCTTTTCTCATAGAATCACTAAGGTTGGAAAATCCCTCTAAGATCATCGAGTCCAGCCATCAATCCAGCATCACCACGTTCACCACTAAGCCACATCCTCAAATGCCACATCACACATTTTTTGAACACGCCCAGGGATGGTGGCTCCATCACTTCACTGACTCTGGAAAAGAGGCAGACACTGCAGTCCTCTCCTCATCCCCTCAGCATGAGGAGTCATGTTCTGGAGACAGGCAGCTCTCAGGGCTGATGGGCAGACCTGGTCTCTTCACCCAGAGCTGCTGCTTCGTGGTCTTTGATGACTCTATCATCCCTTTAAAGCCTGGCTTTTGAAAACAAAACAAGCCAGAACCGAAGTGAGAGAGGCTTTTCCACAACATGCCAAGCTCTGGCAGCGTGCAGGGTGCCAGCTCCGCTGCTGAGCTGCAGTGAGCAGCTGCTGTTGGTGGAGATGCACAGCTCTGGAGGGCTCAGAGGGAAAACTGCCCGAGCATCGAGCTCTCCTACACGTGCAGAGGCACTTACTCAGCCCCAATAACTGTGCTGCAGGGTATCTTTTGCCTTCTTTTTGTGCAGGGATTAAAGCTTGGCTGCCTTGATCAGAAAGCTGTCCTGATTGCTCACAAACTCTCAGCCTCCCCAGTTAAAACTGATTTAAAGAGACAGGAAAAGCAATGAGAAAACAGCTCCCGCTCCGTCCTTTAAAACAAACTTAATTTTGACACCTAATTATGTGCAAGTCAGACTCATTCCTATTTCCTTTGCCAAGCTGCTTTTTAGTTTTGATCTCACAGGGTGCTCATCCTCCCAGGGAGGGAGGCTTTGATTAGGAGGATGAAAAAACTCTTGGAGAGGAGAGAGGCTGAGTGAACAGAGGTACCTGCAGCGCCATGCTGCCTCTGCCCCTCACCTGCTCT
This sequence comes from Dryoscopus gambensis, assembly GCA_013389985.1. Lineage (NCBI taxonomy): Eukaryota > Metazoa > Chordata > Aves > Passeriformes > Malaconotidae > Dryoscopus > Dryoscopus gambensis. Next base: position 16,851 of record WEIT01029165.1, read on the forward strand.
GTGACCTTGGGCATGTGGCACTGGCATCGGGGCTTTGATTTCCGTGCTTTTAAAGGAGGAGGGGAAGCAATTAGTTTCCTCCTCCGGATCGTATTCGGAGACAACGAACTGCAAAGCGCTGAACCAGAGCAGTAAAACCACTCCCGTAGCCTAATGACAGCTCCAGAGAAGTAGCAGAATATATCCATTTTCCCCATCTCCTTAAGCACAGCTAATGACGAGACAAGCAAGCCCCTGCCCTGGCTGAGAGCAAGCAGCAAGGCTGCGAGTGATGCACCGAAATGTAGGGAACACGCAGGAGTGCAGGAATTGGGTTACAAGGCTGTTTGCAAATTAATGGCTAAATGAATTAAATGAAAGCATGGGATTTCTCTTGAGGAAAGTCTAGTCACAGTCGCAAGGAGAAGGGGAGGGGTTGTGGAGCAGGGATGACATAATCACGTTTGCGAATCACCAGCAGTGTGCATGCTTTAATCCATTAATGGGGTTTTTATCTGTGATCATAAAAAGCAGGTTACATTCAGCCTGGAAGGGAGTGAGGGTTGGAGGAGAGGGGAGGGGAGAGAAAGACAGAGAGGGAGAGAGAGGCAGAAAGCAACGGAGAAAGAGAGCACAATTCACTCGGTGGTTTGCTTGCAAGCTTGGGGCTGATAATTAGGGATCTCAGGAGAGCAGCTTCTCAGAACAACGTGCTCTCCTCAAAATGGACCGGCTGGAGACAGTGGTTCAGTCCTGCTGATATTTTTTAAGCCCTCCTTGCAGTTTGATGGGCATTCCCAGTGCTTTTGTGCACGTCTCGGGAAGCGTTGACGTGGAAAGGAGCAGCGAGGAGGGGGAGGTTGGAGGAGAAAACTGCAGCTCCTCTAAAACCACGGAGGGCATGCACGGGAGCGAGCAGGCTGGGCAGGAGGGCGAGCTGGGGGCACCTCGCACCATGGTCCCCCGGTGCCGGCGCGGCGCAGTTTCGGAGATGTCCCTTCTGTGACTGGACGCACCATGAGCATCTGGGAGCTGCTCCTGGCTTTCGTGGTGGTGGTGCTGATGCTCGTGGCCCTGCTGGCCAACGTGCTGGTGCTGATGTGCTTCCTGTACAGCGCCGACATCCGCAAGCAGGTCCCGGGATTGTTCATCCTTAACCTCACCTTCTGCAACCTGTTGATGGCTGTCTCGAGCATGCCCCTGACCTTGGCTGGGATCATTTACAAGAGTCAGCCGGCAGGAGATCAGGTCTGCCACGCTGTGGGCTTCCTGGAGACTTTCCTCACCACGAACTCCATGCTGAGCATGGCAGCGTTGAGCATTGACAGGTGGATTGCTGTGGTCTTCCCTCTAAGTTATCACTCCAAAATGAGGTACCGGGACGCCGCTCTCATACTGAGCTACACGTGGTTGCACTCGGCATCGTTCCCCATAGTGGCAGCTTCTCTCTCCTGGGTGGGTTTCCATCACCTCTACGCCTCCTGCACGCTCTACAACAAGAGACCAGAGGATAGGACACAGTTTGTGATTTTCACTGGGGTCTTTCACGCCCTCAGCTTCCTCCTGTCCCTTGTAGTCCTGTGTTTCACATATCTCAAAGTGCTGAAGGTGGCACGGTTCCACTGCAAGCGGATCGATGTGATCACTATGCAGACCCTGGTGCTGCTTGTGGACATCCATCCCAGGTAAGGTTCCCGTGTGTTCAGCAACTGCTCATGGCAGAAGAAGTGAGGAGGGGGCTCAGTGTGATGCTAAATACAGACTAATCTGTCTCACAGCAGGGGATGGGGAGCAGGAGAAAACGAGCATCCTCCCGGCCGGTTTCCGTTCTGCACGTTTGTTTTCACTTGTGTTTAATTCTCTGATTGCAGAACTCATTTTTTTGTTAGGCTCGAGGACTTGTTTCGGGAGGGAGAGCAAAGAAACAGGCAGTTTTGGCTAAGCATGCACTTCCCCTTGAGACAGTGATCAGATCACTGCCCGTTGTCTCCAAAGGTGGATGTAGTGGTCGATAGCTTTGCATTTTCCGGGCACTGTCAGCCCAAAACGTTGCTGGATCCCCGAGAGGGAGGAGGCTGCACACATCCCTTGGAGTTTGGAAGGGAAGCTGAGCGCTGCCTGCTGCTCCTTTCCCCAGCAGTTTTCCTATTGCTGTGCTCTCTGTAACTTTATCATTCCTGAAGGCAGAATCCTAAGGGAATTACATCTGCAATATTCATGCGCTTGAATGCCTATACTCAAACCTTAAGTGAGAGAGAATTCAGCAGCAATGTTAATGTGGCAAACAAGGGATTGCATAAAGCTCATTTCAAATGAGAGATTTTAGGCAAGTCCCTTGTGCCGCGAGACAGGAGGAGAAAAGTCCCCAGGGACTGGCAGGACTGTGGGCTGGAAGGCAAGCGCCAAACAGGGAGAGGAATGTGTGCAAAAGTCACGCCAGGGATTATGCACAAGCTATAAATCTTGCATGAATAATCAATGCATAGATCTGGAAGGGACGCAGGCTTGGTGTGTGATACGGGGAAAAAAATCTGCCTGGAAGAGAGGAAAGCAGGGTCAGAGAGGGCAGTCCCACGCCACACATCCCATCCGACCATCCCTGCTCCCCTTTGCTCCACGGGCTGGAGGCGAGAACCAGCCTCTCCATTTGCAGCCAGCCAGGAGCAGAGCTGCAGGGCGCCGAGCACATGTGGCTGTCCTCAAAAACAGGTCATGGTTTGGGGATGCCTGAGGCTGGGACAAATAAGTCTGGAAGGATCAGGGCAGGACAGCACATTTCAGAGGAACAGAAACATTTGCTCAGAATTCTCCTGTTAAGCTGTTTGAGCTGTCTCTTGACCAAGAATGCAGAGCAGAACTTCGGGCAAGTCTTGTTCTTGAGAAATACAGGTATAAATCTTCCCTTATTCACCAAGTCACACTGAGGAAAAAACACCCCCGTGCCCTACGTGCTGTCTGGTTGATGAACTGTGCCTCGACTGCCTCAGTTCCTGCAGCATGAGGAGATGTGGTGGTTACTCCCAGGGAAGTGCCATGAGCCCACCAGAGCTGTTTGAAACTGCGATCGTTTTGCCTAATGCTAAAAGTATGCCTGGACTGCACAGCAAAGTTTAGCAAAAGGGCAAAAATCTCTGTGCTGCTTCTCCTCCTCTGCATTTTTTCTGGTTGAGGTTGAGTTGAGGGCGTTTGCGCATTTTGTGATGCTCTCGCTGCGGGGTGGATTCAGCGGGGCTGTGGGAATGGTGCTTCCTCTCTTCGGGGGAGGCAGAGTTGTACGGGGACTTTGCTGTGAGCAACCTGCACCACTGACTCTTACCCCGGGCATCAGGTTATTCCCATGCCTCTCTCTAAGAAAGGAGAGTTTTAGCTTCTTTTCTACACTACAGAACTGGTGGCTGATTTGGCCCATGGAAGGGCTGCTTTAACCAGCGACAGCTCCGGCTGCTGAAAGGGGCAGATCTCAGGTCACCTCCGCTCCTGCGAGTGCTGCACAGGGGCTGCAGCTCTGCTGGGAGAGTCAGGGATGCTCAGGAATGTCTGGCATAACAAAGGCATCACTTGCATTATGTAACAGGAAATTTCAGGGTGCACCGTAGGACCTGACAGCACGGCCGTGGATGCCGGGAGGGTCCACACGAGCGAGCAAAGTTTGCAATCCCACTTTGGACTTCTCTGACTCCTCTGGCTCTTTGCAGAGTCCCATTTCAACATTGGGAAATGAGTACAGACAATTTTCTGCTTCCTATGACTCAGAATCCACCCGCAGGGGGGTCTAGTGACAGGCGTTGTGACAGATGGCTTTATTACCTGTGACTTAGAGAGACACGAGTGATCTCCTGAAGATCATTTGAGATGAGCACAAAGGAAACCTCCAAATACCCTACAAATTTGTGTGAATGTTTAGGGCACATGTCCTTTCAAGTTAGCTGAGGCTTTTTTAGTGGATCCTGCTTTTTCTTTGTTCTTAAGACCAAAATATCTTGGGTATTGTGGGAGATTTGGGCAAAAGTTCACTTAAGTGCTTAACCCAGGTATTTCTTCACTCAAATTATCTATACTATCTTTTTGGTGTATCCAGCTCTACACATCTTAAGGTCCAGTATCCAATAAACTTTGTCTAAAATACCAAACCTTCAAAGGGATATATCTCAGATTTCCCAGGATATTAAAATCTTTAAGTGAAAGCTTAGTCAATAATCCTGTTCTCTTACTGATGTCACTACTGGAACTCACGTGTGTCTTATCTTAGTGCATGAAAGCGTGTGCAAAAGCAAAATATTCATCTGTGTACTTTGTCTACACGAAGGAGTGAGATAAAATACCTTCCTCTCTGATGTGGTATTTATTGGATACATCTGGAAAGGCTGAACAAAAGAAATGGGCTTAAGTCTACCAGGACAGTCCCGGGGGAGCTCTGGGAGTGAGAGGCAGCTCTGCATGTGCCAGGAAGGAAAAGATGTAAACAGGGAAACAGAGACAAAAAATACACCACCCTCTCCTCCCAAACAGCACCCTACTTGAACCTCCTTTGGAGAGTCACTTTCCTGTATTGCCACGGGCTCGGGATATTACGAATTTAAGAACACAGTTCTTAAACAAAGCTCGCGAAACTCTAAGATTATTTTTCTGCACATAAAAATACTCCAGGTTCCCCGCTCTTGCAGAACTGAGAGCACATAGGTTCCCTCGAAAAGGTGGATTTTTTTCTTTCTCCACTGGCATTTCTAACTGCAAATAAGTCACGTACAGAACATGTAACACCTGTAAATGTGTCATGTTCTTTAAGAGAAAAACAATATGTTAGGGAGAACAAACTTTTCCTTTGATATTTATTTCATCACGTCATGATAGATTCTCTGGGTACCAGCAATGTATGACCAAATTTAGAATGAATAAAAGAAACACTTTTCTTTAACCCAACCAAAGGAACTCATTGCCACAGAGATCACCGGAACACACTGAGATCCTCAGGACACAACATGTGTTTGAATGTTGATAAAACATTTACAGATGAAGTAAATAATGTAAGGGTATGGCCATGAGCCTCAGAGCTGTGAGAGTGTGGAGCCTGAGAGTGAGTCATCAATTAAAAATTTACAACAAAAATGGAAAGACCAATGCCAAACAGCCGGGGTTTTTTAAAAAATATATGTAAATATAGGACATGGGCCAGCCCGTTCAGTTTGCCAGAGGAGTGACTATGTCACTGCCAGATCTGTGCAGGGAGTCAACACGTGGCAGCACTGCCATGAGCATAGAGAGGGGCTCAGGATGGCAGTCTGGCTTTGGCTGTGCCCTTCCAAAGGGATTTATTGAGGTACAGGCAGTCCTGGCACAGTGTGAGATACCAGTGCTGCCCAATCCACCTGCCTGGAGCAGACAGGAACTCATCCACATCCCTTAGAAATAATGGGGAGCTCAGGGGTCACTCAAGCAGATAGAGGAAGAGGATGAGCTTTCACATTAATCACTGTTTTGACAAGCAGATGTGCTGATTTCAGAGATTTTTTGCAGTGAAAGCAAGGTCTCAGCCCCTGGCACACTGAGGGAATTCGGAGCTCTCTGGTGGCCTGCTGAGACCACCAACAGGAAACTCCAAGCAAAAGCTCTTGTCCTACAATTCCATAGGTAGGAAAAAACCCAGGGTGTGACTAATCTGTATGTGTTTAGTTGGAAACAGGTCTGGTTTGAGGTGAGGAATGAGGATATCCCAGCACTGCGGATTTATTAAACAATTCCAGCCTTGCAGAGCATTCAGCACAGCAGCCCTGCAGATCTGCATGGGCTGCTGGGGTATTTATGGCCACACAGCTCACAGCTGTGGGATACAGTGATTGCTCCCATGTTGGGCTGAAGGTTCAGAGTGTTCTTTTTCTCATTATGACTTTGTTGTTTCCTTGCTTATCTTGCTGGGAAGCTTCTCCTCTCCAAGGCAGTGGTGTTGGAATTGCTGTTTCTGGGGAAGTCGTGTGCTGCCTGTCCCACACCGGATATTTTCCAAATCTCTGAGTATCATCTCGCTTGCAAATACAGCTTACAGTAGTTCAAAAAGGAGCTGCAAACTAAATTCAAGGATGAATTCCACCAATTTGACCATAGATCAATTGATACAATGGGTGTGTGTGCACATAAACATACAATCATGTGTTTGTCAGTAACTTTGTGGAGGGTGAGATGATCAGAAAATGCGTTTATACTTGGTGTTGTCCCACACAAATGCAGAGCACCTGCTACTGGTTTATGCAATTAAGACAGATTGTGCTCCATCATTCCGTAGTGGAGCCATTAAAAGTTGTTACCTGATGTTATGATTGATGCTCTTGTGTTGAATGTCTCGCAGCGTGCGAGAGCGTTGTCTCGAAGAGCAGAGGAGACGGAGGCAGCGGGCAACGAAGAAAATAAGTACCTTTATTGGTACTTTCATACTCTGCTTTGCACCTTATGTAATTACAAGGTAAGTGTGAACCTACATCCTGGAAAAGGCTGCTGAGCTGCACTGCTAACTCGGGGGAGTAGGACACTCTGAGCCAGAAAATCATTCCAGTCTCCTGTGAAAGTTTGACGTGCTGTTCCCACTCCTGTAACAGAGGCTGCATGACTGAGCTAAGGAATGATGTGAAATGTTGCAGCACTGCTCCACTCAGTCCTGCTGGACTCTGAGGGTCCCACTCCGCTCACTCAGCCCAGTCACTGTGCTGCTTGCATGTCGTAAGGTTCTGCAGACCTTTTTTCAGTTGTCACATATTGCTCTGATTGCCTCCCCATTCCAGGCATTGATCTCCAGGGAAACACTGGCCTGAATAGCTCAGACTGTAAAAATTTGGTCAACAAGATCCAGCTGAGGTGTGAACATTGTCCACAGCCTTAAACTACAGTTTTGTCTGATTGGGTAGAGTTTATTACTCATAAATATCAAATATCAAAGCTGTGCTGGCTCACAACTAAAAAAACTTCTTGTGATTTATGGTCAGGTGGCTATCCACCAGCTTATCTCTGGAAATGGCTCATGTGGGAAACACTACATTACTCCAATGAAAAATAAAGTATTAAAAAGTGAGTATATCCAGAAAAAAGTTATCTAGCTGTTGAAGGGAATTTACAGCTTATATTCTTTATTAAAAGGCTCTGGAAAAACTGAGATGCTGCTGTGCAAAACAAAGAAAAAACTATTTTAAAAGTATCTCCTATTCCCATTCTATTAAGTAGAAATTAGTCAGGCTGACTTCAGTCAAACTCAGATCCACCTTAAAAGAATCATTGAAAAAGCTGGATTAAGAGCCAATATAACTGAACACGTAGCCCACCCTGAGCTTTTCCTATTTAGTGTAATATCCTGAAATTTTAGAACTAGAAAATAAAAGTAATTTACTAGAATTACCTTCACTTTCACTTAGTGGCCACAAGACACCACTGCAAGCCACGCACTTAAATGGTATGAAAGAATTTGTAATAAAGGACATTTAGCCTTAATTCTCGAGCTGTAAGATATTAAAGTGTTTGTCTTTGTGCAAACAGTTAATTTTCATTTCATGTTGGGTCTCTGAACCTAATGAAAATCCTCCCAGTCACAGAATAGCTGGCGGCTCATCCTGAGTGACACCGAGTGCTCTAACCAGGGCTGTCAGGAGTATTTTTGTGCTCCTCCAAAGGCATCTCAGCGCTCAGACACCACCTCCCCACCTCCTCTTCACTCCGTGGCGTCCCAATTTGTGTCCCAGTAGCCTTAAGATAGAGAAGAGGAGTTAGAAAAATCCTGAGCCTCCTCCCTTTAATCCGTACAAGGATCCCTTAAATGTTGCCCTGCTGAGGAACAGCTTCTCCGCAGAGAGTGATGGTGAGGAGAGGAAGAATGCAGGGTCCTGCATGCATGAGGATGTTTTGGGGTAGGGTGGGAGCAGGCCGGACCTGTCAGGAGGGTTGAAGTTTCCCACATTCCTGGCCTTTTCAGTTCTGATGTGTAGGGGGATCCCTGACAGCAGGCTAAGGGGAATTCCCTCTTGAGCTCCTTGAGACACCTTGCTGGACACTTGCAGGGCCAGGCGTCCCAGGACACCCATCTCTTGCTTCCCTGGGCCTCACACACAGAGCTGAGGGTGTGGACACTGAGGGGATTGGAAGAATTTCATTTTAATTGTGTGAGCAAGTAGTAATTTCTGGACTCTGTCCAGTGCTTTGCATTCTCAAGAGAGACAAAATCAATCTCAGTTCAAGCAGTGGACAGAAGTCAGGAGAGGGAGTGCCTCTGTCGGCTCTAATCAGCAAAACACTCCAATTAAACATGCTTTAAAGTACTCCCTGAATTGGGGGCTGACAGCAGCAAACCACAAGGTTTTACTATAACCTTGTTATCTTCCTGTTTCCACACTAAAAATAAATACCTGTCTCTAGGAGCTCCATGAACCAGTGAAGGAGTTGTGATTATGACCCCAGAGAGATAAATGCTCCTCCAGATAAACCAGAGTTTTTCAGATCACATCAAGGTAAAAATTAAATTAAGCACTTCTTTTCTCAAGAAAACACCCTTCTAATTAGTTCAGTAGATGACCTTAAGTGGTATATCAGAACCTGACTGTCTTTGATCCAGTGTTTCCTCTGTACCAGCACGACAGGTGTATTCCCCCATACCTTATATTTCCAGGCATAGCTTGTTTCTTGTTCTGTAAAAAACCTATTGGTACACATCTCTTCCTTTGCTACATTCATCATTATGCAATTAGATATACTTGTTCCAAACCTCTTTTCTCCAAGGATCTTTTTCATTAGAAAGATGAAGATAAGTCATAGCAGTTTCTAATATTCATTTCCAACTCCAGGCAGTTCATACCAAAAGACAGAACTTTGCTCGTGCAAGTTAATAAGTGCTGTCAATGTGTGAGGAAATTGGCCTTAAATTAAAAATCCTGAAGTAATAGCAGGCAGAAGTTCATAGTCCCAAGCCCTCAGGTTACGGAGGAGGATGGTGGAACAGGCAGAGATGATTAAAATTCTGTTGTATCATCTCTGGGGGATAGGGGCTGAGCAAACCCTGTTTTTAAATTGTTGTTTGCCCTCTGCATCTGCAGATCCTGCTTGGGCACACAGGAAGCTCAGAATTCTTCTGCAATTTGTGTTCTTCAGCCTCCCAGCTGGGCGGGCACACTTTCAGTACAACATTTTAGTGCAGTGGTTAACTGCACATGTAAATAAAGGATTTCCAGCGTGCATTATGTGTGTAGAGATCAAGGTCATGCTCTCCAACATGACATTCTCTTTTGTTTACGGAAGGTGAAATAAAATAACTGGATAGCCATGTGAAATGACACACTCTACAGAGTTATACATTTCTAAAATATGAACAAAGTATCACAGAAAAAGAGCTTACAGCTTTGAAATAAAAAGGGTTTGAAGATCAGACAGTAGAAGAGAGGCTTATGAAAGCAAGCCAGGGAATTATGTAGTTGATACTGTAAAATTTAATTTACAGGTAGCACTGAAATATTAATGTTTCTTCACTGAAAATGTCTTCTTTTAGGCTGAAACGTTTCATGAAAATGGAAGTTATGCATATAATTTCCCTCACAAATGAGAAACAAAACCCTGCAAAGGCAATAAATTCTGTGATATGCCTTGAAAGGCTGACATTTAATTGTTTGTACATGAAATGGAAATGCATAGCTCAGGGTTTGGCTGCATCTCTGCTGCTTGATAACTGCAAATGTAATTTACTATAAAAAAAAATACATGAGAATTGAAAAATGTGTAAATGTCAAGGAAGCTTACGGAACGCAAGGAAAATACTTAAGATCTTGTTAATAAAAATGTAGGCTTTTCATTTGATCAGTCAATGAAGGTAAAATTAGCAAGTCTAGTCTTGCAACCCTGAAGTGTCTGTTTGATGTGCTTTAAATGGAGATTGTTAATGTCTCATAGAAGTGACTGACAGAGCCTCAGACACAAATTTGTCATATTTTGGTTATTCAAGGCATCCACTGAATTTAATTAAACATAATCAAACTCACATCTGTAAAGCACTCAGTAAAAATAAATCATCCAAATGAAATTCAACACGATGAAATTCAAAATGTGAAGTAGGCATTGAATAAATGAAGGGGAGAACAACAAGGATGGCTCATGGTAGATTACAAAGTAAATATGACTCAGTAGATGATTAATTTCTAAATTGTCAGTTCTCATTTTAGAACACATTAACGTGGATATCAAGTTGCATTTTATTAAAGAAGAGAGGATACACCAGATGAGACCACCTGGAAACTTCAGTAGATGATAATTATGTCTCAGTTCTGATCTTACTTTATGGGAAAGATAACGACCATGACTTACAAGGAGGGGTTGGAAGAACATTTGTTTAGTTGAGATGAAAGGAGATAGGAGTGGGACGGATGGGGACTCTTTGGGATCTCAAAATTGCTGAGCCAAGCAGCACCAACGGAGTGGCACAAGCGATTCCCAAGTATTTTCATGTGGCATTCCCTGGTCACCTGAAATGTCCCTCACATTGACTGGACTGTGTCATTTGCCAGCATTATTTTAAACAATATGTTGGTAGTGAAAGGTTATGGAACGGGAATAAAATGACTGAGGAAAAAAAAATCTTCATCTCTAAACTGCTTGAAGTACCAACATTATTGTCATTGCTGCTGCAGGAACCACTCTTCAGAATGCTCCTTGGAAGGGATGCTTTGTTTGGAGAAACATGAGCAACTGAAGTATTTCCCAGGCAGATTTAAGAACATCTGCTGCTGCAGACAGGTTCAGCAAAGATCTGATTTGCCGTGTGGGGCTCTGTAACAGCACGTGGCTGTTCGACCTCTGTAAAAATCAATAGTTTCTAACAGCTATAGAGGCATATTGGACAGAGCTGCCCTTTGGTGTTGCTCAGAGATATGGAGAGTTATCAATATTTCACTGTCAAAAATATTCTTTTAGTACATAGTGAATTATCTGGGCTAGTGTAGGTATGAGAAGTATGTGAAGCTCTTCCTCCTCTCCCAATGATTTAAAAGTTTTTTCTTGCGAAACATGTTGCAAATGTGAATTCTTGCCCTTTGAACTGACCAGTTTTTAAATTCAAGGTGCGATACGCCGTCTCTCAGTGATGAATTTTCCTTGGGTGTTTCTGTGACTCAGACAAACTGCTTAAAGTCATCGAACTTTCTCTAGAGTTGGACTGGCCGAGACAGCTGGGTAGCCCTGGTGAGGTGACTCAGATACTCTGGAGGGGACCCAGAACCACAGGTTCAGACTGATGCTGGGTTTTTAGACTGCTGATGGTAGAGGAATATGACTGCCATGAGACCAAGCAACGGCACCTTGGCAAACAGAGCTCAAGTTTACATTTGCAGTCTTAAATATTTGTAAGAGGAGGACAACATACACATTTTCATGAATATGGCTTTCTTTTCTTTAGTTTTGTTGCAATTGCCCAGGAATAATTTGAGGGTTTGGGGTGGGTTACTGTCATTTTTAACGTTCACTCTTTCCCCTTCCTCTTTCCCCAGACTTGTTGAATTATCCTCTGTGGTCCACATCAACTCCCACTGGGGGATCATTTCCAAGTGCTTAGCTTACAGCAAAGCTGTTTCAGACCCTTTTGTGTACTCTTTGCTACGGCACCAGTACAAGAAGACGTGGAAGGACATCATAAACAAGATCCTCAAGAGAAGCTCCATCAACTCCTCGGCGCTGGCGGGCGAATCGCACAACCGGAACCTCCCGCCGCTGAACGAGTGAGGAGCCTGGTATGGGACATACAAAGTGATATTTGTGAAACAACACCAACTGGCCCATCCCTAGTAGCTCTCCTCAGCTGCCCAGGTTTTGGGAGGCGGCTGTGGGCAGGGTGAAGCCCAGCCCATGTCCCTCCAGTAGCCCATGTGACATCCAAGGGAGATAGGCTGCTCTGGAGCTCCCGCCTCCGACTGGAAGAGCGCTATTGATCCGTGGTCCTGCAGGCTCCACAAATACAAATCTCCCATTGATTTCCACCAGCAGCTGCATCTATAGATAAAAAACTAGTCCTCAGCAGAGGGACTCATGAAAGTAATGGGAGCAAACCGGTGCCGTGGTAAGATTATTTTCAAAAGCTGCACTGGGATATTTGTGCTGTGTTTATCACTGGCTGCAGGTAAAGCTCCCTCTGATGTAGCTGCCAACGTGGCTTTACAAAAACCACCCCACCCCAGTGGCTTGAGAAGGTTTTGTGCAGAAAATAGCTTAATGGGAAAAGCTTAAAAAAAAAATCTAAATATTCATCCAGCGCCCAGCACAGTTCAGCCTTTTCTGATATATATTTTTGGAAGAATCCTGTAGAATTGAAGGAAGAGAAAAAACAATTTGGAGTATGCTGCAGGCTGGATCCAGCCATGTCTTCTCTAAATTTTTTGAGTTATTTACACAGAATCCCACTAATATTTTCCCCATTAAATTTCAGGAAAATACAAATGGTAGACAGGGTGGAAAGGTCAGGATGCCTCCTGCCTACCTTCCATATATCAGAGCTCTGAAGAGCTGGATTTTGCCCAAAGCTGCAGATCTGGGCCCTGTGCCCAGGAGGAAAAATAACAAATCTCTTTTTCTGAGGAGTTATTAATCGTGGGGTTTTTTCCTACTTAAAGCAAAGATCAGCCCAAATCTGAGTGTCAAGTATAATTTCCAAAGCAAGTGGAGCACAAATAATAGGCCCCCTCTCCACCATGAGAGTGGAGCCAATAATCTGAATCCACATCTGAACATGCAAATCTCTGGAGGTTTCAGTACAAATCTTTGTAGCTCTGGATTGCAGTTCTGCATAGGAACATTATTAACAGTTACCGTGCACTCAGATGCATGCCCAGATTTTAAAATAGGCTTGGTTAATTAGGCTTCATGAATGCAGTGGCAGCTTAAATAAGAGCTGACACAACTGGCTGTACTTCCATCTATCCTTGCTCGTATTCCAGCTGTCAATGCCACACTGAGAAAATAAGGCCTCAAGTAGTAAAAAATGTGGGATCACTTTTTAGTTGCCACGTTGTCTCACGCAAGAAAAGGGCTCGGTATGTTGCAAAAAATGTCCACTGTTGAATTTTCCGGCCTCTGATTCAAAGCCCAGACTGGGAACTCAGTGAGGGGCTTCACCCCAAAGTCATTGAACGTGGATTAACAACTCAGTTATTATCCGAAGATTATCAGCTGCCATGTAAATAAAAATTTTCAGCTCAGTTATTAATTTCAGTTATAAAACATACCGTAATTACAATAAAATCCACACATAATCACAGTCACAGAATTTAAAAGAAATTTACAACACTGCATTCAAATGAGCCCTTGGCCAGATTAAATAGTCTACCTCATTTTAATCATTTTACTTCTTAATCTTAACATAATTTTCTCAGGTGCAATAGATAAAAACACCCAGCTCAATACCTGTTGTTTCTTAAGAAATTCAAGACATATTGATAACTGGATTGTATTAGAATACAGGATGTTAGAAAATTGATTATTACTGAGTTTAAAAAGATAAAAAGCTCTATATTGAGCATGTTTGGCTGAGACCACTTTTACTAACTTGCACCAGGAAAGTCCACAGCTGTTGTTAACTTCCACATGGAGTTGGTGCCAAAGTCAATGGGAGGTTTGTACGTCAAAAAGGGCAGCTCCAGAAACATTTAAACCTTCAAATTCAAAGACAGTAAGCTAGTTTCCTGGGGAAAAAAATCCAAAACATAATACATTTCGGATGTCTAGTAAAAGATGGAGATTACAGCACTGGACTTGTCTCATTATGCTTGTGTGTCACAGTCAGTCACTGGTTGATTTATATCCCACCATGAGCAATAAATCTCTCCCCTTGTATGTGTTTAAAAATTTGTCTCTCTTTCATGGTGCCTTTCTTCTACAATTAATCTTACAACAGAGAATAGATATAATTTCCCCTTCCTTTCATCAGCTCTCTGTCATATTTTGACCATCTGAAGCAAGCAGGAGTTGTAAATGCTGGTGCTTGACAAACTGCCTCGGTACACGAAATAGAAATAACACCCCAACATTTCCTGATGACATTTTATAGGATGCTCGAAATACGATACTGTGGCTTGTTAAGTGCTAGATATTCAGCTGAATTCCTATAGGCAACTGGCAAAATTTTCTAGAGTGTGTGTCTCAGTGATGAATGTAGATATCAGTAACTATCTGTCTGCTGAGTATTATATGTACAATACAACACTCTGACTCCAGTGAGTTAAAATAATGATGGTAAATGTAATGCACAGTGTTTATTATCTCTGCTCATGAAGCAGAACTGTTCTCTTGTCTAACACACTTGTGTGCAAGGGTTGGGGGGGGGGGGGTTGATTTCCATCTGTTACTTAAATATTTTTGAAAAAGTTTGTAAAGTTTGGCTGCAACCTGTGCCCAAAATCTGGAGCTGCATGTGCAAAATCTGGGCAGCTGCTTAGGCAATATGCAGTTTTCTGTTTGTTGGTATCTGTGACCCATATGCAATAGCTACTCCTCACACGCATGTTCAATTAACATTTCCTTCGTATCTTGTAAATTTGGCAGGCAGAGCACTGGCAGATGATTAAGAGAATGTAGTCCACTGTGTCGTTTTGTGGATTCTGGGCTTTTTCCTTTGTTCATTTCAATGGTTTTTATATAATTTCAGAGCCCTAACTGTGAACTGTGATCCTGGTTTATGTTATGTTCTTGAGCCAGTTTGAATGTGAAGATCTGGGTAATTGCATTTGGCAAAAAGTCTCTCTATGAGAGACTTAGAAAGGTTTGTTGAACAATTATGAAGTACCAGGCCCTCTCCTGACATAAATTAAAACAATGGTTGTTTCACGTGAGGATTGGGTCCATTAGACAACTCTATCCCGGTTTTATAGATGTCTTCTCAATTTTTAGGGCCGTGTTTTTTATGGTATTTACAGATGGAAGGATGTAAACAGGATTCAGGGAGTTCCTCTGGTGTGCAAGTTCTCACTTCCAATGTCAGGCAACCACACAACTCATTAAGTTCTATCCCTGTTCCTCCTCTTTGAGCAGACCACCCTAACATCTTCAGCAGCCCTAAATCAGGCTCTTTAAAACTTCCTTTATATCAAAAAAAACCAACCAACCAACCAAACAAAAGCCTAGACATTAAAAATGCTCCAGGCAAATCCTTATGAAGGCTGATGACTGCTGCAGTAGTAGCCACACATATCACAGCATCACAGACCAGCTGAGGTTGGAAGGAACCTCAAAAGGCCCCCAAAAGCCACATCCCTGCCTCTGGCAGCGATTTGCCCTCTCGATTTTGCCAGTGCATCTAGGAAATGATCTTGGTCTGCTTCAGATCAACAGTAAAATCTTCTGGCAAGGATATTTTTTTTTTTTCAAATAACTTTGAGAAGACATTTTAGACTTCAAAACACAGCTGTATCAGAACATCTTCAAGAGGTTCTAAAAGCGAGGCAGGAATAGATGTGAATGAGAGGCTGAGGATCAGGGAGGCTGGGAAGTACACTCTGGCTTTGCTGCAATGATATGGGATTCCTTGGCTGCAGTGGGATTTTCCCAGTGCCCTCCTTCCACCCTGAGAACTCTCCAAGCCTCTCAGACGTTCACTCATTCCAAAGGAAAAGGTGAAAATAGCTGTGCCACAGACTGGGCTGAGGCTGCAAGAGCAGCACAGCTGCCATGGGAGGATCCTTTTGGGTTTGGGAAGGCTCTAATGGTTTTCAGATGGTTTATATGGAAAGTTCTCATGTTTTTTGAATGACTAGAGAGTCTAATTCTTAAAGTCCAAGAGGTTTAGATCACTTGCAGAATGTGAATTTTTCTGGACCTGCACACCTAAGGTTTCATACCTCCCTTACCTCTCTTAGTCCTAAATGAAGAAGGCTCTGAGTCCCTTGTCCCATACATTTTTACATGCACAGTGAATATCTCTGGAACAACCCTCTGGAAATTGCTCTTCACTGCTGTTAGATCTGTCTTCTCCCCACACTCAGTGTTCTTATGATTAAACAAAGCTTAAAAACAGACAGAGACTTCACACCTCTGTCAGCTCATTGTTACTTGACTCTAAAAATCACTGATCAGCATGGAAAGCTCAGTTAGGTCCTGACCCCACAGTCACTGCGTGTTTGCTTTGCTGGATTGTGAGGGCTGAGCACAGGCCTATGTGTCTGCAGAATCAGGGATTATGTCTTTGTAACCTCTCCAGACCTGAATAAGGGAGAACGATGATGTTGTAGCCTTAAATCTATTTATTTTTTATTTGCTTTTCATGCTTTCAGCATTCAATACAGTGAAAATTTTCGACGGGTGAAGTTGTTTTAGGAAAACCATCCTGCTTCAAAAGGCAGCTGTCCCTGTTGGGAAGGTATAAAAGTTTACATGGAGAAAAGAGCTGCTGAGTCTTTGTAAAATGTCAGCTTCTTACCTGTACTCCTGGTGTGTATGGTGTAAATATGTATTGAGGATTGTTGGTTTTTAAGCAAATACTGCTGATGTAACGAACTGGAGAAGTTGCCATAGTTTATCATACAGGTGTGTATTTCTAAGGAGGAGGATTAGCCCCACAGACTGTAAGTGCCCTTCAGAAATGCGTGTGCCAAGAAGCAAAAGCATCAGGGGTGTGACAGCAGGGGTGGCAATTGTGGAGTGAAATAACATTTTTTGTTGAAGAAATGCTATTTCACGGGGTTTCAATATACCCAAAGGCACGAGCCCATACGGCTGATTATTTCTACACCAAGTCATGTTAGGGAAAGGATTTCCATTTGGAATTGTTGCTGAGTTATAGAATCATAGAGTGGTTTGGGTTGGAAGGGAACTTAAAGCCCATCCAGTTCCAGCCCCTGCCATGGGCAGGGACACCTCCCACTGTCCCAGGCTGCTCCCAGCCCCAGTGCCCAGCCTGGCCTTGGGCACTGCCAGGGATCCAGGGGCAGCCACAGCTGCTCTGGGCACCCTGTGCCAGGGCCTGCCCACCCTCCCAGGGAAGAATTTCTCCCTAATACCCAATCTAAACCTCTGTCGGTTGGAATCCATTTCCCCTTGTCCTATCACCCCCTGCTCTTGTCCAAAGTCCCTCTCCATCTTTCTGGTATTAGAAAACTGTTTTCTAGTCACTGTAGTTCTACAATCAGAGCTTTAAAACAAACCTTTTTTAAAAGTCATGCAAAGAACAAGAAATCAGAAGTCCCCATTCCCTTGGGCTTTGGATCCAGCACTTTTGAATGAAATGCCAGGGCACCCCAGTGAGATGTCAGTGGGAATGCAGCAGGCCCGTGGTGCAGAGCAGGCTGCAGCCTTCCCCTTCCCCGTGCTGCCCATCCCAGAGTCCTGCTCTGTTGTATTGCACTGGTTTTACACTGAGCTCGGGCACAAACACTTCAAAAAGCCCTGTAAGATACCAAAGTGTTTTAATTTACCTCCTGACCACTAAATCCTTGTGCCCAGTCAGGTAAATTCTCCTCCTGTTTTGCCAATGGGAACAATGAGCAACAGAGGGAAAAAAAATACAGAGGAAGAAATCTCATTAATTTAATGACTTTTGTGAGGAAAAAATCGTTAAAATGCTCAGTGCCCTAAGGGTCACACAGCAAACAAGTGACAAGGCTGGGGACAAGTTCTCTGTGCACTGTGCCCAGCCTCATTAAAGTACAATAAAGCTGCCTGCATCAGCCAGACTAAAGAATGGGTCTTCTTATAGAAGAAACCATAGGGCTTCCCAGATAAGACATTTGAAAACTATTATCACCTATTGCCTTGGAAAATAGAAATAGGTAACTAAGAGGTGCCTTGATTAACTTTATTTATACACAGGGCATTTTTCTAATCCTTAGAATTTTTTTTCACAGCGTTTTTGTTTTTGAAGATTATTTTAGGATTAAAATTTCCATATATTTGGCCATCACTAATCATTCCCTTCTGAATTCTTGCAGGAATGTAACCTATTACCAATCCTTCCAGATACAGTTAGATGTAAATGTTTGCCCCTAGATCAGACTGTTAGAAGATTATTTGATTTTAAAAAAATATGTTAGGAGCTGTTTTTAGAACTCCTTGCTGCAAGGACAGCGGGGTTGCTTGGGTGAGTAAGGACCATTCATATCATGAGAGGTATAGAAAGTTCAGTCTGTGTATTTAAAGTATTTTGTTTTGTTTCGCAAATATTGAAAATAGATGCTTTCCTATTTCTAAAAGCACCTAGAGCCAGTCTGAAGGAAGATAGTTATGAAATAACATTAATAATAGCTGCTGTAGATAGGGCATGTTTGATTATATTATAATAAATATACCACTATAATTTATTGCATTTAACTTTTTTGTATAACAATAGGGTGTAATTGCAGGGGCTATTTATTTAGGGGGAAAATGAAAATACAAATGAAACCCTTCTAGTTGCATGGATAAAGGGATGCACAGACCTCTTTGTAATGACAACGCACCTGAGAGTGCCATGAGTTAACATGGATTTCAGGGTCCCAGGTAAGCTAAATTCTGACAGTCTCCTCAGAGATATTCCAGAGAAACAACTCCACTCATGCAAAGGCAGACACATAAAATCCTCTGTGTCTACGGTTCAAAGGAATTCAACAAAATCAGTGTTAATCCTGAGTTCGGGTTGTGAATGATGGGGCCTGTGCTGTCTGTTCTGTTTACAATGGCTTGTGCTTTGTGGATACATATCAAATGTTGTAATATATTTTTATTACATAGAGTTAATGGCTAATACAAAGTGACATATATAAATAAATACATACTATATCTGTATATTGTGATTATGTTAGCTTTACTGCTAATGACATGTGATTATGATAAATGACTTGGCATGAGCTATTTTTTCATATAAAATTAATGTTTTTAAAAGTCTGTTTCAGTTCATTGTTGCAAAAGTCAAGCCTGTGGTGTCATTGCAATGATGTGACCTGGTCAGTCCCTCCCATTTTTTGGAAAACAGCTACAAAGTCCATTGCAGTGGAATTTTACTTCATTCCAATCTGAGCAACACAAGTGGAATAATTCGAGAATCTGAATATACAATATGCTTATGTCCATTCTTGACATAAAAATTTAGTCTTAGTACATATGGTTGTACTTAAGTTTAGTTGTTCCCTGACATCTTGAGCAGTTTCCAGAGTTGGTTTCAAGGTTTGGGGGATTCCCTTTTCCTGCTCCCTGAACATCCTTCCCCACTCAGAGCTCCCACAGAAAGGTTTCAGGTTGGAGACTCTTCCTCAGCACCACCCAAGTGGCAAACCCTGCATGGGGAATATCTTCTGGTCCTCACTGAGCAGCGTCTTTTCTTTTCTATGTAAAACGCAAATTCTTGGCCCTGAAATGTGTTTTTCTGCTGATTTACAGGGATTAATCATCAACACTTTAATAATTAAGTTTTGTTAAATAAGTTTAATAACAGCATAGAATCACAGAATAGTTTGGATTGGAACGGACCTTAAAGGTTATCTCATTCCACACCCCCTGCCATGGGCAGAGACACCTTCCACTCACTGCAATCAGCAACATTTCCAGTCTTCTCCCTGTGATCTCCAGACAGAGATTTGAGTTGAAGATTAAATTCCACTCCAGTGCACAGATTAGGCCTCTTAAGGGCTCTTCTGCTTCCCCTACAGGTGTTAAATCTCCACTGCAGAAAAGCAGAAGAGATCCCAGAAGAGCTGAAACTTCTCAGACATGAAATAATTTCTGATTTAACCAACACAATTACTTTGTGCTGTGTCTTTTATTCCCACTTTGCCCCCATTATTTTAAATAACAGTTTTCCCCACCTTTCCCTGTGCATGCCCCACCTCCCTGCCAGGCACACACACACACACATCACCGAGTGTCTCCACAGATTAACACCCTGCTCTCACACCGGCTGGCAGGGCTGGGTGAGGTAAATCATTTATTCACGTTCCGCCTGTAGCCAATTTCAATTTGCACCGAGAGCAAGGCACAAATCAGGCTCCAAATGCAAAGCTCTCACTGCTATCTTTGAAAGGAGACGCCGGCTCTGCAAACCTCGGTACAACAATCATGTTCTCACATGGGGGAAAAGGCATTTCCCAGAATCACAGCTCCATCCTGGGCTCCAGGCTGGAACAAAGAGGCGAAGGAAACCTGCTAACACCGTGTGAGGGATTCTGGGACGCCGCTCCCTCTCTGAATCTGTGGGAGGTTTTATTTTGTTCTAGTCTCCATTACAACTTTTTTTCATCCCTTAGGAAGGACCTAAATATTGTCTTTCACAGTACAAAGGCAAACGAAAGGAATATTAATTCCTGGAAAGTTTCGCCGGGAGATTTAGCAGGGACAGAATAATTATCCTGGAAAATGCAAGGAAGTGTGGTTTCAAAGGACTTGCCATCCATATCATTATATAACTTTTTTCTTTTGCCAGCATCATGCTAGAACCAAGTTAAAAGCCTCAAGCCAACTTCTGCTGGCCTGGCTTTGGAAGGAAAGCAGCTGCAGTGCCAGCAAGACAGTGGGCACGTTCCCGGCGTGGCATGGCACCTCAAACAATGCAAATATTTATTTTAATCCCTTGTACTTAGTAGCACGTACAGTGTAGAAGAGGGGCCCAGCCAGAGCTGTAGGAGTCCCAACACCAAATAAAGAGCTCATGTGTGTCCCTGGAGGGGCCTGAGCCACTCTGGTCCCTGACACTGGGGCACCACAGCAAATCTCAGCACAGCACCAAGAGGCCTCTGAAGAGAAAAGGCTGGGAGCCACTGAGTGTTTTCTGGGACATTTGATAGCAAGCAGCTGACCCAGACTGATATTACAGCCCCTCGTGTGGTTGTACAGACTGTTTTCCAATGGTTCTGCTGGAATATGCTGTGCAAACATCACGGAAATATCCATTTTGATCAGAGGGATGGAGCCCCTCTGCTCTGGAACCAGGCTGGGAGAGCTAGGGGTGCTCACCTGGAGAGGAGAAGGCTCCAGAGAGAGCTCAGAGCCCCTTCCACGGCCTAAAGGGGCTCCAGGAGAGCTGGAGAGGGACCTGGGACAAGGGATGGAGGGACAGGACACAGGGAATGGATTCCCACTGCCAGAGGGCAGGGTTGGATGGGATATCGGGATGGAATAGTTCCCTGTGAGGGTGGTGTCAGTTAAGAACCCTTGCCCCCTGTCCTGTCATGAGCTGCCTGTATATAAAGTCCCTCTCCCTCACTTTTATAACCCCCCTTAAGCTACAAAGTAAACCAAAAGCAAACAGCAAACCTGGCAGGACTCTGAGGGTCAGAATTGATCCATGCTGGGTTTTTTCTGAACTTGGACGGAAGAGTAGAGCCAGGGTTGCTCTTTCCCACATTCATATTTACAAAGGCCTACACTTTCTCAGGATTGCATATTCTTGGTTTACCACGATGAGAAAAAAGTCCTGAGATTTAGAGTTTTTAATACATACAAAGTCATCATTTTTTTTAGTTTTTACAAGGCTACTTTTTCCTTCCATTTTTTCTGATATAGAGATTGCTTTTAGCACTTTGTCATCTGTCCTCATTTAATCCATTTCAAAATTTATCCTTGCAGCATGAAACATTGCTGTTGATCCCATTAAGTGTCTTCTAATAATTGCAGGGTTTAAGAAAGCTAAAGACAAAAACTGACTGAAATTAAGCTTGAAATGAATAAAGACATGAAAAAAAATGAGTAGGAGTATGGTAATTACATGCTTATGACTGTGACATTAGGCAAAAGAAAACAGAGCAGCAGATGGTATCTGAATCTAAAGGAAAATGTAAATGATGATGAACTCACAGCATTCCCTAAATAATGGTGTGTTTAGCAGCAGGTAGATGTTCCATGTAAAGTGCTGCCTGATAATTCAAGGACATAGATCCAGTCCAGGAGGGACACACCAGCATCCTTTATTAGATGAGAAATCACTTTATCAGTTTCTGTGTACTGCAGGGCCTTTACCTCGCTTTCCTGGCCATCTCTACCACGGTGCTTGTCAATAAACTCACATTAGTGTTGATATTTGTGACTGGTAGTCACACAAAAACATCCCCTTCTCCTGTGACCTTGGTAGCCCTAACACAGCTATTGCAGCCTGGGTCGGTTTGTTAAAGGTATTTTTACTCATACTTTGTTCCTTCTTTGCAATGCAAAAGAAAGAAGAGGAAAGGAATATATATATCTATGCATTTTTTCATATTTATATACTTCTATATTTGTAGCACCTATAAATATGGATGGGCTTTACAAACATATTCCTCCAAGGGATTACTACAAAGGCAATAAAATCTATTATCTCTTAAAAATTAGTCAATTAATTTTAGAAAAGACATTGGCATTTTGTAATTATAATTTCCACTTCTTCCACGTCAAGAGGACTGAAAGAATATTTCTGCCTAGCAGCAAACAATGAATATACATGGACAGTGAGATCATCTCAGAAAAACTTGTAGTTACTTTGGATTGTTTTCTCCTCTATTTTTTGGGCAGCTTTCACAGACTTCTTTCAGGGACTGAGGCATATTCTTGTTATGGTGAAAATGAGCAGAGTAGATTGAGTTGGTTAGGTGGCAGCGGCTCTACCTGTGCCTTTCTAATTTCACTTTTTCTGCCTCTATAACCCAGATTCCGTGCGTGTTCCGAAATCTCCATCAAATTTAGAGTCTCCCAGGGGGAGGCAAGCATCCAGTGTGGCCCCATGACTTCCCAGTCTCGTTCCCCTTGCTCAGATTCCCTCTCCACTCCTGAGCTTCCACTCCGTGGCCAGGAACAGCAACACCCTTTTATGTTTTGCATTATGCTCAAGAGCTTCATTTCACCGTCCCTTATGCTATATTTTCTCTTTTCCCATTCCACCCCAGTTCCCCCCAGCTCTTCCCAGGCCCCGCAGATGGGCTGGCAGGTTACAGCTTGTTATTCCCTATATTTTGCTGCTTTTAATGGATGCAGGTGCACACGCTGCCGCACTGCTTTCCCCAGGAGCCCACAGTTCTTAATCATCCTATTAAAGTGATTCTGCACTTGCCATCATTTTCACATTAAGACGATCTGCTTTAACTGCACACACAGAGGTGTTCAAATTATTTGTTGTGAACAGCTGATTGAATTTAGCTCTGTTTGCTTACAAATCACCCCCTGCCTGTTTGAAGGGGTAGAGAGCTGCTGAGTCACTGAAGTTATTCAAGATATTTCAGGTATTTTGGGCTAGAGGGGCAGGAGCAGTGTTGCTTACAGAGAGCTGATGTGACAAGTGGTGGCTGAAATGCCAGGGGGCACTTTGCAGGGAGCACCTCAGCCGGTGGCAGTGCCTGATCTTCGAGGGGGTTATCAGAGTTCTTATCATGAATAATTCACGTGTGCACAGAGCCTTCCTACAGTGACAGTGCAACAGGAACAGCCTCACCGAGGCATTAAGCCATTGAAAAAAAGTATTATTGTCCCTGCTGTGGCTACAGGACGAGGGCACTGACTGTGCTCGTGTTGCTGGAGGACCTCAAATCCTGTGTCCAGCACCAGGCCCTTCATGACAAGAAGGACATTGAGGGTCTGGAGTGAAATAAAAACGGGCAGGACTGCGAGTCCTTTAAAAGCCTTTATTAAAAGTGATCAGCTTGGGTTGGGTGCCCGGCAGGCTGCGCACACCTCCGCTGCTCCCGGCTTCGACGTGGGGGAGGAGGAACTCGGCCTTGCCACTCACAGTGATAAAGCCGGGCCTGCTCTCCTCACAGGGGAGTGGCCAGGAAGGCAATTTCAACTCTTCATCGGAGGGGGGGTGCTCTCAGTCAATCCTTTTATTGTGTGTGGTGATCAAAAACAAAACCCAAAAGCTGGTCAGGTGATGTTCTCCTTCCAACTGATCGTGTAATTGGGTTGATTTTTCCTAAAAAGTTTGTTGGCTTGCTTTTAACTTGTTTTTTCTAGGGGTCCATTGCTTCTCCCAAGGGTCCTTTGGGCTTTCGTTTGCATATCAGGTTTTCTNGATAATTAGCAGTAACTGTTAATAAAGAACAAAATATAACATTCAGGTAATGAACAAAAAACTACAATGAAGTATAAAATGAATGGACAATTGTTAAATTGATAATCTGGTCTCTTACTTATAACATGGAACCTAAGGAGTGGCTGAGGGAGCTGGGAAGGGGCTCAGCCTGGAGCAAAGGAGGCTCAGGGGGGCCCTTGTGGCTCTGCACAAGTCCCTGACAGGAGGGGGCAGCCGGGGGGGTCGGGCTCTGCTCGCAGGGAACAGGGACAGGAGGAGAGGGAACGGCCTCAGGCTGGGCCAGGGGAGGTTTAGATTCTATATTAGGGAAAATTTCTTTATAGAAAGGGTTGTCCAGCCCTGGCACAGCTGCCCAGGGCAGCGGTAGAGCCCCCATCTCTGGAGGGATTTAAAAGCTGTGCAGATGTGGCACTTGGGGGCATGGGTGAGAGGACATGCCTTGGCAGGGGGAATGGTTGGACTCAGAGATCTTAGAGGGCTTTTCCAGCCTAAACAATTGCGTTCTATGAAAGGCTCTCTAAATTCAGGAAGATATCTCAAGTTACATTTTGTTTGTTTACAGCAGCACCCACAATGTGCTGGACCTTTTATGAACACCCAGGTGTGGATGGGCCATGACCTTTGATGTAGGAAATCCTCCTACTTTCCCTGTAGGAATCAGATAAGGAGGAACTCTTGGCAAGCTTTGGGGTACTGATAAGGAAGCTTATCAAATGCAGGGACTAAGGGCCTGGGCAGTTCTATCCTGACATCAATAGGCTTTGTATGGTTTCAGCAGAGGAGAATGTGTTCTGGCATGAACTGTGGCCAAATTCCCAAATAATTAAAGGTAACATTTTCAGATACACAAGTCACAGGAGGCTCTGGGGTTCTCTTCAACACAGTGGGGCTCTTGTGTTGCTTGTTTTCTTTTTTCCTTCTTTTCTTTTTCGGGTGGTGGGAGGGATGCTCTAACCACTATTTTACATCCTGAGTTCTTAGGCTCACTGAAATTCGAGGAGATACAATCAGGGAAGCTGATGAACACTGGAGACTCCTACACTCTGCTCTGGCTGTTACTATATTAAGTCTGCATCAGTGCAATTTGGGGTTTCTAATGTGGAACAATTGGCAGCCCTGCAGTGCTGATGCCCCCTGAGGGCTGCCTGCCCTCCTCATTGCTTCTGTCTGCGGTGAGTAAACACAGGAGCTTGTGAGCCCACACAAGGCACAGAAACACACACCCCACTGCTGGCGTGGCTCACAGAGACTCATTTCTACTTCATTTTTAACATCCTGGTTTGCCCCTTCCATCCCCTCCAGAATTTAAATTTTTTCTTTCTACTAATGGGCATTTATTTTATTTTAAATTTGAAATGGATGATTTCAACAGCCTCAACAGTTCATGTCAAATCACAAACTCGTTGAAGGAATGCTGCTCTGACCATCCCATTTCCTACCCTTTTTGGCTTTTGTCAGCTTTCAGGTCCCTTGGTGTGAAAAATACCCAGTCAGCTTTCTGCCAGATCCCAATTTTCAGAGTAATTTTTGGTTCTATGATAAACTAGTTACCAGCATTTGCTGAAATATAATTTGCCACCATCTGCTTCTGGACTCTCTGGCTTGGACTGGAAACCTTGAAATGCCACCACTTATGATGTCCTTTGTTGTTCACCTCAGGGGCTGCTTCAGGAACAAGGGCTATCTGGAAATTCAGGAAAAGGCAAATTTATTCAGGACAAATCGGGGAGTAGAAGATTTCAGCTGGAATCTTCTTTTCCATCCTTCAAAGTAGTTCTCTTTCTCCTGCTCCAATCTCACACTTTTTCTGGTCTCATTTCCCAAACACCAGACCCGAAAATCTACCAAGTTCCCTGCAGAAGACAGGGATGAGTTTTAGGGAAGCTCTGTTGATTTATATTTATATTAAATCAATCATGCAGCAGTCAAAGTCTTAATAATACATCTAAAGACTGTGATAATCTGAAAAGTACCCTCTGGAGACTCGCACTGCTTTAAGAATGATACATTGCTTCTGAAGCCGAGATGGAAATTCAGCAATTAATTCCCATGGACGCTTTCATTAGAGAGAAGCTGATTTGGAAATACTGGATTTCTCCAAATCATGGATATTCTGCACATAATGCAGAGGGTGCACTGACTGAGGGTATTGACATCAGGACCATCAGTACCCAAATTTACAGCGACTCAGAGTCATTAAACTGGTCCTTGATGACCTTTTGAGGGCAAACGTCACAAAAAGTGTGCAAGCAAAACCAGATAAATGTCTCTGAAGAAAAACTCTCAAAGTTCTAACACTCAAGGAATTTCTTTTAGTATTTAAAAATGACCACATAGCAACCCACAGTAGCAAAGCCATTTAGAATTGAAGGGAATAAGGAGATTTAACAGCTTATGTCTTTCTGGTGGAGCTGTTGATTGATTGTCTTGGTCCTTCAGTGCAATCGTTGGGGTTTGAATGTTCCCAGAAATCATCATGTTCATAACAGTGGCTCCAGCTGCCCTTCATTAACCAAATATAGAAAAATAAGGCAGAGGCAGTGAAGATCATGGAAACAGAACCTGGTTTTCCCTTCACTTCCCACTCTTCTCCCAGTTATTCTGTAAATTTACCCGTTCTGCTTGTGAGGACAACCTCGGAGTCAGGAGCTGCTCCCTGAGCTGAGCCGGAGCTGTGGCCATCCCAAATTAATGATTCTGTTCACCTGTGAGTTACAGGGCTCACAAAACTGTCATGAACAGCAATGTGATTTTAATACCTTTTACACTGAGGCCATGCAACCAGACCCAGGTCCTTGTGGTAAGAAACAGATCTCAGATTTAAATCCCTGGTCTGGTTAAGTGAGATTATGCTGCCATTGCTCCTTATTAACCCAGGTATTGAATTTCTGTCACATCTAAACCACAAAAAGTAATTCCATTTTTCATATTTTTACTTGCTGACAATAATTCTGGATAAATATTTAATCTCTAAATGACAGTTTACTCTGAAGACTCTTTTTTGTTGCTTTTGGGACAGCAGGGTTTATAAGCATGATTCTGCTGTTGACATAAGTGATGTATTGAATTTTAGTAAGCAGCTGCTGCAAATTAAGGGAGAGTTAATGACTAGAATAATTAAAATATCAGGTGCTTGAGGTTACTTAGTGTATTAATAGGTGGAAATTGTTACTGTTTTCTCTAAACATCAGCAGTATTTCAGGATATACAGCACAATGCTCTTTTGTAGTGTTTTGGTGGAAAAAAAATCAGTTTCAAGAGTGCTGCTGTAATGTGAAAATCCAAATGTTCTCTGCAGGTGGGAAGCTGGCACTCCAGCCATGCTCCAGCAACCTTCCCTGATGAAAGCTGGACCTTCCCCTGGGAGAGGCAAGTGCTTGAAAGGGGTCTGGTCTGAAGATCAGTTTAGTAAAGAGCAGGAAACTGTGGGATATTGGTTAATCCAGCCTGTGGAAATCACCCAGCACCAGGGAGGGGAAGGTGGATTTAACATTTCTGAGTGTGACACCCCAGCAGGTGAACAAAGGCACTCAAACACCTGAAAAGGCAGATTAAGTTTTAAAAAATACACCAGTAAAGTACCTTTGTGTTCACTGCCTGGAGTTTTTTTACAAGCTTTCCGAAATCCAATTATTGTCATTTTTTTACTGATGAAAACATTCATTTACGTATTAAATTGAAATGTTGCACCGAAAATTGTTGAGTCAATACGGCCCCTCTGAAAATCATGAAATGAGTAAAAATACCCTTTATCTGCCTAATGAGCAAGCAGCGGATCATGAGCACATGAGCAATGTTTAAAATTTTAATGGGAACTGTAATCTCCATCAAAATCCAACTGAGTCTCTTGTCAGGTTAAGAGGACAGAGAAGCCACAGAAGTGATCAACAATTTGTCCTGCAAATCTCAGTGTGGACTCGGTGGATTTCTAAGCCTCACCTAGATGTAAAGTGACCATGAATGCTGTAAAATGTTGATTTTATCAATGGAAGATGGCAGAGAATGATTATTTAGTGACAGGATTGCATTCACTGTGATGGCTCCACTGAAGGTAAATTTTGCCGCTAAAAAATCTCACAGCGTAACAGTGAAATACAAAAATGCCAGCTGAAG
Organism: Dryoscopus gambensis; assembly: GCA_013389985.1. NCBI lineage: Eukaryota > Metazoa > Chordata > Aves > Passeriformes > Malaconotidae > Dryoscopus > Dryoscopus gambensis. The sequence continues at coordinate 44,893 of WEIT01029165.1, forward strand.
TTTAATGACCCTCAAAAGGAAATTAAATACCAGTAAGCACTTTAGATTAAGTGTATAGCTATGATTTAAACTTGGAATATTAAGGAGATGTCAGAACAAAACACTAAAACTTCTGGAAGTTAATCACCTGAAGCCAAAAGGATTCATAGCTGTTTATTAAGGACTAGAAAGAGCCAAAAAAAAATGTTTGTCACTATGATAACACAAAGCAGCACAGGCAGAAATGGTCCTAAAATTATCCATGAAATCAACTGTAAAAATCACTGACCCTCTCTGCACGTGTGCAGCTGCTGCAGCTGGAGAGGGAAAAGGCTTTGAAAAGTTGCATCCTCAGTGAGTGTGAAGCAGCAGGGCTTCTCTGGGCTCTGGCTGGAGGGCTGGAAGTGCACAGAGCTGTTTGTCCTGCAGCAGGAGGTGATGCCACCACAATTCATACAATTTGTCTGTGCTGTCACACTTCCCCCTCAGGCTTGTGGCTGCTGCCTAAATTCACACAGGGACTGGATACAAAATAAAAGGTAGAAAAGCTCCAAACTTGGGCGTTTTCAGACCCACAGCAAATGTAGCTCGGGCCAGTTTTTAAAGGTTAACTAGTGGAAGGCATTGGTGTGAAACCACTTGTATTCTGTTTCAAGTTCATCTCTGTTTTGGTGTTTCTCGTAAAGGTCAACCACCTGCCACAGCGTGATAAAAGAGACAAGTGAATCTGGTTGGATCACTGTCACTCACTGCTGAAATCCACACTCTGGGGAGATGTCACAAATTCCGTGAAAATAATGAGCTGAAGTTAGAGGAAAAAAACCCCACAACTACACTTGGGTAAGAGAAGGGGAAGTAGATGGTGACAGAAGCTGAAAATATCTGACAGGCTTAAAATATCCAGTGAAAAAATGTATTTCTCAACTAGCACAGACAATGATTTCATTCATATTCATTTTCATCAATGTTTTGCCCACACAGAGCTCAACCTCCTGGTAAAAGCCACACTCAGATATTCCTAAAACTCGTCTGCTGCCAGAAAATTAAACTTGGATTAGAGATTACCAAATTAAACTAATTTATACCAGTGTGTGTAAGCAGATATAATTTCAGTAGATTCCCAACCAGATTCACCCATCCCTGGCAGTGTCCAAGGCCAGGCTGGATGGGGCTTGGACCAATCTGGGATAGTGGAAGGTCTCCCTGCCCATGGCAGGGGGTGGAACTGGATGAGTTTTAAGGTCCTTCCAACCCAAACCAGTCTGGGATTTGCAGGTCCTGAGAGCTGTCTTGGAGAGGTTTCTGCACTTGTAGTTACCAGGATGGATGAGGAAAACCGAGGTGATAATTAAACCAATAAAAATGAACAGCTGGATAACCTGAGAGGGATATTTAAGGAGAAGCCAGGCAGCTCCCACTGTGTTTTAGGATTGTCAGGGCTCTGGATGGGAGCAGATGACTGATGGCTGGTATTATCAAGCAGAGTGGAGTACCTCCTGTTTTAACCTTTCATTTGTTTAACCTTTCCCGTGTGGGTGAGGTTGTGCAGCTGAATTTCTTATTACTTGGAAGGGATTGTATTTTTCTCTTTTAAATTACTTGGAAGGGATTGTATTTTTCTCTTTTAAATCAGGGATGATCAAGATTTAGCCAAGTTCTCATGTAAGAGAACTGTTATAAGCTGTTCAAACGGATCTGTAATTAAAAAAGCGCTGTATTCACCCTCAAGTTTTATTTCTTGGCATTTCTGCAGGGTTGTCTGTTTTCCTACAACAATAAAAGGGAAGGAGATTAAAAGCACAGACTTTAGAAAAAATTACCTGTTCTAAAGAGGCGGAAAAGGCAGATAAATAGAAAACATTGGTATCCAGATTTACTGGTTTGTGGTTTGGATCTGTCTGAAGGTTAAATAATGGTGCTGTGTATTTCAAAGGGAAGGAACATTTTAACTCCTGAGTGCATAACTACAGCAGTGAATAGGGCACACATCAGTTTGGTATTATTACATCCAGGGCAGGACTAAACATCTCAGCACGAGAGATACACACATCTGAAATTCCTGGTAAAATTCCTTGGAGCCTGGGTGTTCTCCAGCGCTGGACAATCAGAAAATAATTGCACAGACAAGTCCACTTGACAGCTATTAGGCCATTTATTTAGGAATGCCTGGACTAAAATGGAGTAAGGTCACCTGCATTAGTCCCAGTTCTGCTGTGCCCAAACACGTGCAAGCACAAGTGACAGCCAGGAAAGAACACCAAAGCCACCGTCCCCAGCACCTGAGGCCTTCGGCAATCAGAGTCCATCCAGTCTTAGCCAACAGATGTCCATGAATTCCCCATCAAATCCACTTCTTGTCAGCAAATGAAAAATAATTTCTCGTTGAGAGGACTTCACTTCTGGGAACAAAGCCCAGGAACCTCGAGGTTTGTGAATTTAAACTCTCACACCATTATCTCAAGGTAGAAAGAGCTCACCTGCCAGGACTAAGTGGTTTCCACCTTCAATCTAATTTAAATTTGGCTATTTTCTTCCACTTTTGCCTGTGCCTTCCAACCACCCCTGCAAGATGCCTCTGTGGGACTCCAGAGAGAATCCACCCAAAAAACTCCATTCATAACCCAAAAAATCTTGTGTGGTCTTGATGTGTTGTGGTGATAGTAAAATCTGCATATGCCAATGAACAAGTCAATTAAACTGCAAACGAATTGCTTGCTGTCATTACTCCATATTCCAAAATTATTTCACTTTGTTACCTGCACAAAGACATCATTAATCCCTTCTCACCTCTCTTTGTCTCTTCTTGACAAAGTGCAGTTATATTTGCTATACAAAAATATATGGCATACAGGATGCTGTGAGGGTGGTAAATAGGGTGAAATAAATAAAATATAATTCCACGTGATGGAATGATTGGATGAGTTGTTTACTTCTATTACTTAATTGAAGTGATACTGACTTGGAGGTTTTCCATAATTTCAGTCACAGAGAATTAAAAAATGCACTCTTCTGTTTTCTTGGAGCCTTTGCTGTTAGTTAATGGTATCTGCAGAACAAGCATGGGCTGGATTTTCTGGGAAATTTAAGAATATGATTATTTACTATGCAAGGGCTCATGACTGTGTTTTTCATTCTACAGTCTTTTTGCCTTTTATGTGTTTCCTACGTTCCTTGACAATAAAAAAATAATTAATACAGATGGCCCATGGTATTTTTACAGTACATTTTCCACTTGCACTTTATTTTCCCCTTAGTTTCAATGATATTTTGCTGAACATCTTTTCCAAGAATCCTATCAAATTGGGAAAAATTGCAAATAGCAATCAAAGTATTTAAAACAGAATTGTATTTGGAAGAGTATGCTGCAGTCTTTCTACAAAGAATGTTACGAGATGTTTATTTAGCCACAGACTGGCTAAAATCATGCAGCTGACCCTGGGTTTTTAGGTATAATTTGGGTCATAACACTGAAGTTAATGGAGCAAAATTGTATTTTCATCAGCTGACACCGTTTCCAGTGTTACATCATTCTTTCCTAGATGGGGTCTGCATATTTCCTGAACCCAAATCCTGTCCCGCTGTATGATTTTATTACTCAAAAGCCAACAATAAAGCACATATCTTGCTCTCAAAGAGGCATAAGGCCAGAAAAGCAGCAGCAGGATGAGCAGGCCTGCAGAGGAACCCAGAACCCCTTGCATGTCACAGAAGACAGTGGCATGAGATGTGCAAGAGCACAAAAGGCACTTCATGTCAGGCCAAAAATCAAGAAAAAAGATGGTATCGGTGGATTTGTGAATTAAGCACCTCTCAGTGACTAAGCCTCTCCTCTCAGACACATGACACAACTGGCTGTATCCTCAGGAAAAGCTTTGTTCAAGCCCTTCTCCCACATCAGGGAAGAACTGCCACCCCACAGTGCTGGAGTGGTCCTGATCCCACAACCTTTTTGTCAGGTTTAATTCATGGAATAAAAATGCAGCCTTGAAAAGCCAGAGGAGAAAACACTCCTGGCATTAAACTCTGGCAGCACAAAGCATCCTTAAATCTAAACAACCCAAGCAGGAAAGCAGAGGTGGGTTATTCACTGCAGAATTTTTTCCTGAAATATAGCACTAATCAAAAGGGGAACTTCCAGAGAAAGAGTGACATTTTGACGCAAGTTTTATCACATTAAACAGAAGTTGTCCCCTCTCAGCTGTTCCTCCCATATGAGAATAAAACATAAAGAGTGTCAAAACTTTTCTGAGTTGCAAAAATATACCAATTTTATACTTTAGATACAACATTTTTCAAATTTTCATTCGAAACACTTCTTCTTTATAAGTATCTCTTTTTTGTTGCTGTTGTTTTTATCCTTTCTTTTCAATTTTTAAGGAAAACAGATTGTCAAAGGATTAAATAACCCAACAAGCAACACATTTCATTCCAGGTCAACTCAAAACACCTTCCCTCCATTCTCCCTGTCTCTCCCCTCAACCCGGGGCTCCTTTTGGTCCGACTTGAACTTCATTTCCCATTTTTTTCTCCCCACCAAAATGAGAGCCCCCTCCCCCCAGCAGCATCCATCCAGCTCCACTAACAGAAAGGCCTCGCGCAGAGAAAAATGCATGAAGAGATGGGCTATGTAACTCTCACTACGACTACAGCCAGGCTGAGAGAAGCAGAGCTGGGGCCGAGCTCTATCGCCGCCGCCGCTGCTGCCACTGCCGCGCCCGCTGCCGCAGCCGGCGCGCCGACAGGCTGAGGGGCTGCTTCCCAAACTTCCTCATGATCTCCTTGATCCTCGCCAGGTTGGTCTTGGAGATGGTGAAGTCGCACTGGGTGGCCCCCATGTCGTAGCCCACCTCGCAGGTCTTGGTGGCGGCGGTGTAGCCCTCGGCCCTGACGCTCACCACGTACTCGCCCGGGTTGAGGAGGCGCCAGTAATCCCCGTCAGCTCCTGGTGGGAAGAACATGGTTTTCAGGACTTTGGTCCTTTCTCCTTGGGGAAAGTGTTGTTGATAAGGTCATGGAATCATTGAGGTTGGAAAAGACCTCACCAAGAGGTCACCAAGTCAAACCACCAACCAGCACCACCACCGTGTTCACCAATAAACCATGTCCTCACGTGCCGTAGCCACACATTTTTTGAACACTTCCAAGGATCAGGACTCCACCACCATCCTGGGCAGCCAGCTCTTGAAAACCCTCCCCATGAAGGAATTTTTTCTCATATCCAATCTAAACCTTTCCTGGTGCAACTTGAGCCCATTAAATGAGGACACAGAATCACACGGGATAAGCCGAGCTGGGGGGGACCCACAAGGACCATCGAGTCCAACCCCCAGCCCTGCACCATCCCCAGGAGAAGTCCTTGGCCATGGGTAAGGACACCACAGGCTGAACCCTCCATCCTCACACCAGCATGGTGTCCAAGGGCTGCTGTCCATCACAAGTAGCCCTCCTCCTCCTGCAAACTCTAGAGTAAAACACACCTCAATCATATTTTCCAGATGATGAAAAAGGTTCCAATCTGGCTTTAGATTTTTGGCAGTTGGAAAGGCCTGAGGCACAATCTGGTGATTCCCACAGGATATAAAAGACTTTTCCCAAACTAATCCTAACTGAGGGAACCAGGGGAGCTTTAGTGAAATACCCACATCACGTGACCCTCAGCAGATTGTCCGGACACAGATTTTGGTGCTATTTGTTGGGAAAAGTGTGTGAATACATAATATCAACTCACTTTGAGGTGTAAGTAAATATCCCCTTCTATAAAAACTTACATTGGGGTTTATTACACCAATTTTCCTACAAAGTGTAATTCACCAGGACATTTAGCCACCTGGTTAAATGTAAATGCACAAACCAAGCTCCTGTAATCAGCTAAACTACTCATAAAAATGTATTTTAACACCTCATTGAATCAGGAGGTTTTGGTTTCTTCTTTTACCTCCATGAATGATCTCAGCTATACCCATTTTATATACCCATATGTGCATCAGGATGGTTTTAAGCTTGTTTTAAATATGATTTTAACCACCAAGTATTCTTAGCTGTGAATTGAAAAAGGGGAAAAACTATTACCTAAAATTAGTTTTGCACTCTGTCCTGGAAAAACTGCCTGTGAATGAAAGTACATATTCAAATATGCAATTCCATGTATAAATAGAAATGGAACATCTCCTGTATGAGGAGAGGTTGGGGGTTTTTAGCACTGATGAGACCTGACAGCCTTACTAACACCAGCCTTGGCTCACTGGCAGTGCAGAGTGTAGCAAAACCTGAAGATGATTTGCATAAAAATATTGTATTTGGGAAATTATCAGGCTGGTCAGCCTCTGTTTAAAGAAATAGTATTTTAATTTAGGGTTTGGTAAAATAAAAAATGTGTTTGCAAACAGCAAGTGTTAACAAATGGCAATATTGACTATACCTTGATAGTGCAGTCTGAGTGTGCCAGACTTGCACCTGGTCAGGTTCCTTCTTACATCCCAGTTTGATCAGGGTTTTTTTAATCCAATTTGACCACATTTGGGCTGAAAATAAGGTCCAAATTTTCTGTTTCTCAGGACTTGGGTGTTTTTAGGAAAGGCTCTACGAGAGGCTCTTTATTCAGTTCTCCCTCACCGCTGGGTCTGTTGGAAGCTGAACAAAAGACCAAACCATAAATCTGCCCAGGTTCCTTGTATTTATCCCCAAGAGCTCATTTTTAGCTGTAAATGCTCTGGCAATACCACGGGGCAGGCAAAGGGCTCTGGATCACCCCGAGTGTGGCTGCGATCACATCCCTGCTCCCAGCCTGGCTTTAGCCCCGGGACTGCAAACCTGACCCACATTTCCCTGACACACTTAACAGTTCATCACAGCCTCGCACAGGGCCAGGAATAAACCTACACATTCACACCCCACTGGGAATTTATTACAAAGCTGGGTATTAAGCCTTCAGCAGGATGCACTTTCCCTCCTTTCCGTTTACAAGCAAGCAGACAGGAGTATTTCTGTCAGCTGTCAGTGCCCAGAACTTAATACCAGGCTAAAAGGTTGGGGTTTTTTGAAAATCAGATTAAATCCTGTAGGTAAAAAAAAAAAAAAATTCAGAACAGATGGCAAAAAGAAACACAATTAAAAACACAGATAAATTTAGTAAATAATAGGTTTGCTGAAGTAATAGGTTCCAGTGGGAGCAGGCTGGAGGCAGACTGCATCCATATCCACCTACTGGGGCTGGAAAAGGATTGTCATGTCTGCTTAGATAAAATAACAATGCATTAAAGGACCAAGATAGCATTGCTATGAATTTAATATGTCAGACTACTCCACAAATTCTACAATTAAGAGAAATATCCTTTGAGCCTGATAGGACAGACCTTAGTTACAATTAAGTAATTGTAAAAGTGCAAAAGCAATTTTTACACTTAAATGTACAAAACTGCACTGATTTAAATGCATTAGAAAAATCTTTCTAATGCTCTTTTATGTTTAAAAGACTCCCCAGGAAACCTGGCCATACTGCTGCATACCCAAAGCATGTAACAACTTAAACTCAACTGTTCTGTATGGACCAGGCAGCCAGGAGTGAGGCTGAAGAGTTGTAATACCAGAATTATGAGTAGGTTAGACTAATTAAATAAATATTCAATATATTTAATGTATTTAGTATGTTAAATATTACAAAATGCTACTCCAAAATCCTTGGGTTTTGGTCCATCAGGTATACTGAAACCACAGCAAACTTGCCAAAGTATTCATAAAATTTTCTCAGGACACCGTGTGAAATTAAATTAATTAGGCCTTGGTTCAAAAACCACATAGAAGCATCTGTCTTTGAAGTCTGGCTGTGACAGAGAAGTGTTTCACCAGGAAGAAACTGCCCCCTTCTCCATGAATGTATAGTTTGACATTTCCTGAATTACAGGAAGCAACCCCCAAAACTGCCTTTGCACCATGGCGGGGGGAGGTGCATTTGTTCACCCAACTGAACTCTTTTCCTGAGGTTTTCTCCTACAGTCCAGTTCATATCTGACTGTAACAACATGGAATCGCTCAGACTTAATCAATAGTTACATCTGCATCGAGAGAAAATGGAATAATTTCCCACAAAGCTGTGGCTCTCGGAATCAATGGCTTCAATCAGGCCCATTAATGGTGTCAGCTGAATGCCAGCAGCCCTCTCCTTCCACGGGGGATATTGTGTGACCAGGGGAAAGTCAAACCCATGCGCTTTCCCTGCACTTTTATTTCGGTCCGCAGGAAGAAGCAAAGAGATTTTCTCAAACATTTAAATGTTGTTAGAGGGCTTTTGCAGAAAACTTTTGTCTGGCTCTGCGGGGCAGCTGACCACGTTCATGTGTCAGTGAAACAGCAGAGCTCAGCTCACTTGAAACAAAACTTATGTGAATGGAGATAGTGGCCATAATTCTTCTCCTGCTTGGCCTATTTTTACATCAAGGCAACTCAGAGGTTTAAACGGATACATCTTTCATTTTAAAAGGTATAAATGAAAGAAGACTGCTGACAATTTGCCTTCTTTCTCTGGAGTTATACATGTCATTTTAGCTTTTTGGCTCCGGCATAAATCCTCTGGTTTCAGGGACTAATGAGACGTGTATTGTTATCTGGATAATATAAACCAGATAGAACTTTTATGTTCCCATCTCCGCAGTGATTCCAGAGTGTGAGCTTAAACGTCTCATTAAAAAGAAAAATTAAAGGGAATGAAATAAGTACTTTTATTTTTACTAACAAGTGCAGATGGCCTCGAGCCATAGAGGCTCAGCAATAAGTCAAGATGTAAATAGCTGCAGGATTCCCCGAGTGTTACAAGGTGGGTTTTGGGATCTTGCACATTTATTGCACCTTATTTTTCTTTCACATGACGATCCAGAGGACAGAGAGCTGGACATTAATCACAAATTGCATTAACTCAGCCTCAACCAGAGCAATACGTTAATTCTGTTAACAGAGTAACACAACCCACACTTTATGGCAGACTTGCAGCACTGCCAAGGCTTCCAAGACAAGAAAAAGCAGCTGATTACTTTTAATTCCCACTGTCATTTCCCAGTGGTCCCATTTTGAAATATTTAAGGCAGAATCATTATTGCCTAATTAAATATCTGTCATTCAATGCTTTCTTTAACAATGGAGACACAGTAGCACTGAAATTAATCATAAACTAAGTTAGATATTCCAAGATCCATTACTGGCTCAGATCAGCTCCTGTGGCAAACATTAAAGATTTGGAAGTCACAAAGCTCTCTGATATTCCATGGCCTGAAATCAGTTTATGTGTCCAAATCTGCCACTCTGTACCTCAGTGGCAAAGCACATGAAAGTGACAGCAGATGAAGGACACAGAACACCAGGAAAGACATAAAAATACATTAAATTAGTGTTCAAAAAACATGTGGATGTGGTACTTAGGAACATGGGCTAGTGGATTTGTTTTTAAACCATGAATCTGTTCTTTTGCGCTGATATATTTTATTTTTATTGGGTTGTTTTTACCTGTGCGAATGTCATGGTTAACACCTTCCACTGAAATAACAGCATTTGGGATTCCCTTTCCATGCACATCTTTCACGATGCCTTTGATGCCACGATGGACCTGTGGAGAGAATTAAAAAAGCAAGTAAATATTGCACGGCAATGAACAGCAGTACTCCCAGGAACTTACAATGAATCATTAATGCCATAAGTGAATTATATTTTTATATTCCTACTTTATGGCTCACAAAATTGTGAGAAATCATTATTAACCCCATAGCATCCCTTCAGGCATTAACTTGTGAATCAGTTTGTGAATTTTGTTAGGATTCCTAAGGCATCAAATTCAAGATATAAAGAACAGATGAAGCAACAGACACAATATTGGGGTTTTTTTCTAGCAGCCCTTTCTAGGAAGCTCAGCACTCACATCAAATTTTCAGAAGCTTCATTATTTTGTTCCCTGAAGTCAAACCAGCCTGGCTGAAGAGATATGTCTATCAACAATACCAATAACCACGTAATTAGTCACGCAGGAGAGATAGTGGAAGCCTTAATCTCTCAGTCTGAAAGGAGTTACACTTCTGCTGAGTACCTGTTCCATAAAAACAATCAGGGACTCGCGGTTGTTTTCCCACTCCTCGGGCAGCTCGCTCTCGTGGGGATACTTGTCACAGCCAACATAGATGGAGAGCTCAAAGCAGTTGGTGTGCAGGTAGCTGAAATCATTGATGCCTGTCAACAGTGGGGAAAAAGGGCACAGTTTCATATCCTTTTTGATTTATTGATCAGATCTGAGTTTTTACACAAGTTGATGTAACTTCTATAAAGACAAGTTGGGTATTCATCCAGCTGGCTCAGTCCGCAGAACTGGAAGGGCAAAAGGTTTTCAGAGATGCCACATGTCCTGTAAATAAGCACCAGAGTGTCCAAGGCCAGGTTGGACGGGGCTTGGAGCAGCCTGGGACAGTGGAAGGTGTCCCTGCCCTCGGCAGGGGGTGGGACTGGATGAGTTTTAAGGTCCTTTCCAACCCAAACCAGTCTGGGATTCTACTGATGGAGAAGATGGGGACGCAACCAGGAAAGAGGTCTCTCTCTACAATGAAAACTTGTGCTTTGCTTTGAGAAAACACGGAGCATCCCTAACCCCGGCCACTGCCCATGCAGCAGCTCTCCCTCATGAGTGCCCAGGGTAGAAATGGAATTGTCTGTGTTGGGTTGCAGGGAGGTGCAGCTGTTAACCCAATTTACAGAACCCTGAATGCCAGGACACAGAGCAATGTGCTCACAGGGTTTGTTATGTAAAAGCGATTTATCAGAGCAGTTGGTGAAAGAGTTCCTCAGTCTGTTCTCCTCCCTGAGTAATCTAACTGATAGAAAAGCCAGAAAAATCAAGAGACTAGTAATTATTTTGTGTTACATATGGTGTCTGTAGTTTGTAAGAAATGAAAGGTGTTGCAGAAGACTGGGATCTGCACTGTTGCTCTGCAATAGGGATTTCCATTGGAAATATGTCCTAATCAAGCCCCAGGAACCTCAGTGCCTCCAGTGTCTGAGGAGTTTCAGTTTAATTCTGCATTACAGAGACCACCGTAACCTTTGCAAAGGGCCTGAGCACTAAGGAGGACTGTCCCTATGTACAGAGCTCAAACATTTCCATCCTCCACATTTCTCACCATTATCTCTCCTGCTTATTAGTTCTCCTCTATCACACAGATAACGAGATACAGAGCATGAACCCAAGAGGAAGAAATTCCGTGAGCTTCATTTCTTTTTCCACCTGCATCTCTAATATGAAAATATTTTAAAATATGTTCGTTAATGATCACTGATTGTTATGTTTTAAATGGCAGAGATTAACAGGATTTGCTTTCACGGAGTGCTTCTGACCGGGAAGAGTTAAACCAAAATCTCTGTTCCTGTCCAATTACCACAGAGCAGTAGTCAAGTATTTAATGAGCCCTCAGTGCCTTCTGGAAGCAGAGCAGGAGTATTATATAACACAGATGTTAAACTTTTCACTTTTGTTGATGGGGAAAGCCTAAATATCAGCCAGTGGCATATGCTACTCTGCATAAACGTGCTTCCCCTCCACTTGAGAAACAGCCACAATTATTTTCCCCTCACATACTGTATCACATCCTGATTAATCTGCTGTGAAATGTTTTGCCATACACAGTAATTGCTCAGTTTTAATACATGTATTTAAGAAAATGGCTTAATGTTGCCAAGAGCGACTCTTTCCTACTGCCTGAACATGCAAATCCAGCCTCACTCAAAAACAATGGAAATAAAATGAAATCAATCTCTTTTTTGCCTCGGTGCAGCTCACCCAGCGCAGAAACTTTATATGTAAAATTGCTGAAGGACTTGGATTCACTGCACTTCAAAATACATGCAGGAAATAACACGGCTGGGTTTTAAAGGCATGAGGAGGTGTTGGGTATCTGTGGTGCACATGCTTCTCTAGGGACTGAAAAGAAATTAGAAAAAATCCCATCTAAATTTTCCCGTGGCATGAGCAGTGAGAAGTTTCTGTGCAGGACCACTGCAAGGCCGGAGATGGATGAGGAGAGAGGGGATGGGCAGTTTCAAGGTGTGGTACAGAGAGGAGATGTCACCCACACCAAAGGGTGGGTGGGAGAGCTTCTGCAAGCACTTTATTGGAGGTCTTACTATAATGTGAGAGAGCAGGATATAAATCATAATTAAAACATCATCAAGCAATAAAACAAATCAGATTAAACAAATCCAATATGTAATTGGTCCTAAGAAATCAGGGTAATACTCAGCATCTATATAGTCCATCTTTACTTAATGTAACTCAGTGTGACAGCTGTTAGTGACAAGGCCAATGTCATCTTTTCTGGATCGATTCATAATCATGCTTCTTATAGTACTTAGGAAAATTAAACTCATAAATTAGATAATTAAGCGGTCAAGTTAGCTCTCAGAGTATGCTTTAGAATTTGCAGAAATGCATAGAAATGTACTGTCAGACCTAGGAGTTCAAGATTTCTCCCCAGATTCACCCAACACTTTTTAAACTCCTGAGAAAATAGTTGAAAAGCTGATTCTTGACTGTAGCCTTTAAGGGCCGGCCAGCACTAACTTCACATGGGCCAACATAAAAGCTGCAAAAGCCATGTCCAAAATCCAGGAATGTTTATGCAGAGGAAGGACCTGCAAGTTCCAAACACGAGCCAGTTCCAGCAAAAGCTGGCATGCACAGGCACTGGCCTGCATGGGGGTGCCTTTAGTGCTGCTCCTGTCGTCAGCCCGGTGGTGGCAGGTGCCTGTCTCATTTCCTAACTTCAGGGAATATGTTGTTTGACCGATGCACATACAAGAACACAAAGTTTTTGAGCAGAACTGTGATGAATCAGCAGAGTGTCTGATTCCCAGCCTGCTCCAAGTGCACACCCAGAGAGGCAAACATGCCTAATGCTGTTAAAAATGGGTTTCCAGTTGGGCTTTCCTGGAAATCGAGGTTTTGGCTGCACCACAGGTCACGGCTTCCCCTCTGTGCTCCTTGACAGGGTGACAGGTTTGGGTGTATGGAGACTGATCCAGCCTGTGGTTTATCCTGGCAGCAGGAATGCCCGCAGAGCCCATGCAAAATTCAAGTGTAAGGATGCCCAAGTCTTTTAGAAACAGGACAGTAGCAGGCAAACAGTGGCTTTTTTATGGCATGTTATTACACCTCTGAGTGAATGTGAGTGGGGGCTGATCTGAGGCTGAAACCAGGATTTCCTGATCTGAGAGCCACGGGAGTCTGTCCCTGAAGCCACTGTTTCAGCTCTGATGCTGGTTCTGATGCATGGCAGCAGTTTTCCTGTTGTCACCTTGTGAGATGGCAAAGGCTGACAGGGTCTCCCCGTCCAGTGGGTTTGGACTGGGTTGGCTTCTTCCTGACAAACTGCCTTGAGTGCACAGAGTTCTTAAAACTAACGACGTGCACGTGCATTTTGGAAAAGTTGGTTGTAAAAGAAGCAGTCACCAGGTGGTACTGACAGCAATGACATCTGATACGTGACGAAATGGGGAAATTTTCCTCTTAGAACACACATTTTACCACCGCCGCTGCTGCGACGTGCACCAGGCAGTGATGGCTTTACCCTAATTAGCAACGTAACACTAATTGGAGCTCCTACCACTTACTTCCAGCCACGGTGTGCCAGGAGGCTCCGTTCACAGTGCCATCCTCCTTCTGGAAATCCTCAGTGTGGCAGGCTCTCCTCCTGGCATCCGTCATCAGCCGGTGCGTGGAGGCGTAGGAATAGGCCAGCCAGCGGAACACGTGGTCGTCCGGGGTGGGGGTGTAATCCTGGGTTTTCCACATGGATCTCACCATGTCGTAGGGATAGGCCACCACCAGCTCTCCCCCCTGCAAGTTGCCGCCCAGCACAAAAGGGATTTTTTCCATCCAGGCTATGATTGCCCGTGTCTCCACCGCCACCTGGGAGAAAAAGAAAGAGCGGCTTTGATTCTGATATAATCTGATATAATGCTGTTTCAAAGGGAGACCAGGCTCAGGAGTCCTGCTGGGAGCTCCCGAGCATGAGGAGCCAGAAAAGGCATGTGAGAAAGGAGAAAGCCTTCTTTAAATTCTGGTACTTGTCAGCCATCCTTGGGAGTGACACGGTGGTGGTCCCGAGGGGTCCTAGGGCTAGCTCAGGACCCCCGGGAGCAACACGTGTCGAGGAACCTAGGGAGAAGAAAGAAGGCGCTCTTCTCCTCGGGATAGCGTTCTTAGATCTTTCTTCCATCGAAATCCAGGAGGCGAAGAGGTCGGGGGCCTCCTGAGTGCTCCTTCTGAACCCCCAGGGAGGAAGGGGAGGGGGCAAAAGCCCGTCACCAATAGGGTACAGTTTACATGGGGAGAAAAGGCAGGGTCCAGGTGAAGGTGTTTGGTTTCAGGGATTACAACACCACCTCGGGCAAGAGACGAGTCCAGACTTGTACAACACAGCAATCCCCGTGCCAAACCCATCAACAACGTATCAATAACCTAACCACATTTGTGCAATACAACATGGGAGGTCACAGACATCCCTCAAGAATTAACAAAACCTTCATGTCAGTAATTTATGGAACAGGAACATCTAAGTGGAGTGAGGCCAAGAGCAGGAAGTGACAGAGATGTCAGATGGTGACACTGCTCCCCCTCTTTTTGTTTCCAAAATAAGGGATTTTAAACACAGACATAATGGCCATAAATTAAAACACAAGAAGTTTCACCTCAGCATGAGGATGAACTTTTCCGTGAGGGTGGCAGAGCTCTGGAACAGCTGCAAGGGGAGGTCATGGAGTCTCCCTCTCTGGAAAAATTCCAAAAATTCCTGGATGTGTTCCTGTGTCACCTGCTCCGTGTGACCTCGCCTTGGCAGGGGGTTGGACTGGATGATCTCCAGAGGCCCCTTTGAACAGTAACTATTCCATGATTGTGTGACTCTAAAGTAGTAAAAACTGCCCCAGTGAAGCTGCTGTTAATTGCTGCCATTATATTTAAAAGGCCAGGCCAAAATAAGTTAAATTTCTGACACTGTGAGCCAATAAATGACTTCAGCACAAGCCACTGCGTTGGTTTTGCATATGCTTGTTCTGTTGCTGTGTTTTTTGAGCTAAGAGCACATTTCAAATAAGAGCAAGTAAGAAAACCCCAGGGGAAATCTGCGAGTGTGTTTTCAAACAGCTCATCTACACCACAAAACCAGGGAGAAGCCTGATCCACATGGCTGAGCTCATGGAGTGCTTCTCCTTGTCTACCTTGCTGCCTAAATTTGGGTATTGAGTCCTCTAGGTTCTTGCAAGAGTTGAGGGGGAAAAAAAGTCCTCAAGGAAACAGTTTCTTCCTCAAGATCTGCCTCGAAAACCTGGGGGGGAATGGTCCTTTTGTGGTGCATTTTTATTTCCACTGATATACAGAGAGTTATTGACTGGAAACTTAGATCAGGTATGGAACTTCACCCCCAGGTTATTCATTCCTTGAGAAATGTAAATCTCACTCTCTCAGCACATCCCAGCCTTTGTGTCCCCTCTCCTGGCCTTACTCACAGTGGCGTTTTCGGACAGGTACCAGTCAGGGATCGGGATGTGATGGTTCGGAACTTTTCTTTTACTCTTCTTCTGATCTTCTGACTCCCAGAGCAGAGAGTTTAAGTCAGGGAAGTTATTGTTGATGTCAATGCCGTCCTGAGTCCATCGTCCTAAAGACCAGCCCCCTAATTCTGAACCCTTACATAAAAAAAAAAAAACAAAAACAAAAAGAAAAGGAGAAAGAAAGAAAATAAATATTAATGTTCATATTAATGTTCATTCAGAATACAACAACCTGTGAGCCCCTGCAGAATGTTTGGGAATGTGCCAGAGAGAACTCTATACAGAGAAATGGAAGATTAATTATTTAATTAACTGAAAGAAATAATTGGTACCTTTTCTTTTTAAATTTTGTGTGAATACTTGAATGAAGTGAAGGAAAACCCATGAAAATTTACTTGAGGTTGGCCAAAATATGTCTCTCAATGGAGACAGCACACATCCCCTCCCATGACTATGATTCTGACTTTTCTGTGCCAGTCTTCTGCAGACTGCCCTGGAAGATTTTCCAGTGCATTTGACCAGCCCCTACAATTTTTCCTGGTGTCTGTCTTCGTCCAGACTGAATTATTACTATGCCCAACACACTGTGCTCTCCTTAAAAGCACACTATTAAATTTCAGCTGCGGAGGAATGCAAATTTTCACGTGCTGAGCTTGGTTTCCAGTGAGAAACGGCTGCACGAAATTTCTGTTTTCCATAATGGTGTTCCCATCGCTCTGTACACCTCAGGATGGTTTGTTCTGGCAGCCTTTGTGACCCTTCTTTCCATGTACATTCTCCTGTCGGCCAACATCACATAAAATGCTGTTTCTTTCAGCTTTTCCCCAAGACGTCCCAGTGGTTTGTGTTTACTTTGATGCGCTCATCTTTTCATTTTCAAATTTTGATCGCTCGTAAAATGTGAAGAAAATAATGACAAGAGGGGCATTTTTGATTCATCTAGTGGAAAGAAAAGAATTCCTTGACGTGTTCATGATGCTGTTACCGCTTTATATGCCTTGTCATATCCATCAGGGTTCACTGAGGGCAGCAGGTGGATCCTCGTGTCCTGAATGAGGTGCACAATGCGTGGGTTCCCAGCCAGGTACTCCTGGCACATGAACTGCATTAGCAGCAGGATCAGCTCGCGGCCCAGCACTTCATTCCCGTGAGCTCCTGCAATGTAGTGGAATTCTGGCTCCCCTGTGGAAAAAAAAACACGGAGCAGAGTTGTAGTCAGAGCAGCGAATCAGATCTCTATCAGATGGCGCTGATGCCAGCCAGCAGCATTTTACTTAAGGAGTGTTGGAGAAGTGTCTTAACTGCACAGATGAGAGGTGAAAATGTGACTTTGGAGAGATAAATTGCTTTCTGTTGCTATTTTAGAACAGGCTTATGTATTAGTGATATCTAAAGCCGTTGTGTAAAACCTCCAAAACCCATTTTTGATTAAACATATTTTCAGTTATACTCACAATCTGGGAACATTAGAGGTGGATTTTAACAGTTCTGATGGTATCAAAATCACATGAAAAATCCATTGCTAGCAGTTCTTTGGGACAGAAGAGAATTTTCCTAAAAACCAACTTAAACATGCATCAGGATATTCATGGATAGAGCAAAGCAAAAAATTCCTTTATTCCAACAGCTGTCCCAGGCACTATCACAGTGAGAAGGACCAAAGAATGAACGAGTTTCTATACTGAAGAATTCTATCATGGCAGGAAATTGAACCCCAGCCCTCATGAATGAAAATTTATTTGGAGGTTTGACCTGTCCCTGCTTGCAATGCATTCACCCCACGTAAAAAAGGTAAATTTCTATCCAAAGCTACATCAATCCCTACAACTAACATCCATCTCCCAGCACTAAAATTCACTTTTATTTTATTACTGCAAAGAATGATAATTAAAAAATTGATCCCACATTCAAAATGTCTTCTATTTGTGCTCACCCTCCCCTTCCCAATTTAGAAATACAGCGCTGAGGTTCCTCCCACATACGTTTGAAATCTTTGCTGCCATGAATATAATTCCATCAGTGATAATTAGTGCAGATACAGAGAAAGAGGAAGGGGGAAAAAAGCCAAATCCCAACAGCCCTTCAACAGATTTAGTTAAGACTAAAATCCTAACCAACTTCGTGTTCTCCTGGGTTGTCAGAAATCTCGACAGCGTACAGCTTCAGTCCTTGGTTGCTTTTTCCAATATTGTAAATTCTTGTGATATTTGGGCACATTTTATTCACAGTTTTCATCAGCTGCCAACCAAAAAAAAAAAAAAAAAAAGAAGAGACATATTTAGACAATGCAGCATCAAAATAAATCCACCATGAACTGGTTCATTCTAAATTGGATGTGGCAAAAACTCTTCATTTGCTTCTCTGATTATTTCTTAGTCGTAAAGGCTTTATGTTTAGTTCATGAATTTATAGCTCTGCTATCACATTTTTAAAACGTTATGCAATGGAGAGTAATTAAAATAATGGAGAGTAATTAAAACCACCACACTCTGTGATGTACTGTAGGAAAGGGACTTGAGGTGACCCAGGGTGTCAGTGCACAGCGTTTATTTTGCAGGTTGCCACATTCCCTCCAACAGAAATACTAATTTTTTCACTCTGCCAGCAAGTAGAGATATTGCATTAAAAGCAGTTCTCTTTTAGCTAAAGGCTGAAACCGTGCTGTACAAACAATGTTACTGACTCAGACCTGTGTTTACTAATTTCTCTCCTCACACCTTCTTCAAATTGAAGGAAACTCGGCTGGCTGATGTTTCCCTGCCTCCGAGCAGCTCCACAAGGTGAGGAACAGGGAAGGTGAGCCTGTTTTCTCAGAGCTGTCCCTGAAACTTTGTTGTTAAACTTCTGCCTCTGAGACACCCACGGAGCAGAAGCTTTCCTGACGTGCCTGGCACTCCCGTGCTCACAGGATACCAGGAACATCAATTTAGAAAAGTGGTTGAAAGTATGGAAATGCTCATTAACAGTGAGAAAAATGCCCAGAACCAATTTCAAAGTAAATTACATTCAGTGGAAATATTTGCTTTGGCCTCAGTCAACTCCCCACCATCTCTTTAATTGCAAACATGTGATTATTTTCTGAGTCAAAGAACTTTTCCTGCGTTAGAGCCTCTGTAGCAGCCTTTACTGTGACTCTTTTGGTAACATGTAATGCAGTGGAGGTAATTGTTTCTGGAAATACAATGCTGAAAATGAATATATTTCATGTTTGATCTTCTCATACCCATTTCCTACAAATGGCACATTATTTCACCTATGACATGGGTTTGTTGCCTCAAAAATAAGATACTCAAATGTCCACATCAAACCTTGTAACAGCTCCCTGTGCCACACAAATACACATAAATATATATATAAAAATGAACACATAATAAATATTTTGGGCTGTAAAAAAATCCTGACTTCTGCACACAAGATACAGCGAGTGTTCCCACTGACTGGAAGAATATTGAATGCTCTTTTACAAGGAGAAAACTGGAGCTGTGAATTTCATCTTCCTAGCCAGAGAGTTCTATTAAAATAATCTGACAGTGGGAAAATCCCTCCCCTCTCACAAATACCTGACTTATTGCAATGCAATGTGATGCTTCCAAAACATGGCCCAGGGAACGCCATCTTCTCATCCTTCAGTATTTATAATGAATCACTTCAAAGAACAGCATTTTCTAAGATGGGTGGTGGTGAAGTAGCTATGAAAACTCACAATAATATATATTTCTAGGGGTTGGGGATTTTGTTGTTGTTGTTGTTGGTTTTGTTGTTGTTTGTTTGTGTTTAATAAGAAGTTGACTCTGGCAGTTATTATTCCACTTTGCGCTGAAGTTTTGGGAATAGTTTTGGGAATATAAGACTTGTTTCAATGCAACCCACAATATTCTGCCCACCAGCAATTAAAATCCAACGAGCTCTAAGCAAATTAATTATTTTGACACAGAGGGAAACAGAAACTGGGAGAGCACACAGTTCACTCCTCTCAGCCACAGTCACAGATTTTCCACTTGTATGAAGAGTGCGAAAACATTCTGGTTTAAAGCTGTGGTTTTTTCCCCAAGATATTCCTAACCTGACCAACCTGTCTATCTGCAATGACAACATAAATACATTTTATTTTATTGTTCTTGACAGTAATTATGCCAATTGAGTTCCTACTCGTCTAATCTTTGTGCTAAGAAATACAGGCCATGAAATCTCCACCAAAATAAATGTGTGACTCAGTACACAATTGCTCAATAAAAACCAGTGGTGATTCATGCAGCATAAATACACTGAAAATCCAGCACACAGCAAGTGATTCACACACATCAAGTCCAAACATATTATCTTTATATTTGAAGAGAAAGCGGGTAGAAATATTTCTTCAGGACAACCCACCCTTGTGTCTGTGGTGATATGACACAAGATTAAAAACAATAACAAAGCCAAGAACACGGCTGGCTGTGTGAAGTTAAGGAAACATGATTAAAAAGCCTGGTAGGGTTAAAATTATATTTACAAGGGGGCTTTTTCTGGTGTTTTTGGTGAATTTTTGCTGATTTTCACAACTGTGAATATGGAATTGGACTCTAGAGTTTATTCTGATTATCCAAACCCACTGAAATAAATGAGAAAATTGATGGCTAAATCAGAGTCAAATCTAGAAGGAGAAACCAGTGTGTCATTCACCACTCAAATACAAATAGAACAAAAAAGACACATTATATGAAAATACTCCCTCTGTCATGTAGCGTCACACGTTTCAGGTTAGTTTCTGTACAAATTAACACTTTAGGATTTTATTGGACTGTTGCTTTTAATAGATTAAAACAGTGAAAATATTTTAAAACATATTGCAGGCAGAGTTTAATAATATTTTTAAGAGGTGGAATTCAGATTCCATAGGGCTGAAAAGCCTGCACCCATCCACCCTCCATCACACACCAGGCTCTTTGCCTACCTGCCTCATTTCCTTGTAGTTGTGATGCTTAAAGTCCAGATTATCTGTGGTTGTCATTTCATTTCTTCTGTGGTAATAATTATTTGGATCTGAGAAAAGAAATAAAAGAGTTTTCACGTGCTTAGGAATTTCAAATACAGAGGTGCTTTGCTAGAATGCAGGTAAGGAATGCAGAAGTCTGAATTCCACTGTCCTGTGTGTACTTGCAACAAGTTTTCTATAAGCAAAACCCCGAGAAATGACTAATTTTAAATATTTCTAATCACTGCACAAATCAATTCATACAGATCCAAACAGAAGCAAGGAGGCATCAGCTTTCCAGACAGTTCCTCTGCACAAAAAACTCAACTTCGACAGAAAAGCAGAAGGGCAGCCTTAGGCTGCAGAGGAGGGGAAAAGTCATTGGGAAATGATGAGTCAGATGCAAGATAAAAGAGTGGAAGAAAAATCAAATTAGAGGGAAAAGCCACAGTAAATGTTTTGTGTCCACTTGATTAATTTACTATTGCAAGGAATTTTAGTTTTCCTGATGAGTATTTTCCAAGACCATGCACTGCTTGCAAAACATGGAAAGGAGCAACTGTGCATATTAAATATTCCTAATTATCTTCCAAAACAGTTCCTGTGGAAGTCAGAGGTCTTTGTTACTTAAAAATTTACATATTCGCTTATTTATAGCCATTATTTATAGTTTGCGCATTTTGAAGTATCAAAGGAGGATATGTGGTTAGAAAAGAATCTTTGGTCTCCTTGGCATTCCAGGCCCTTCACCTGGAAATAAAAAACAGGCCAAGACTGTTACGGCTCAGCTTTGAAGTTCCTGATAAATGTGCTCCTGGCCTAATCTATTACGATTTATTTTCAGAGACAAACAAGTCTATTTGGAAAACATCAGGCACATGCCTCAACTGGCCACATCTGGGATGTCTGGAATTTTGAGTAATCGTTTGTCAAGCCAGTGGTTGTCAGGCTTCCATGAAAAATTGTTTCCCTTCGCACAAAATCATCTTCATTGGTTTAAAATTATTGGGGGGAAAGTGAAATATGAAAAAGTCTAAGTATCATCCTGTCTCATTGCAACACAGAAGGACATTTTCTCTAGAGAAGGAAAATGGTTTTAAACAGTATCACCTGCCAGTTGTGCCTTTTCTGGGAGGAAGAAAAGAACAATTCTGAGTAGGAAGAATATGTAGTTACCATCCCACAGCAACAAATCCTTAATGAAATTAAGGAAAACCCACAACACTGCAAAATACTTTATAACATTTTCCAGTTTCATATTTCTGACACTAAACCCACTAAGTATTCCCGTAAAACTCTAAAAGTTTTGGGGTCTTTTGCATTATTTAAGTTGTTTATGAAATGAAACATGCAAGTTCCATTAAGCTTCACAGTAACATGACCCGTCCTGGTCTCCACTTCCATTTCCCAGTCTACAGCAGAGATGCTGGAAGGTCAGTTGAAGGCTGCTCTACAAATATGACTGAAAAATGTCCAAAATAAATCTTGTCTCATCAAAACCCATGTTAATTTGTAGAAATTACTCATTAATATACTGATGGATGAGAAATGGAAATCAGGGAAAAAAACCTCCCTCTTCTTCTCAAAAGAGACAATGTGTTTAATGCCCCACAGAATATCTTCATAATTGAAAAAATATCCCCACGTTGGAAAAATATAAAAATAAACGTCATAAAACTGCCAGGATGTTGAAGGTTTTCTCTGTCACCAAGAGCCAAAATATACAGCAACTGATTTTTTTCCCTGGTACTTTAATCCCATTCCTTTCAAATCCTGGCTCTTTTTCCATACATCAAACACTAATATCATGGGAGTGACTGTGAATGCTGTAGAGTTGGTGGAAACTGAAAAAAAATTGTGCAGTGAGAATGATTGTATCTCTGGCCCTTCCTCAACAAGAGAGCTCAATTTGACAGTTCCCTAGGGAATTAACACTCATATTTAGCCAGGCTCTGCTTGGATCACTGGATTTCTGCTGCAGCAAGAATACAGATTAGAACATTAAAAGCAAAAATGTAGAAAGGCAAACAAGGCTCATGCACAGCTAGATGGGTCCACTTTGGCAAATTTTTTTTTTAATAAAACAGAGAATAAGAGACTGAGAAACTCAAACCACAGAAGAGTTATAATAGAAATATGTTGATTTATTCTCAGAAATTGCACAGAAAGTCTCTTTTTCTTCCAGAGAGAAGAGACTCTGCAAAACAGTGGCACTCACATTTATACAGAGGGATATATTAGTAATAACCTATCATTACACCACCAGTAGAAGTAATGAAATTTGCTGGAAGATGCATCTTGCTCCCTTCATCCTTCTATTCTTTGTAAAGATGGACAAGTGACTAAAGCTGTTAAGTCATAGGTTCATGGGGCCACAGAATGGTCTGGTTTGAAAGGGACCTTAAAGCCCATCCAGTCCAAACCCCTGCCACGGGCAGGGACACCTCCCACTGTCCCAGGCTGCTCCAAGCCCCGTCCAGCCTGGCCTTGGGCACTGCCAGGGATCCAGGGGCAGCCACAGCTGCTCTGGGCACCCTGTGCCAGGGCCTCCCCACCTCACAGGTAACAGTTTCTTCCCAAAATCCCATCTAACCCTGCCCTCTGGGTTTCCCTTGTCCTGTCCCTCCAGGCCCTTGTCCAAAGTCTCTTTCCTTCTTTCTTGTCGGCTCCTTCAGCTACTGGAAGGTCACAATCATATCACTCCAAAGCCTTCTCCTCTCCAGGCTGAACAATCCCATTTCTCCCAGCCTTTCCTCATGGGAGAGCTGCTCCATCCCTCTGATCATCTCTGAGGCCCCCTCTGGATTTTCTCCAGCAGCTCCTTGTCCTTCCTGTGCTGGGGACCCCAGGGCTGGATGCAGAACTCCAAGTGGATTAATGCCCAACTACTTTGCAGCATGAGGGCTCTGAAAACTGCCCATGAAAAGTTCCAGAAAGGACAAATTACTCGGCAGCTGAAGAAAAAAAGGGGATTTTCACTTATTACAGCTCTACAGCACCTCAGCCAGTGGAGCCCTGATGCTTCCAGTGGGTTTCAGCTTCTCAGAAGTGGAGCTCCAAATGCAGGTGCTAAACCAGCACAATAGGACATAATGAAGGCAACCCAAGTGATTCAGAGAAGTTCTTGACAAAAAGAATATTCTGGTCCAAATCCTTTAGACAGCCTTAAAAACCTCAGTGTCCTATTTTGCAAATGACTGATTTTTTAAAAAAATTTCTGTGTAATTTAAGTGAATTTGACTTGTCTCCACTAAATTGAACATCTCACAGACAGCACACGTGTAATCTTGAAATAAATCTGCGGGCAGCCACCTCAGGTGATCCTAAGTTTTTTCCACATGATCTATTTCATGGCAGCCTCATGAGCATTTCTCATCAGCCTTAACATCACACATGAAATCAGCAATGAAATAATATTTTTCAACTACAAATTGACTCTTTTCTCCTTTTACTCTCAGAAGCAGTTTGCTGGATTTAGAACTGCTGTTTACACGACCATTTATAATGAAAGGTACTTGTAGAAAGTCACATTTCTATCAAAAAATCAAACACAAGTCTAGACTTGACCAGGTAGCCTGGCACTAAGAGAGAAGCAATAAAAATAAGACTGAAGCCACTGAAAACACAGTACTCCATTACAGAGTTGTTAAAGTTCACTTTTTACCTTGGGTTCAGTGTAATGGCACAATCATGGTACCAGTGATAGTTTTCTATATAAGAACTATTAAAAATTAAAATTCATCACAAATTTATTCCATTAAAATAATTGCCTTTTGCCCTGACTACTCTACAATATAAATAAATGCATGAAGAACTCAACTTATTTTCTCTCTCCAATCTCTGGGTACTTTTGATCATATGCAATTTCCTTTTGACCTTCCTTAGGTTTCAGAAAGAAAAGGCAAGGAAAGCACATCCATCCCTCTGAGGCAACTGCAAAAGACTGAGTGTGTCAGTCTCCATCTATGTAAATACCAGCATTTTTGGAAAGTGGAGAGGGAAATAAATGCTGGTGGGTTTTGTCCTCTTTTTGCCCAGTGAGACACGGCAGCACTGATGGTTGCTATAGGTAGGATTTTCTGGCATTTTCCCTCCACAGAGAAATGTCTCTTCCTTGGTGAAACAGCAAATCCCTTCTGTTGCCCAAATGACAGCACTGACACCGCTGGATAACACAGATTTTATTTTTTTTTAGAGCTACTGTAACAGTCTAGAAAAGGTTGTTTGTCCAAACTAGTCTATGATACAACAAAAAACATATGTTATGGATAAGCTATAAGCATTTCACTGATAAAAATTGCAACTATCTTATCTAATACTGATTAGATAAGCAGTAATTTCTCTGTTCCCATTGTTCAGATAGTGCTTTCTCATAATTTATCCAATTTTTAGTGCATCTACCACATGCAGCAGGTTTTATGGAGAGAGCCTTACCCACAGGAATGGTTTCAAGTTGTGTTTAACCATTTCCATCTCATTCCGACAGTGCTAACAACCTCGCCTAGAATATTAATATCTTGTCCAGGTTTTTTCTTTATCTTTTATCCTTTCTCCTTATTCCTTTATTACCCTTCCTCGTGAGCCTGCTTGATGGAAAGCTGATACAGAGCACAGACTGAATGCAAATGGTTTAATATATTCAGGGATTAATAAAGACATAAACCCTAAAATTACAAGTTTAGAAGACATGAAAAGGAATTCAGAGTTATGAAAAATTGGTTTCTTTCCTTCCACCCTCCTTTAGTTGTTGGGGTATTTCCCTATGCCCTGTGTCTCTGGGCTTTGGAAAGCCTAGAGGTGTGTGAACTAACAGAGCTCCACCTCCTGGTTTTGGTGAATTTAGGAAAATTTTTACGAAAAAAAAACCTGTCAGAAAAGAAGAGCCCTTGATTTCCAGTCCCACATTCAAGACAAAGCCTTAGAGCAGCACAAAGTCGCTGCTCCCACGGCCAAACCATCTGGATATTTAAGTTGGAATGAGCAAAATGACACCGATAAAGGGTGAGGAATCCACTTAGAGGGAGCTGCAAAAAAAATATCCTCTCCTACAGGAAGAAAGCGTGCGTGGAAAGGCCTCTGGAACCTGAGGAACAGCTTTGTTCCGAGCGCCTTGCGTGCGAGGAACAAAATGAGCAAGGAGAAAGAAATGCCAGCTCTTTCTGAGCTAAAAAGATGGGTCAGCACTTATCAAAACCTATTAGTTCTTCAGTCCAATTACACTTTGAATGAACACACCCCATTCCCATTGTGTTTCTCAATGAATGATTCTGGTATT
This sequence comes from Dryoscopus gambensis, assembly GCA_013389985.1. NCBI lineage: Eukaryota > Metazoa > Chordata > Aves > Passeriformes > Malaconotidae > Dryoscopus > Dryoscopus gambensis. Next base: position 70,674 of record WEIT01029165.1, read on the forward strand.
TTCTTTCAGGAATATACTGAATCAGCCACTGCGGGCAATTAACTCAATAAATGACTACCAGGAGGATGCACTGATGCTGTTTCCATGCGAATCCAAGATCCGTGAAAAGCTGGAAGAGCACTCAGCAGGACAGTGGTGAAAGTGCTGATGTGTTCCCACCTTCAAAGCCCCGTGAAGCTGAAGGGTAACAAATGCCAACATTGCCAAGCAGAATTTGGCCCTGGATGGGCGTAAATCCAGTAAGAATCCAGGGTAAAAAACTGCTGCACTTAGCAAAAATCACCTTTCCAAATACTGACATTTTTTCTTTTTCCTGTTTAGATGCAGTTTTAGGGGACAGAAAGGGATCATGAGGATTTCCCTACAAGTTACCCTACAAAACAGTTTGGGTGTCATCTCTGTTATTCCCTGGAGAGCTCTGTGTGTGTCCCGTGTGCCAATAAAAAGCCATGGTGCTGAAGAAAATTTCTTTTTCCTTCAGCCTCACACCCTGGTTTATAGAGAGTGGATTCTCTGCAAACCCACAGAAATTTGGGATAAATCACTCCTCTCTGAGAGTACTTTTAAGAACTGAGGGGAAATACTGTCTGTGGAATTGCCCATCACAATGGGAAACAGGCAGCCCAGAGAGGTGCAGTGCTCTAAACCCACAGCTAAAAGAAATCAGAATTCTCCTGAAACCAGGGAAGTTCCCACACACGGGCACCTTTGGTCACTGCCATCAAGTCCAGGATGCATTTTTTACCCACTGACAGCAGCTGTCTGCGTGCTGCTAAATTTCCATGTTCCATAACATATCGACACACTAAATTTTATGAACATACTTGCCCCACACTTCTCTTTGGCAGAGAATTATCCTCCTTCCATGCCCCAAACAGTTCTTTTTTTTTTCCCCCCCTAAAAACATCTAAAGGACAAAAATCAAGCTATGTCTGCTTGGCATGTGAAGACCCTACGTCACCAGAGGAACTGGAGGTAGCAAGGCTCTCAGAGGCAGGGACAGTTAAAGCAGCGATGAAAAGCTCTGGAAAGGCAGTTTTTTCTTAAATTTTCTAAATTTAAGATAATTTCTTAAATTTTCTTAGTATTTCTTAAAACACTATTCAGAGACCTCTGCAAAAAAAATCCCCATGGTGTCATAATTTGAGATCAAAGAAAACAACAAAAAAAGCAGATGAGAGGTGTGGAGTGAGCAGTGAGCAATTTAAAAAAGACTTGAGAAAAGAGGTTTTTTAAAATATTTATACACATGTACACAGAGAAATGAAGACATTAATCCACCACAAGACTATTCACAGTGTGCCTGGCAGAATCATGGCTTTGCCAGAATTTGCAATATTGAATGTTTTGGGGTTTTGGGGGATTTTTTTAGTGGTCTTGCACAGCACAGGACAATTTCCCTTCACTTTGGGCTTACCAGGGATGATGCTGGATTTAACAACACTTGAAGTAGCCTAGAAGTTCCTTACACCCCCAACTCCCCTCCTTCCTCCCTACAAGCTAAGCACTAGTTCAGTAAAAGGATTTACCTTCAAAGTATTTCAGGGAAGCCCTATGGCTTATATAATGAAAAAAAAAAATTAAAAATAAAAATTAAGGCTATATAATTGTTATTTCTTGCCTTAGAAGCTTGAGACATCTGCAAGTGACTTTCCCAACACATAATCCTATTGCCTCCTTGTACGTGTGCACTCAGGAAGATTTACTGCACTGCATTTAGGCCCAAACAACAAAGAAAATCTTGTTAGATCATCCACGCAATCTTGTTTTATTAATAAAGGCACTTACAGACACGATGGGATGCATATCAAAAGTTATCCTGATACTGTCCGTGGGCTCGGACAGATATTTCTGTTTCTTTTTGCGTGACTCTACTCACTAAAGATGAAGATGATACCAAAAGCAAAGCTATCTGAAGGAAACGAAATTTTTGAGTCTCGGCACAGCAGCCCTGCCAACAGAATTGAGGAAGGCTCTTACCTGGCAAGGGGCAGCCCAGGATTTCCAGCCTCATGCAGATGCTGCCCTCTTGGAACCAGGAGCGGGGGTTGATGCGGATGTACCGCGCCACCAGCGGCACCGGCAGCATGTTCAGCACGGGGATCTCCTTCTCACTGTTCCCTTCAAAGATCTGGGCAGGCCAAACACGGGGAAACGGCAACATCAGCGCTTCAAAATGTCTCTGGGTGGTTTTGGTAACAGAAGTATAAAATCGCCTTCCAGGGCCAGGCTGATGGTGGCTCAGGCCAGAACTGCTCTTTGACGAGCGCAATCTCCCCATTCCCCTTGGACAATCCTGTGTCCGTTTCTGTACCTCGGGATTTGCTCTTAAAATCAACGGACCACTGAGAGATTTAAGTCATAAACTGGCTAATCTGTGGCCAGACCCTGCTTTCCCACCTCTACTCCTCATAAAACGTTTCATTCCACTCACCACATCTCCGGATTCATTTCTGACGGCAGTCCACGCGTGGCTGTCATTGCTCACCAACACTCTGTAAGAGGTCACCCAGTTACTCCTTGAAAAAGGCAGACAAAAAAAGTTATTTTTCATAACTTAGAATGAGTGCACATTATTTAATATAATCAAGCTTATAGGGCTGCTAGCAGCGAAATCCCATTTGGCAAAGTCATGCCAATCTGGATTCAACAGAGAATTCAGAAAGCCTAGCAAATAGGAGCAAAATCCTGGTGAGATAATATTCTGGGATTCCAGGAGGTGAGAGACTTGCTGCTCTCCTCTCCTTTTATATGCAGAGTTTGGGATAAATGGCTTATCTAGAACAGATTTATGCAGTGTTCAAAGATCATCTTTTCAGCTGCAGAACATTTATTAGTTCTGCTGTTATTATCAGAGAGAATGGGAAAAAAGTAATAAATCCTCAAGGATGAAACATCTGTGAATTTCAATCAGCAATATTTCCATTTCTTTCAATAGAAGAATAACTGGAGCCGGCAGTTATTCTTGTATTTATTAGCAAGAGATAGGGACAGAGAGACAATTGATCACAGGACTACTTCACTACTACAATATCCTGATCAGCCCCCAATAGGCTGATTTTCCTAATGTTATCTGATTTACAGCAAAATCCCCTCTCATCTAAAAAAAGTCAAATACTTCAGTTCTGCCTCATCTGCATCCATCTAAAGAAGAGTATGAGGAGATGTAAAATTCTGCTTCCTGTATTCTGGAGTTAAAGCTGTGGAGTTTGGCACTGCTTGGGCATTACCCATGGCAATGTGTGCACAGGCACGGAGAAGGCTGGAGAAGTTAATGCCCAACTCTCCTCTCAGATTTGTCACTCAGGAAGAGCGGCAGTGATTTTTTTTTTTTCCCCTAACACCTGGTTTCAGTAGGCAGGCACTGGGAGGAGGGTTGTGGCTTGGGGGAACCTTTGTACCATGAAGTCGGTCCAGGCTTATTAAAATCCATATTTATGGATATAAACTGGTCATGTGCAACCAGCAGAGCTGCCCTTCCTCAGCACAGGTTCTGAGCTAAGCTGCAGTCACATGGCTGGGAGTCAAACCAGGGTAAGGAAAGCTCCCAGCACTGGAAAGAAGAGCAGGGGCCTTTGGGGCAGGTATTGGAGGAGCATCAGAGCATAAGAATTGGAGATCAGGAGTACCTGGAAGGACAGACACACCTAAAAAATTCCCCTTGTACTGCTCCTGTACAAATACAACTTTGTTTTGTTTTGGTTTTAATTTTAAAATCAACTAAATCCATAAAGGAAACTGAAATAATTTAGTAATACCAACAAACTACCTATGAATGCACACACGCACATCGAACCCACTGTGCCTGTGCTCAGGGGGACAAACCAGCCTTTATGTGCTCACTAAAGAGAGTCAGGCTTCTAATGAAGACCAAAAAGGGACAAGGATGGAACAAGAGAAAATCCATCAGCTCCAGTTCACCAAGCCTTGTACAAAACAGACGACAGAGTTTTGGGGGTTTTTCTACACACCTAAATATTTAGGTGGTAGGAGGTAAATATTTAGAAGGATTTGGAAAATCACTTCTGAAACTTCTATACTAATGTCCCCAAAAGTAAAAAAAAATAAGATTTTGGAAAAAAAAAAAAAAAAACAACAAAAAAAGACTGAACAAACCCTGCTCTGTTTTAGACACTAAACCAGTCCTTTGCAGCTCTTTCAGCAGCCTCCTTCAGTGAATAGATTTTGCCATTCATGTTAGATTAAATGGAAAAATCTTGACTATTGCCAAGCAGACTGAACTTTTTGTTATCGTAATGAAAAGAAGGGTACATCTATCACTTGTAATGCACACAACTTTAGTATTTGGTAAACAACTGTAACAAGTTAGCAGCACTCCGAAAATCCTAATTGTCTGCCTTTCAGTGGAAGGGCTCCTGGGGCAGGAGATTTACTGGAGAGCTGAGAAGTGCCTTGCTGGCACCTCTAGAATTTGGCTGTAAAATGATAAATGACACACAACAAAATAAACAGTGACTTCAGCATGCTGGATAAGTTTCTACTGACTCTTGCAAAGAACCTTCTTCCCTCAGCTTCTCTGTACTCTTAAGTTGAAGAAAGGCAGATTTACTTCTGGCAAAGAAAGGAGCTGACAAGAAGGAAGGAGAGGGACTTGTGACAAGGAGATGGAGTGCCAGGACAAGGAGATGAAAGAAAGTAGATTTGGATCAGATACTGGGAAGAAATTCTCCTCTGCGAGGGTGGGCAGGCCCTGGCACAGGGTGCCCAGAGAAGCTGTGGCTGCCCCTGGATCCCTGGCAGTGCCCAAGGCCAGGCTGGACGGGGCTTGGAGCAGCCTGGGACAGCGGAAGGTGTCCCTGCCCATGGCAGGGGTTTGGACTGGATGAGTTTTAAGGTCCCTTCCAGCCCAAAAATTCTATGATTCTATAAAATGACCAACAGCAAAACTCCAAAAAGAGGAAAATGGCTTTTTCTGAATTAAAAGAAAAAGATAAACTTGAGAGCAAAACTCCTGGGTTTGAAGGAGGGTGCTGGTGGCAGTGTACATATTCAATGCACATAACATTATATTGGGGTTTTGTTGGGTTTTTTTATTTCCTTGCTTGTTTTGTTGGGGTTTTTGCATGGGTGTTACATTATTGTTTTCATAATATTCTTGGCCATCTCTCAAAATCAGGCTAAATGACCAAAAGAGGCAATGCCACAAACCAGATAACATCATTGCTTCTGAAGTACCACAGAACTTTTGTCACTTCAACTGCACAGATCGGATTAGGAGGGCAAACACAGCACATCCACATTTACTGCTCAACATCTGCAGAAGAAATTCAGACAGAGGGCAAGTACTCTTCAAACAAGTACTCAAATTCAAGCCAGGACAGTACTAAAGTCACATAAAACCACAACAAGAGTGGTTTGTAACAGACCCTGTAACGGACTTTTGTAAGAAAATCATGCCACATATACGAGGTTTTAAAAGAACAAGCTCGCTTTACTGGCATGAGAAAATGTTGCTGTCACGGTAACATTTCTAAGGTGGGAGTTTTATTTAACATATTTTGATTTTCTCACTCCCTACCATTACAAAGGTTCAAACTTCTCCCTTAGGAAAACATACACAAGTAGTCCTGCACATTTTCCATCTTGAGTGGCAACACGTAACGTGCTTTGGAGAGGCAGAATGCAATTAAAATCCTAATGCACTGCATCCAGTCTTGGACACTGGCAGGATAGAAGGACCTCAGAGGGTCACGGATGAGGTAAATCAGTGCAATGTGTGAAGGTACACACCATACACTATTAACTGTGTTTACCTGTTAGGAAGAAGCAGCATAAAAACATCACAGGGGACCAGATCCTTCTCACACTAGCACTACATGCAAAGCCCCAAGAGGTTCTATTTTTCCCCCTTTTTTCCCCAATGCCATAAAAAAAACTCAGCTTCTGATAGTATTAAGAAGGCTGCTGTGAATTCAGACTCCCCTGAGGAATGGCACTTTTTGCCTAAAAGCCACATCCCCCATGCTGGGGTGGGGGAACTCTGGGTGTGTTCCTGTGGTCCGAAGATCTGGGGAAAAAACTATCAAAGCCTAATGCTCAGGGCTTCTGAGTTTCTAAGTATCTTCAGATCCCAGACACTTGTGCAGCTCCAGACCAGCAGAAGAACATCCAACTCAATAAATCTTCCCAAGAGCTGCAGTTTTCCCACCCGTGTGTGGCACGGGAGGGCTGCTAACCCCGGGAAGCAGCTGGACGTGTTGCACATGCTCCAGCCTGTTTGCAGCAAGAACAGCACTTCCCGGAATCGAGGAGCTCCAGACACACGTGGTTTATCCATGCAGGCCCAGAAATCTAAAGCTTTTTTGTGGCAATCCATCAGAGGAACATGACAGCTAAAGCAAAGCCTTGTGCTAGAAGAGGTGTTGGGGAAATTCGTCTGTGTGATTACCTGGTGACACCAAGATCCATCTCCTCGGGTCTGGGATTTGCAGAGGCAGGGATTTCTGCCACAGCCAATCTTTTTGGGGCCCATCAACACTGAACAATAAAGCTGTCTAAGGAAGGCTGAAAAAAAGCTGTAATGTTCTCCAAGATTCAGGATGTCCCTGCTGTTGTTTTAGAGGAGCTCTTCTGGTTTCACTCTATAAAATCTCCCAGGACCTACCACTGCACTCGTAAGAGAAAAATACAGATATTTGTTGGGTTTATAGAGCTGAGGAGACAGAATTTGGGGGAAGCCCTAGGCCAGCTTTCAGAAGAGTGCATTAATTATCGAGCTCTTCCTTGGCAGAGGGCAAGGCCATACAGAAGCCATTGAGTCACAATTCACGAGTGTTCGAGGTTACCCCCAGCTCATCACCCTCTGTCACAAAGCGCCACTTCTGCCTCACAAATTCCCTCAATGCTGCAAAAAGGGTATAGATTTGACAGGGATCCTTTGGATTCAGGTGCATCCTGGCAATAATCCCTTTTAAAATTTATGCCAGCCTTATCTCTTCAGAAGCAGCCTATCTGAAAAATCTCAGTACCCATTGCCAACATTAATCAATTCCTTTCAGAGGGAGTAAATGCAAATATCAAAATATGATTCAAATTCACTTAATGTGGTGGATTTTTGAATTATTACTAATTACTTGGATTTTATCTGTAAGGCACTGGCTTCAGACAAAGCTTATTTGAACACCTTCTATTTCAAATTCAGTTTCTTGTGATGCATGGAAATGTCCTGCTTTGTCATTTTCATCTGAAAACAAAAGCTGAGGGATTAAATAACTTAGCCAGGGACAGAGAGAGTAAACCTGAATTAAATAACTTGCCCAGGGACAGAGAGAGTAAACCTGAATCAAAGCAGAGAATTCAAAGCAGATCTCCTACAGCCTTGGCAGGTTCCTGGCCCAGTAATCAGCTTTTCCTTATCTAACCACAGCATCAGGCTACTGAGCAAAGGCAAAAAGAGCATGGCAGCACCAGAACAACAAAACATCTTCCAGCCTCGCCTTCCCTGAAACAATTTCCTGACTTTTCTTTCTGTGTGCTGGGCACGAGGCTGAATCCCAGCTCAGCAGAACCCACGGCGAGTGAAGAATGGGAGGCAGTGGAGGGATGCCAGGCTTTTTCCTGCCCGGGCTCCAGCAGGCAGCGGGTCAGCTGAGAATTGGGACTGTTTGGGTTTGTTCTGTTTGAGCAGCATCTGCTGCATTTAATATTTTAAGGCCAAGCTTCTCAATCACGGAAGGCTAAACAAGCAACAAGTGAAAGAAATCTGACGCTTTGATCCTCGTCTCTGAGGATGCTTTTCCACATCAAGGAAAGCCCACGTGATTTGAGGTAAACAAGGAAGGTTGGCAGGTGCTGGTGAGCAGAAGCTCAAGCCCAGAGTGGCAGAGATGGGCCGCAGAGAAGATTGAAGGGATGGAGCATCAATCCTGTCTGGAAATGCTGAGAGAATTGGGATCGTTCAGCCTGGAGAAGGCTCTGGATTGACCTCAGAGCATCTTCCAGTGCCTAAAGGGGCTCCAAGAGAGCTGGAGAGGGACTTGGGACAAGGTCGTGGAGTAATAGGACACAGGGAATGGCGTCAAACTGCCAGAGGGCAGGGTTAGATGGGATATTGGGAAGGAATTCTTCCCTGTGAGGGTGGGCAGGCCCTGGCACAGGGTGCCCAGAGAAGCTGGGGCTGCCCCTGGATCCCTGGCAGTGCCCAAGGCCAGGCTGGACATTGGGGCTTGGGGCAGCCTGGGACAGTGGGAGGTGTCCATGGCAGAGAGATTGGAACAGGATGACTTTTAATGTCCCTTCCAACCCAAACTATTCCGTGGTTCTCTGAAATTCTTGGGATGAGACCAGCAAACACCAGCAGAGCTCACATGAACATCATCTACAAGGGACCTGGCTCTGGCTGAGCATTTTATTCTTCTGCTGTCAGGCTAACCTGATTTATCTTCAATAAAAACCCCTAAAATTAATATAAAATAAAACCAGCCAGGCAAATAAGTGTGTACCCAGCAATAATATACAAATTGAGAAGCCAACATACTTGAAATAGAAAAATCTCTATACCAAAAAATTCCGGGCAAGCCTTATACTGAATGGTATTCATGCAACAAAATCAGCATGCTTGCAATTAAATGGCTTTCTACTTGAAAAATTAATTTGTACTCTCATGCGATTAAATGTAAAACCATTAATATTAATATTCTATAAATATTCTATAATAATATTTATGCTGATAAAATTTTAAATCACCCACTGCCAAACAGCTTCCAAACAAGCCAAGTCAAAAAATGCCCAGGCTAACCACAGGTAGCCCAGCAAGTTTTGCAAACTAATTAAAATAAATATGATTTAGGAGATGAAGATTGACTAGCCAGCAAGGGTAGTTTTTTTAATAATTGAAATCTTCGAATGTTTAATTTTTAAAATTGCTTCTAGCTGACTTAAATGAATGTACTGCTGTGAAATCCATCTCTTCGGAGGCCCTACGAAGAAAAGCTCAGAGCCAGAATTTCACTTGCATGAAATGAATTCAGCACAGATTTTTCAAAACTTTTCTCAATAAACAGGAGTTGGGGTTGCAAATACCTTTCCAACCCAACATCTGCAATTTACAGCCAGGTTTTTATAAGAACTTTATGTCTTTCTAGAAAATCTGGTGGTGAATGTGGGTGTTTCTTTTTGCTATTGTACATTCAGCCAGTAATTCCTGGAGCTGCTGGGATCAGAGACATCCTATGCCCAAAACATTTTGGTTTTAACACCCATCATTTTGGGCCACTCTCTGCAACGAGACCTGCACGAGTCTGAAATTCTTCCTACACCAGATCATCTGTATCTGCTGAACACAACAAAGCTGTGATGCCTTTTCTTCCGAACCGCCTCTTGAATTTTTCATTCTTTTTTGTGCCTATCTCACCCTTGTAAATCAGTCGTGTATTTGAGGAGAAAAATCCAGACTTTACAGGCACTGCCTCACTACGTGAGTGTTAAAGTAAAGGAAAATGAAAAGCCCCGAGAGTAACCAGCAAACAAACACTGCCATTTGTGTCCACAGCTGAGTCTCACTGCCACCAAGCCCTCAGAGAGGTGGCCGAGTGCCACTCGGTGCGTGCGGAAGGGACACTGGTTTGGGAAGGGCACAAGTGGAGGGACAAGGAGCCTGATGTCCCCAGCATGACCCCCACACAACCATTCTCATTGCAACAAGTCAGCACGCACGTGCCAAATACACAAATCCAGGCTGTGATGAGTAAGTGTGAGCAATCTGCAGCAGCAGATGCCTAAATTCATTCCAAGTCGCCTTTTCCAAAAGGCTTCGGCTCGTTTGATTTCAAGTCCCTTCTGTGGAGGTTAAAAAGCTTTTCTTCCACTTGTGAGCACCCCCAGTGAGTCTCAGTGTGCAGGGGAGGTTCTGTCCACTCCTCAGGGCCCTTTGAGAGGGCAGAGTGACCAGGCAGGAGCTGTCCCTGGGGGTGGCAGTGACCTGCTCCCTGCCAGTGAGTCACCGAGGCTCGGGCAGAGTATCCCTGTGACAAATCAGACCCACAGCAGAACAGCATCAGCTCTGACGTTTTTTGTCAAACAAACTTGTGAAAGCATAAATGTGTCTCTGGGTGTGCTGTCAGCACCCCACCCACACAGGATCACCCGAGCTGGTCACCCAGGCAGGTCCCCAGTGCCACGGGGGGGTGGGGAATGCTCATCAGCGGTGACAAAAGCTGTGAAAAATCCCGGGCAGGGGACAAGAACTGAGCTGGAAAATCAGCAGGGCACAGGGATTGAATTTAAACAAATAGATGGAGAGTACCAGAGGTGCAGCTGCCAAAGGATGGCTCAGTGCTGCGACCACTGAAAGTCCCTGAGAAGGATCCACCAAGCCACAGTCGACAGAAAATATAACTTATTAGGTAAACCCATCATAAACATTATTTATGTTTATGAATTATTATATATACAATATACACAAGTATATTGTATAACTGCTGACATTATTGTATCAAGGGAGCTTTTCCTGCAATGAATTCAGGTTGTTTTATAACACCCATATTTACATGTGGTATGATTTCTATGGATTTGGAACAATTCCCTCCATGAGGCTGGCTTTGGGAAAGCTGCAATAATCTCTGCAGCCCTGTCATCCAGTCAGGGCAAATAACAGTTTGCACTGATTTAATGCACCAGAACAACCTGAGTCTGCAACAGCAGCTGCTTGTTTTGTTACAGGATTTGGGTAAAACATCGAGGCATATCTGCTGAACTTGTTGAAGTTTCACCAGGGTGTGTTTTCACAGCCTTTGCGTGGGGAGAGGAGGAACTGCTCTGAAAGCCAGCGCCAAGTCTGCCTGCTGTACGTGTGAGCCGGGCAGGGACTGGGGTTTATTCTCCTCTGCTCTCACATTAGCAGCATTGCAGCGCTGAATTTTGACTCTTCATGGGCACGGCGCAAAATTCTGTTTTCTTAGGTTGTAGTAACAGCTCAAACACCTGTAAATATCCACTCCAGTTTCCCAAATGCTGCCACAGTGTCACTGGAAGGATTAGCACTGCTCTGTGTTCTGGGATTGCTGGGATACTGAAGGTGCTCATGTGGTTCTTTCTTCAGGAAGCCGATGTTACTGCTGAGACCATGACCTTACTACCAGGAATAGCTGATGAGACCCTGGCAGGGTTATTTTAATGGCTGCACTTGATGATCTTAGAGGCCTTTTGCAACCTTAATGAGTCTGTGACTCTGGTTTTTACTGCCTTGCAAGCAGTGGAAGTACCCCCTTGCCATACAGATTGCCCAAAAAGCAAATCTCAGCCCTTGAGAAGCTGCCAGCGAGTACAGCAAGAAGTTGAAATGTGGGGCAGCACATTCATTTTGTGACTAAAGGAAGAGCAGAATGCTGTACCACCGAAATTAGAAGCGAGCAAGCAAACTGCACTGACCTAAATTTATCCTCAACTGTATCTCTGGAAGGCACCCAGCTTGTTACAGACCTACAATTCCCTCAGGACAGTTTGTCAAAAGGGATGCTGGGGCATCACGGAGAGCTGCACTGCGCACGGGGAAGGCTGAGGTCAAGGGTGCACTACCACAAAAATTGCAAAATTATTCCCCTATTCAATCACAAGAATCTTATCTTTAGCAAAAACATGGTCAGGCACAAAATCCAATCTATTTGCTATCCCTACAGAGCAGCACAGGAGAATCGAACAAGGGACACGGCAGGGAGCGTGCAATGGTGTCTACACCAGCTTCCAGCTAAAATGTTTCCTCAGCATTAATGAAAATCAGTGACCAGCTTAAAAGTGTGTCAGTTTAGAACCAGGCAACACATGGAAGTCACTCCTTCCAGCCAGCAGCACCACTGGTTTGGTGTCTCCTCAAACCTTTTAAGAGCTGTTGCAATTTTGCAAGACACAAGGACTGATCTCTACCCAAATTGGACTTGAAAAATTAAGATGCTGCCCCTCCATTTTTTTTCCCTAAAGACAAATATCTTGCATAAAAGTAAAAAATCTTGATTATTCTCATGAAGCTGAAAGGCCTTAAAGAGAACATACTTGAAAGTAAGTCTATTCTGGTTTTTTTCTGAAAATTTCAGAATTTAGCTTTGGAATTCCAGCTTTCTGCACAGATGATTTCCTCTATGCTTTTTCTTGTTGTTGTCGTTTTGTCACTCCATGGCACACAGCGATAGCTCACAATTTGCCACGACTGAAAGGTTAATTTTTAGGAAATGCATCATCACAAGTACATCTTACTCACTGCAACATTACATCCTCTCCTGAAAACCAAACCACCCTCTGCATTCACACAGCCTGAAGCTTTAAATTACTGTCAGCACACTCTGACTCTATTTTGACATGTGGGTTTTCTCTTGATACAAAAGATGATGCTGAATTATCAGAAGAGAGTTTGGTTTGTGGGAAACAAGTTTCCTCTGTATTTTTCAGATCCTTGCCAAACTGCTAAGAGTGATTAATATTTTCTTTCCCTCTGTCAAGAGAGTGCATATTTCAAACTACCACATCATTGTTTTAAATATATGGCATAATTCCACAGTGATGCTTCCAGTGTCCCACTCTACAGCCTTGAACAGTTGTTTAAAAGATATTTGGTTCCTAAAACTGGGAGATGTATTGGCAGCAATAGGAAAAATTACATATATTGTTTGTCCCCCAAGGCAACTGATATTCTGCCCACTTTCAAGGTATTGGATTTTATTCCTATTAACCAGCACTTGTGGCACTCCTGACTTTTGGGTGTCTTCAGCGTAAAAATCAAAAAGAAGTCCTGGTTCTGGCAGCCGGGCTCCACTTTTCCTGTGAAATTCATCATCTGCTGATCTTCTGGATGATCTAAGCAGATCTGCCCATTTATGGTGGTAAAAGAGCACTTTTCCATGATTTCAGGTCTCCCAGGAATGACTGAGGTGCCTGAACAGCAACAGCCCTTGAGCCCACGTGCTTGCTTTGACTAGTAAAAGGAAGGACTCCTCAAATCCAGGATTTCTTGTTCAAAGCCTGTTTTTCCTTATTACAGGCACAAAAAAAAGAGCAGAAATATTTGATTCCACATGACCATCACAGAATTCACAGCCGGGCAGTTGGAGCAAAAAAAATTTGACTCAGAAGTGTTTTTCCTTAAAAAGGAAATGATTAAACAATCCAAGTATTCATTACAAACCAGGCTCAGTTCCCTTCTCTCCCCTCGGGTCATCTGTGTTTTCAAGGACTGCTTCTGCAACTCAGCCTCCTCCTCCTCAAAGCTCTCCTGTCTCAAGCCTGGGATGGGCAAGAGAAGCCACAGTCCACCAGAGGAGATGGACAGGGAATAGCAGCAGAGGAAGGACTGAGGAGAAGCAGCTCCTGCCAGCACACAGAAAGTGGCAACCCCAAGCATTTTTGTGCTCTTTGCATTGTGGGAAGTGTAACCTTCAGTCCATCATTGCATCTACAGTCCCAAAAACCACCCGGTGAGTAAAGCTGGATGTGAGCAGCTCGTGGCTGGTTGGAGTGGCCACCAACAAAACCAGGCTGCAGGGGCCAGAGCTGCCCCAAAGGAGGAAAAGGACGAGTCCAGCACCAGCAAAAGGGCTCTGGCTGTGGCACCACGCACAGGAGAGCAAAGGCCAGCCTGCTGAGAACTCAGCAGCCCTGCAGTGAAGGGCAGAGCTGTTTGATACAGGATGCAGCACGGTGTCCCTGCCTGCCCTGCCTTGGCATTTTAAATGCCCTCATTAAGTCTGCAGCAGGAAACTACAGGGAGCAGGACAGGTACAAATCTGATCCAGGCAGATCTTCCAGTCAAGTACCTTTTTTCCTTCTGTTAAAGATTCTTGCTCAATAAAAAGGGGTTGGTTTACTGGTTCTTTACCCCTAAAACATAATAATGTGAACAGAGCATATATCAGTGTCATGGAATCACAGAATGGTTTGGGTTGGAAGGGACATTAAAGACCCCCTCATTCCCCCCCCTGCCATGGGCAGGGACACCTCCCACTGTCCCAGGCTGCTCCAAGTCCTGTCCAGCCTGGGCTTGGGCACTGCCAGGGATCCAGGGGCAGCCACAGCTGCTCTGGGCACCCTGTGCCAGGGCCTCCCCACCCTCACAGGCAAGAATTCCTTCCTAAATTCTAATATAAGCCTGCCCTCCTTCAGTGCCTTGATTTTTTTATTTTTAAAATATAAAGCTGGGAAAGTCTCCAAGGCTTTGGACTAAATAAAAATCTTACCTCGGCTCCCCTGCTTGGCAGGCTTTCACTTCTAATACAGCACAGATCAGAGAGGTGTTTTTTTGGCTCTCCTACCTACAATAAGATTATTCTCCAGCATATGTTTCCATCAGTGATGAAAGCACTCTCTTCTTGTCACACAGCCTCATAAAGCTGGGAAGGTGCCTCAGGTAACAGAAGGGCATCTTTTGGTACAGAATTTCATATCACAAACAATTCTTTTTGATGCCATCACAGTCGGCAGCTGAGGGCGAGGGAAGGAAGCTGATGAGTCCCCAATGTTTTCTGACCAAAACAGGCACAAAGGAGCCTGCCCACCCCAACGCAAGTCCTACCCCACTCTTTTTCTGTCCCTTACTGGGACTGTTTCTCCCCACTCCCCTGGTCCTTCCGTGGGGCACAGTTCAGTCCTACAGGACGTGTTTTGAGGGAGGCATTAACCAGCCCCAGAGTGCAGCTGGTCCAGTTGAAACCATCTTTGCTCCTCTCAGGCAGAAGCAGAAATGGGCCTGTTTTTCCTCAGATCTGAGTAGCAACCCAGGAAGAGCCTGGACCTGCTCTGCCAGCACCACTCCTGCTCTTCCTGCAGACCCTCAGGGTTCTGCCCACCCATTTTTTGGGGGGGAAAAAAGGGTAAAAGCAAAATTCCCTGCCCATGGCAGGGGGTTGGAACCAGATGATCTTTAAGGTCCATTCCAGCCCAAACCCTTCCGTGATTCTATGTTTCTATGGCTCAAAAAAATCCCCCAAACCCCCCAAGATGACTGTGAATACCAGCTATAAATAGAGTGTCAGGTCCTGCTGTAAACTCCTAACAGAGCTGAACCAAAAATAGAAACATGACAGGATGAAGCAGTGCAGCTCTGGTGTTGAGAGGAACAGCAATGTCAAGAGGATGAATAAAGAGTAAGGCTTTGCTACAGTAATTACCTACCTACCACAGAACAATGTGGAATAAATATAGAAACCTTATTGCCAAATAAGCTCCTACTCCCACAGCCACGCTAAAAGAAATTAAACAAAAAAAGAACCCCGCAGAAAATTAAACTGTTGAAAGAAAAATATTCTTTTTCTAAGATATAGTGGCATTTTTTTCTGGTTTACCTTTAATCACATGCCACGTTCGTTTTCTAAGGGAGAATTCTGACCAGAATGGGTCTGTCAGAGTGGTTGTGCATCTCCTGCATACTTGGGCAAGAGGTTCAGCAGCACAAGTGGCATTGTTTGCTCACATATAACTGTGAGACTCAATGACAAATTAAAAGGCCAAACAAACATGTATAGAGCAGGAAAAAAATCCCCCAAATCCTCACCTCCAGTTCCTGTTTCTGCCCTCTGATTGCTGCATCCCTCATATACACTCAGCAACAGCCACAGAGGAGTAAATGCACACAAATCTGGGCAAAACACTTATTTCTCAGTGCCATGAACACATTCTCTTGCACAAGCAGTGGCCAGAAAGCTCAAAAATAGTAGTTATATATTTTTTTTATTTTATACAACTATATATAAACATATAATTAAAATATTTATTACATTTAATAAAATTAATTATAAATACACATATATAAATTTATAAATAATATATTTACATATATATAATAGTGGTGTGTGTGTATATATATATATATATAGTGTGCTATAAAGTTTGTTTTAGCTGCTTATGTAAAAATCATGTCATTTTGGAATTACAGCAATTACTTGGTGATTGCCTAGTGATTAAGACATCTCAAAGAGGAATGGTTATTCTAAACTAAATAAAAAAGGCCCAAAACTTCACCTAGCTAATCAAGTTAAATACTGGAAAAGAAGGAGGAAGTTTAACACCAGCAAATATGACATGGTGAGTGTAAAGGCCCAGATGCAGGTAGTGACTACAGAAGTTTTCTATCCTTAAACTTCTATTTTATGCCGTATATAATGACTTTGGCTTTTACTGTTCCCCCATTCAATTACTTGATGTCTCACAACATTTCCACTCTTTTGTATTTTTTTTTCCTTGAAGAACCAAGGCACATTGCACATGAATCCCTTGGTCTGAAAGCTCAGAATCCCATGGAGAAAAGTCAGTGTGTACTTACGACCAGAGGGAGTTTCTTCCCTGTGTGATGACTCCAGTGAATTTTGTCAGCCTGCGAGCATCTACTTCAATCCACTGGTAGGGGTCATTTCTTCCTGCACACCAAGCACCATCATAAAAATCATTTTCGTTAACACCTGCCTGAAAAGAAGGCAAAGCTGACCATAAATCAGAGCTAGGAAACTGAAGGTCTTTCACGGGAAAAAGAAAGGAACACATCACTCATCCCACTCACTCCTCTGGCACCACTTTAAGACCCTTGAGGCCCTCACCAAAATATTTCCTTACTCGAAGCGGGGCAGGAAATTCTGGGAAAGTCCCTTTGAAAACGAAGAATGTTTACATGTAAATTGAAGTCAGAAAAGATAAACAGAGCTTCAGTCTGTCCACCTGTCTGTGCTTGTGGCCTGACAGAGCCTTTATCCAGAACAAATCATCCACATGGTCTGCAGAGTTTTGAAAGTCCTAAAAAGCCAGCTCCAGCCCACGTAAATAAGGGTCAGTGATGAGACAATCTCGTTTTCCCTGCAAGCAGCAGAGCAGAGTGGAGGGCATAAGGAAACAGCAACACTACTTCCCACCAGCACCAGAATTATTCATTTTCATAGCTAGGGTGGCAAAGGTTAAAAATTCAGGAATGTCTGGCAGTTCCCCAACTTGAATACAAATCTGTATCCTGACTTCTGCTGGGAAACCCACCACAAACAGCCTTCCCAGCATTTTCAAAGGGATAGCTGAAGGTATTTTGGGTAAAATTTATTTATTTCTAAATATCTGAACTAGAATTTAATGAAAGATAGCATCTGAAGCCTTCAGAGATTTATTTTCCTCCCAAAGCCCAGGAAATGTTTGGCACCAAGCTGGATACTGCCATAAAGAGCACAGAAGCTTTGCCATGTGGTCCTCTGAGACTACCTGTGATTCTGTGGTATTTCATCTGTGGTTTGTGTGGGTTTACCATTGCCATCCATGCAATT
The DNA here is from genome assembly GCA_013389985.1 of Dryoscopus gambensis. Lineage (NCBI taxonomy): Eukaryota > Metazoa > Chordata > Aves > Passeriformes > Malaconotidae > Dryoscopus > Dryoscopus gambensis. The sequence goes on from WEIT01029165.1 coordinate 87,911, forward strand.
CCAATAATGGATATTGTTAAACATTCCTCAAATCAAAATGAAGAGGTTTACAGACTGTTTCTGCCCAAATGGGCATTGGGTGGCTCTAACTCAGAGAGGATGCAGTGGCTGATCCCTTTTCCCAGTGTGGCTCTGATGGCATCTGCAGGAAGTGCTGCAAAACAAAGACACTGATTCCATTTTCCCAAACCTTCTCATCTTCTCAGGTTTTCAGATCTGAGATAAGGCAGCTTAAAAGTTATTTGTTTTTGTCCATCTAGCAAAATTAAATTAAGCCATCTACATCTATGCATTAGCTCTGATACTTTAGGGAGAAGTTTTTATGAGAGTCAAAGAAAAAAACCACAGCGAAAAAGCCAGTTAACAATGGGAGATAAATTCTTCAGGGAGAGCAGAACAGTGGGAAACCATGAGAATAAAAACTCGGTCAGTGACCTGAGTTATAACCCTTCGCAAGGAAAGGTTTCAATGCATTTTAAAGTAAGATGGAATTTGAAGCAGCCTCAGGCTTAAAAAACCAGCGCTTGCCAGGAAGTGTTAAGATCTGCAGAGCACCTTGGACCAGCATCCATCCACTGGGGAACTTCCACCAGCTCCTGCAGAACAAGTCCCCCTAGCTCCCAATCCCTGGTCCTTATTCAAGCTGAAGGTATTTCCCATTGGTGNNAAATATGGGGAGTCTTAGTTATCCACAGCTTAAAATACTCTGGCTTTAAATAGGGGCAAAGATACCATAAAAAGAAAAAAAAAAAGAAAGAAAGCAAAGAAGAAACCATGCTGCTAGTCCTTCCTACTCTCTTATTTTCTGATATCAGCTTCTCTGAGGTGAAAAAAATAGTTAGTACTGGGTAAAAAGAAGCAGGTGTCTGAGTCTAATCAGCTCAGAATACTACTTTAAAAAAAGGAGTTTAATCAATGAGAAGCTCTCTTTAGAAATGTTTCTGAAGGAAAAACTCAAGAAATTTATGCTACAATTTCTCTTCTGAAGCTTCAAGTCTGGATTTTTTTTTCTTTGCTGAAGGTACTTAATTTGCCCTATGGCCACTTCAAAAAACTGTCTCTATAAAGTAAAAACTTATAGACTCAATCAAGTATTTAGTAATTCGAATTCCTATTAAATTTCTTTGGGAAAATGATCATTCCTGAGACATGGGTACAGTTATCACCAAATATTCTATCAAATAATACAGATCAAGATACCTTTCCTCAGTAAGGTGTTTACTTGAATTTAAAAAATCCATATTGATTTACTGGAAAGAATAGATTCAAGTTATGGATCCTTAAATTATCTTCATAAGAAAGAGACTGAAGGAGCTAATGAAAACTGGAAACCAAGGCTAAGTCTTGAGCAAATTCTTTTTCCCTTCATGGAATATTCAAGAATAACTCCAAGTCTAAACCAGTTTGTGTTTCACTTGCAGCCAAATGCAAAAATATTTCTCAATATGCAGTGTCTTATGAAAAAAAAAATCTTTTGGATAGAGAAAAAGAGACTTTTTTCTGTCACTCACAAATTAGTTATTCCCAAGTGTGAAAGTTGAAAATTGTAATTCAGCTAAACCAAATCAGCTGTTTATTAGGTATCCAGAAAATAAGATGAAGGTTACAATTCCTTTACAAATAATATGACTTTGGATTTTAATTCTTGTTTCTCTTCCAAATTAGACGTGTGCAAGGCAGAATAAAAACTTGCTCACATTATCACTGTTCTAAGAGACTTTTTCTATAATGAGGAGAGAGATGATACTACCAAAATGTATTAAAATAAAGACAGAAATTCCAGCCTTCTGCCACAAATCAGCTGGAGCAGCAGTAAAAATACACCAAATATCAAACCACCTCTGCTTAAATTCTTTTCCATTCCCAGTGGGATGATCAAAAAAATTATTTTACCTTAGGAAGTTTGTGAGGGGGAAAAGAAAAATTACTCATCACAGGTATTTATAGCAACCACTGCCAGCAGGGGAGAACTAAAACACACAGGCTGCAAGTAGATCTTCAATAGTTTTGTCTTTTCCTTGTGATTTGACAATGCAGCTTTTCAAAAGGAACAAAGACCTGGAAAGGCATGATGGAATCACAGAATAGTTGGGTTGGAAGGGACATTAAAGCCCATCCAGTGCCACCCCTGCCATGGGCAGGGACACCTCCCACTGTCCCAGGGTGCCCCAAGCCCCAATGTCCAGCCTGGCCTTGGGCACTGCCAGGGATCCAGGGGCAGCCACAGCTGCTCTGGGCACCCTGTGCCAGGGCCTGCCCACCCTCCCAGGGAACAATTCCTTCCCAATATCCCATCCATCCCTGCCCTCTGGCAGTGGGAAGCCATTCCCTGTGCCCTGTCCCTCCATCCCTTGTCCCAAGTCCCTCTCCAGCTCTCCTGGAGCCCCTTTAGGAACTGGGAGGTCTCCTTTATACATAAATATCTGTGTTTGCAGACACGAGATTGCTTTACTTGGATAATCTTCAGTGTTTGGATTTCCCCAACAAGGAAAATGAGGAAAGAAAAGAGACATAGTTTGACTAATTGTTCATGTTTCAACCACTCTTTAATTATTGTATAAGTGACAAATATTAATGAATTTTATCCCTGAAGCCAGAAAGCCTCAATTAATATTATTTTATGCCGTGATTTCTCTTGATGATGTTAAATTACTACTGGTTGTGCCACTATTGCAGCTGCAGCTAGATCTCCAAAATACGGGGCTCTATTGACATGGCTCCTGCCCTTGAGCAATCCCACCTTAATCCCCACAATCAGGCAGGACTGGCAGCAAAACCAGGTCCCACACAATGCAAGGGCACAAGAGAAGCAGATCCTACAAAGTCTTATCCAATTTTAAGCCTGTCCTTCTCTGGGATAAAGCACACACCAACTGATTCATTTCACGTGCTTCAGCTAATCTAAACAGGGAAAAGGGAAAAAAAACCAAAAAAAACCCTCAAAAGCTTTTGAAAAACTTAATTACTCTGCAAATTCCCTGTGAACTGAGGCAGTGCCAGTTACCTGGGGAGAGCCCTGAGCTTCTCAGCTGACTTCGCATCAGATGATGAGGTTGGGCAGAGAGAGGATTTTGTATTATTTTGGGGGGGAACACCACAGTCCCATGAGCATCGTGACAGCTCTGTGATGATATCCAGATCACTGCACAAGGGCAGCAGCCCATAAAATTGCTTGTCACCATACCCAGAGCATAACATGTTCACAGAATTGCAGGGGCACATCAGCGTCTCTGAGCCGGGCCAAGTGTTTTTCTTCATGTACAGCTCTGAGCAGCAGGAAAACACAGCAGCTTAAATCCCCGTGCCTTTTGCCTTTTCCCAGCATGCTGCAACCTCCTGTGCTGAGCAGCAAAGGGAAATCACCAGGGACCTCATTACCCACCTGGCACATCAGCCACCTGCAGCACCTGTCCCTGATTAGAAGCAAATTCCCTCTAAATATGAAATTCAGAAGCCTTCATGCAGAGTAAAATGAAGCACTGAAACCCCAGTGACAGGGACCTGCAGATTCTAGGTTTAGCGAAGTTTTAGCGCTACTCATTTTTAACGAAGCCCCAAAAAAACTGTTTGTGAAGAAAAATGAAAGCAAGCTCAATTTTTTTAACAGTGCCAGCCATAGCGGTAACCCTAAGTGGTCAGGGGGTTTAGGGAATTACTCCATCTATAGTTTCAGTAGGGGTAAAAAGTTTGGATCACACTTGGTCTAATCCAAGCTTTGGGAAATTTCAGGAAGAGCTGAGTGGCATTTTGCTTCTGCTTTGCTTCCCAGTAACGACTGTGCCCTTGGCTTCTCTGGGGACTCTATTTAGAGGAAACATCAGCCACCAGTAACACTCTACTTATTATACATATATCATATATTTATTTATCACCTCTCTATTTATTTTAACACAGTACTGGTGATGACAGGACTGGCTGGACTCCTGGTCTAAACCAGGAGTGTGCCCTTGTGTTTAAATAAATTGAATTTCAATAGCAGCATGAAAAATAAGTAGCCACAACCAACCGAGAACTCAGGTTTGCATCACAGTCCTTGGTTTTATGCCATTACATAAACCAGACTGTAATAAAATAACTAAACATTCCTCTAGAAGCCCCCTGAATATCATCTGCATTCCGCTTTTGTGATCATGAGGGTTTTTTTCCCGAGCAGAAAATATCAAGTTGTTGGAGTCCAGGGCATCCCTCTGGCTGCCCTGGGGGGTCTGGGACCTCAACAAGGGGGTCTAAGACCCTGGCAGAGAGCCCAAAACAATACTGTCTTTGACCTCAGTCCATGGGAAAAATTACCAACATTACGAGAAGAACTACAAGCCATGAGAGTGTAAAATAGATAGTAGTTTAGCTCATCACAGGGTGAAAACGTAGAATTTGGGTTTTTAGAATGGAGTCTGAGAAGGTCAAGATGGAGGAATTAGGGCGGCGTCCCTTCGTCTTTTTTTCCTTCTTCTTTCTTCTCTCCCCTCCATCTTCTGCAGCGACGGTGGCACGAAAAGATTGGTAGAGGTAGAAATGACATATTTAGAATTAATTGGTATAGAATTATAAATGAAACTACGTTGTGGAAGGTGGTTGGGTCAGAGTACTGACAGAAAAGGTGTGGGACGTCCCAGCCAGGGGCAGTTCAGTGGGAATTTCAGACCGTGCTCAGCTCTGCAGCGGTGAAGCGGCAGTAGCTGATAATGGACTCTGAGATAAGAAAGAATGAACAACGTTGAAGCCTGAACCCGCGAGCTCCGTCTTTCTTTTGGGCTCTGAGACTGGACTTTTGGGAAGAAAAAGCCTAAAACAAACAGGTGTCGGGGCTAACAGCCAGTGACATCAAGTAACGAAGCAAACTACCTCGGTGGGATCCCAAAAGCCAATAACTGTGAAAGCTGAAGGTGAGACTTCACCTCGCACACAGCCCCCTGTACCTGCACACTGGACTGCAAAGGACGAGCCCATTCCCACCCCCGGGCTGGCTGCCTACCACTCCCCCACAGCTGGCTTTTCCAAAGTGGTTTCCTGAGCTTTCTGACCAACTTTAACGCATTAAAACAAACACTGAAAAAAAACCCCAGGAGAATTATGGAGGTATTTTCCTCAGAGAGCTGTTTGTGCAGAGGCACAGTGGGATTTTAACCAAGGGTGGTCCCTCTTTCAGTGGGAACCATGTGGAATGGCACTGCTGATTAGAGCTCATCCCTCCCAGCCCCAGCCTTAGCCCCCTGCATATCAAACCCCTTCAGCTGGAGACAAAAACAAAGGGAGGGGTCTAATAATAAAAGATAACAAATTAAATAAGCTTCAGAGATCTTTCACTGTTGGCTTGGCACTGATATCCTGTTTATGACTTTAAATGTTGTGCTTTATCATGCAAAGTAATGGTTTTAGTCTGGACAGACTGTTATTCAGAGAACAGCACTAATAATAAAGTGGGAAACAGAAACATGGGAAATGGGAAAACGGAATTTGGTCCTGCAAAACACCTAAACATGTTTTTAATCTTAAATAAAAGAAGCTAAACGGGATTGTATGTTAGAGAGTCCTGAACCGAAGCATTTTTTTGGATGGTATGACCACTGTTTCTGAAAAAAAACTGCCTCAGGGAAAGGGTTTCACTTGAAACCACACTTTCAATTACCCATTGTCATTAATTACACGCAAACAACAAAGAAAAAGCAACTTGCTGTGAGAGCTTCCTTGCAGGCTGGTTGAGAAGGGAGCTGGGATGATTTCCTGGAGCTGGGAAGGGAGCTGCCTCCACCTTTGCCTGCTCACAGAGGTCTGGGCAGATTTGCACACCAGGTTTGGAGATTTTCCTAATGGGCCCACGAACCCAAAGGTGACGCATCAAACTCACTCACTCCTGCAGCCCCGGTGCTTCCCCCTCGTTTGAATTACACGAGCTGACAAAGCAGTCAGAACCAATAACTGTGGACTGGTTCTCTTTGTTCAGCAGCACAACCTGGAGCCATTCTCCCACTTGGGGGAAAAACTGATGTTACCTGAATATTGAGCCTTCCTCGGTGGGCCCCGAGGCCGTAGCGCTTCGCTGTGGAGGCGTGGAGCTGGAAGTCAGTGATTTTTAATGTCTCTAGACCAAGTGGAGGGCAATCTACAAAACAAAAGATTGATTAAATTTTAATTAAACAGGAAAAAAAAAAAAACAAAAAAAAAACCACAAAACCAACCCAATACAAAACAAACAAGTGGTGTCCCTTTCTGGATTTTGGCACTGCCAAGCTGGCCGGGGTCCTCCCTGGGATAAACGAGCTCAGCAGTGCTGAGGTCAATGAGAAATGGCAGCTCTCGGAAAATCAATGAGGCAGCGCAGATTTACACCGTTTTCAGGGGCTCAGGCAGCGACCACTGCTTGCTCTGAGCTTCAGTTTTTCACGGATAGGCACAGTATTTCCTGTCAAGTGCTTTTCAGTACAAAACATCAGTGAAATGCCCTTTATTTTTCTTTTTGGTGTTTTCTTTATCGTCTCTTGCTTGGATTTTTTTTTTCCCCTCTCTGTACTCATTCCAAACTACCGTACGAGGTTGTTTCTAATTAAAATCTGTTCTGGAAACTTCACTCAGAGTCCCTCTCCGTGCACAATAGCATCTGTTACAGAGGTCTGGGAGCTCTGCAGAGGTGGTGATTAAACACAAACAGAGCAATTTTGAACCAAGGACCATCTCTCTAAGCCCCAGATTCTGCACATCCTTGAGGACAGAAAAGAAAATGCCATTCCTTTAGCAAACCAGTGCTTGGAGCTCTGGCTTTGGAAGAGAAGAGTTTGGGAAAAGTCTGTTTCATGATCAGCAGAGAAGTGTTTGGCTTTCTAATCCCTCACCAAAATGTCATGAGGTTATCAAAGTGTGAAAGAATTATTTATGTTGGGAAAGCCCTCGGAAATCATCGAGCGCAACCGTTCCCCCAGCACTGCCACGTTCACCACTGGTGTCCCCAAGGGCCACCTCCACACCTCTGTTAAATCCCTCCGGGGATGTGGACTCCACCACTGGCCTGGGCAGTGGGAGGGTACCTGAGAATCTCATCCCAGCTGTGTCCAAAATTCAGGTGCAGTTTTGCATTATTAGGCACAAACTGGCAAGACATGAGATTTCCCAGACTCCTCCTTAGCTCACAGCAAACTAAAATCCCAAACTAAAATGTTTCGTGCTGTCAATTCATGCTGCTATTTCCTTGCTCATCCTTGGGAGAGTTCTCACACAAATCCAGGGCCAAATGTCTCCTTCAGAGGTAGCAAAGACAAATGCTAAAAATGAGCACATTTTCTAAAGTACCAACAGTGATCTCAGTCTTACATAAAAGCTAAAATGTAGACAGCTCCTCATTTCAAAGAGCTTTCAATTCAATTATCCAAAACAGAGAAGAGACAGGATGTACAGAAGAGCCAGAGGAAGGAATGGCTGGGAGGATTTTGGTTTCATTGTCTGATTGTTTTAATTGCATTTCCTTATAGAGTGTTGCATCTTTCATCATACTCCAACTGGAAGAAGTTTCAGGCTCTGACAGATAGCTGCTGGGAGTAAATTACATAGCTGGGAACTGCCTGCCTTTTTTGAACAAGTTTGGTCCTCCGGATAGGTTTGGAAATCAATCTCATGGTGCAATCCTGAGAATGCTTTGGTAGTTTGGTGTATTTTCCTCTGTGAACAATCTCAACATTCCCCACACTCAAAAGTTACCCAGAACTACCTGTGCGAGGTCTGAGGTAAAAATAAAGGCAAGCTGAAAATAAAAGCAAGCTGCTGTTGCATGCTCAGTTCGTAAAATATAATTTAATTCAATGTTTAGGCTGCACCTACCAAAGCCAAGGGGCAATCTACAGGTGCTGCTGGGAGTTATAAAATAAAAGTTGAAAGTTCTCTGTGTTTCACAGCCTGTTCTCTGCTACCAAACTGCAGCAAAGCTTTGTGGAGCTACCCCAGGTGTCACATCCCTGCTCCATAGGCTGCACAGGCACAGTTCCTATCCATCAGTGCTCTCTGCTGTGCAAAACCCTATTTTGATGAAAACCATATGAAATGCACTGTTTTTGAGCCTGGCAGCTGCCTGGCAGAGCAGGCCGAGGTTCCCTGCAGTGACATTCACCCACCCGTGCAGGTAAGAGAAGCGGGTTTGGTTTTATTCAGAATGAAATGTTACTAATTCACTATAAAGCTGCAAAAATCCTGGCTTGCCTGTGGATTTAGGCTGCAAGATGGGTATTTCCAGGCTGACAAAATTCCCTGAGTATTTTGGTGTTTACCTCTGTTTCTAGAGAAACTGAAGCTCAATAAAAGACAAAAAATGTTCATACGGAACTCAAGAGACAGGCGCTTGACTGCTCTTTATTTTTCAAGGATGAATTACTTGTGTTGTCTGTGAATGCATCAGATTACCAGGCCAATGTTAGGAAAGGCTCAGTTCAGCAGGAGCTGTCGATAAAACCAAGGCAGGGCGAGCAGGGACTGCAGCAGTCAGAGCAGGGAACTCTGATGAGAGCTCTGCAATGTGCTGTTCACAGCACTCTGTCCTCCCCCAGGCTGCCCAAGCCTTACAGGATTCCCAGGGAAACCACGAGGATCTTTACCACCAATTCAATAATATTCTGGAATTTATTTTTCACAGTTACCCATCTATATTAATAGGAGAACACCTGCTTTCTCTAGACTTTGAGCTGTGACTTCGCTAACTCACCAAATCAAATCAACTTTTTTTCTTTCATATTGGTAAGAAAAAAACTGGATGTTTTGCTCCAGTACTTGACTGAAAATGAATGAAAATCATTTCTTGCTCTGTTGGCTCCTCTTTCTCCAGTGGACATCCCAAACTGGGAGCAGAGCAACAGGATTTGCATTCCAGGACCTTTAGGTGTTCCCATCTGTGCAGCTCTGCATGGGGACGATATTCTTGGAATCATCAAGACTATTGTTTGCAGCAGCTTGGATGTATGGAATTTGTGCAGTTTTCCACAAGAGAAGACCTCTGGTTTTGGTTTTAAATAAAAATATGTCTTCTATTTATAGCCATAATATTTGAATATTAGTGCTTTAGGAATATTCATGTTTTCCACACGCATACGAATTCCAGCCTCAATAAAGGGATGAAAAGAGGAGCATGTACACACAAAACAACAATTTGTAATGTACAGAGATGGTGGGGACAAACTTTTCAGTATGATTTCTTCTGATTAACTCTAATTTACTCATTAAAATACAAAAAATCCACCTGAAGTTGCCATTTGAAAAAGAAAAAAAATCCTGAGTCCTGCTGTGAATTTAATTTTGGATAAATTATTTTGTTGGGGGGTGTGTCCCCTGCTTCTTAAAGCTACTGGAGATAACCAGGACAGCCTAGTTTTGAAAAACACACGGGAAAAGAAGCTGATTTATGGCATTCATAAAAACTTTACTTTTTAAAATATTGCTTTAATATATTTTATTTAACTTGCAGAAATCTTTCACGTAACAGTGAAAATTGCCACCCAATCAGTAAGACTGTCTTAATGATTTTGTACTGTCTATGCCAGTTTGAAAAAACCTTGGGGAAGCCACAGAAATTGGACAGCAGGAATGATCAGAGGTTGTGTGAATCTCTTGCATAATGGATTCAGCTGGAAATGACCCAGTTATTTGGTTGTTTCTTTAACCAGCTGAAAATTTAATCATTATAAAACACAGGGAATTCAGCTGTGGCTTTGAGAGACACTGAAATACACATCCCATGGACATAAGAACTAACAAAATGCACCTGCAGCATTTCTGGTTTAGAGCAACCAAACCCAAACATTATTCTTGCAGGTGCAGGGAAGAGGCTGTTGTGGACGTTTGCCTCTTCCTGGTCCATATCCAACCATGATTTTATGTGTGATTTGCAGCCATGGACAGGTATTCACTTTAGAAACCAGCCGTTAATAAGATGTCTGGATCAAATCAATTAATTCCAGGCTGCGCAAAAAGACAAGGCTTGGATTCAGACTTAATAACATTTGTCTGTGGCAGTGGGTTCTTGTGAGGTTTTCATTCCAGAGCAGCTTTCCTACAGCAATGCTGAATGGCCACATCTCAGTGTCCAGGGGGCTGAGTCCCAGCTGAGGGCACCGAGGCAGTTCTGGCCCCTGGGCACTGTGAGAAATCCCCTGTCCCTTAAAATCAGCAGGAGAAACACGCAGGAATTATCCCAGCCACCTCCTCATCTCTTGAAATCCGAATTTACCTCTTGTTTTAGGGTTGCCTAGAGGGAGCAATACCTGTTGAGCTCATCCCCCAAGCCAGCGGGGGCTCAATTTGCAATCTCAGCATGTGTGGGGGTATTTGAAAGCAGTTTCATCCTCGTGATGGCTCTGTCCTGTTGCTGCAGCATCTTCCACTGAAGCTCTGGACAAAAGCCCCACCTTTTGCAGAGCCAGCTTGGTTTCCTTCACCCCTGCAGTGCAATTACAGCTGCTGTGCTGCAATCTTAGCTGTTCTGTACCACACAGCTGTATTAGCAGGCATCCTTAGAAACAGCTCCAGGATGACCAGGGCATGGTGTTCATCTCTATTGCCTAAATTCTTCATTTATTTTATTTCCTTCTGGTCTAAATAAAGAATGCCAGATAAGCCCAGATTGCCTTTATGGCTCTTGTATCTAATAAAGATGCATTTAGGAAATTATTCTGTCCTCTTCTTTCAGAGGCAAAGCAGACAAACAATTCTTTTACTTAAAGAGTATTTCCCATCAATTTTGGAATATGTTCAGTTTTTCAAATGGAAGGGCAGAGGGAAGCATCAGGTTTCCTCCTCAGTCATATTTTAAGGGCCATACCTGTAATCCTCCTCAATTCCTACAAGTCTGTGCTTGTCTAACTCCTCATGGATGGAGATACTGGGATCTGGAAATGGAGAAATATCAGCTTCGTGCAGTCTGACAATCTCCTATCCCATGGGAAGACACAGGATTTAAATCTTGCTCAAACAAAACCCTTCAACATGCAGTTAAGATGCAAAACTTGAAGCTACTGATATAGGTAAATTAAGCACGAAAGTGAGTGTGTATTTTGTGGGAATGAAGACTGTAATGCTCATTATTCCATTCATACTGTTCTTAGGTCTTTATGGTCTTGCACAAAAATTCCTAATGAGGCCAATATCATAAATTTTGCCCTAGCAGTTAAATTTAGATGTTTACCCAGGAAAAGTGTGGTTGATAATTCATCTTCCAACAGCAGAAACTTTTAATGGGAACTCTGGCAGTTTAATTTCTGTGGCTAAAGTTGTGCTTAGGTCACAGGCATGCAAAGTGCTTTAATACTGCAATGCAGCTGCAAGGTGAAATAACAGTAAAAGCACATTTCTGACAACCTCCACCTGGCTGAAAATATCTCCTGATTGCTTTTCTGGGATGGACAACCTTTGTGGGGGCTAAATTAAACAGAGTAAAGGTTTCCATTTTCTAAAAAATTTGTTATATATACATATTACATAAATAATTTATATTTATTTATGAGGGCATGGTGGGGGGGGGTGAAAATGTGGCCTCTAAATGTTGCTGTTTTGATGATGTGATCACGGAAGTGTGAAATTCCCACAGATGTTCATGACTCACACTCTACAGTTGCTATGGGCCAGCTTTTCCCTGGAAAAGCGTCCGTGGATTCCAGTCTGAGCAGTTTCCTGACTCTGTTCATACCTGAAGGGTTGCTAACAACAACTACAAGTTGAATTCAGGCCCCCAGCCACCCTTCACCCCAGATCATTAGGTGCAGCATCTCGAGGCGGGTGAAAGTTCCTCAAACACACACATTTTGCTTTTATTTACTTTTTCTGAAAAACCCATCCCCAGAGCACCACGGGAGCAAAGCAAGCAAAGTGCACTTAGAACAAATCCCCTGCACAGAAGTTAAAACACTGAGTTATAGCCCCAGACCAAGGACCAAATAAAGAACTAAGGAGATGCCAAAATTTCCTGTCCCAAGAGGACATTAATTATTGGCTAATGTTGCATTGAAGCTGTACATTTTTCTAGGACAACCAACAAATGCTGCATTGAGGTCTACAACACTGAGGGCTTCTCTCAGGAGGAAATATTCATCCCAGCACTGCAACACACACTTACTCTTATCATTGCTCTTGAAGATTTAAAAACAGATAAAGAATAAATTATAGATTATCTTTAGGTCAGGTCTGACATGAAACCAAGCGAGATTCAGAAAATACACTTTTTCATTTTCTTTTATTACTTTTCACATTTTTGCTCTCTCACAAGCCCAGGCTGTGGCTGGCTCGAGATGCAACAAAACATTTAGCAGGAAGAGCTTCTATTATTCCTGGCACAGCTGGAAGCAGGAGTTTCCAGAGTGCCTGGGAGTTTTCTGGCCAAGCCTTCAGACCCGAGAGGCTCATCTAAACTCCAGACATCACATTCATTCCCTGAGCTGCCTTCTGTTGCCACCAGCCTGGCAGAGGATGGGATCTGTGATGTGGCACAAGGTACCCTCCCATTTGTACCCACACCTGAAAATATCTCCCCTCTCTCTACAGAGTATTTAATTTAATCACACTGAAGAGAACATATTATCTTTAAAGGCCAAAAAGAAATCCATTCTGAAAAATATCATATCAATTCTTAACTTTTTATTATGAGCTTTGACAAAGGCTGGATTCTGTGCTATTAATTTTAAAATGTCTTCTCTGATGGTTTTTTCTGAAGCCCAGGATGCAGATTTTCTGTAATTCCAGCTAAAGCCACAAAACTGAGTGCAACCATCAAAAATGAGAACAATCCTCTTTTTTTTCCCAGAGCCAAACAAACAGACTTAGCCAAAAAATGGATAACAAAACTGAGACAGACCACTTGCACAATGGCTGGGTATAGGACAAAAATTACCATTAAAAACACATCTTCATGCCAGAAATAGCTAAAAATACCAGGTCACAGAGGTGTGCTGCAAGAAGAAAGATTCTACACTAGGAGCATTAATTGTAGCCATTAAAAACAGACCCTGAAACTTGGAATACCATGAACAAGTACAAAACCAAGACAGAAATAACTCTGATCTTAAGCTACAACCCTGGCTCAACAAATGAGACATCTTAGAAATGTTCAAGTTTAATCACATTAGCAATCCCATTTGAGTGTGTTTTACCAAAAATAGGATAAATATATGAGTTGTATGAGTATAAAACTGGCTTGTTGGTGCAATTATTTCCCTCCCCCTCCATGAGAGCTCTAGAAGGAATTTTATAGAGCAATAAATATATCCAATATAGCCATAGCTGGTATAGCACAGTCACTGGGCAGGGTGACAGCACGGTCATGAAATTCCTTAAACATAAATAAACTGGAAACTATCCATGACTCCTGGTGCCAGAAATATACATTTACTGGGGGTTCTGGCTGTTTTTTCAGGATTTTGCAGCACAGCCATGCTTTTGGAGCAAAACATGGATTCGAGGTGGCCCAAAGAGAGTATCCAAGTGGGAGGAGGCATGAAAGGGGCTGTAAATGCTCCACCCTGAGGATCAGAATTGCTCACCTGGGGCTGAGATACACGAGAACAGCTTCAGAAATTCTCTGGAAATGCCTGATTCCACTGGAATAAATGGCACTACTCTGATATCACCCAGCTTTCACCTTCTCACTCTCCCGAGCACACACGTGCAGCCCACACACATGGAGCAGAAAAAGCCTGAGAAACTGTAAAGTTCTCATTAGCAGCGATGAGCCATTAAATTTTATCCCCACTGCTCCAGTCACCTCCACTCCCAAGTGCTAAATTTACACTTGAGAAAGGCTGGAACCAGCCACTTCCCAGTCAGTTCCACTTAATGTTATTCAAATTTTAATCCAGTTAAGCTCCAGCACAGACAAAACCGTGTTTTTTTTACTTCTCAACAAGGCGGAAAATGAGTTGAAAATGATACTGAAACAGATGCATGAACTTCCTTTGATGATGTAGCTCAAAGCCTAACACAAGTAAATCATGGCTGTGGATAGAGGCGCTTGGCTCTTCAGTTTTGGGTTTCAAAGGCTGTTTTCTACCAGTTTAGCTTTCTGACTTAGCTCCTGATGGGAGCCAGAAAACTCCAGAGCCAGGCTGATGAAGTAGCATGAGCTGTGCCTTTAGGCAGCCGAGAGTCATTACTCATCTTAGCTGAGAGCTGAGATGTCATCTTTCGTATTTTTATCATAAAAACTAAGAATACTCAAATTACCAACAGAATGCAGACCGGCAGCAGTCTGCATCTGCAGTGAGAGCTGGGTGGGTGGTACAGGATCATCCTTTCTGACCTGACCATCAGTCCTCCTCTGCTGCCTTGGGAAAAACTCCTCCTTGTTGATTTGAGATCTTCCCAACAGCGTGCTGCTCCTCGGTGGTGGCATTAAAGTCTGAACACGCGGCTGCAAACACAGCTCCGTGCACAAGCAACACCCTCAAAGAGGGGCTGGGATTGCCGAGCCAAGCCTCACCTCTCGGAACTCCCATCCCTTCTCCTCCAGCAGCACCGAGGGAGCATCGCTGGAGCCGCTGCTCCGGCCCCAGGCTCAGTTTGAGCTGTCACCCTGGTCTCCCTCCCTGCCCAGCCCTCTGCCAGGCTGCACATCTGGGATAAATACTCGACCTAAATAAGGAGCCTGTGACAGGAAATACCTCAAGCCAATCCAACTTGGTTTTAAAACCTTTTATAAAGTTTAAGGTCTGAATTTTATGAAGACCTGGTGAGTCTGCTGCAGCGAGTTTAGACATTTATACCTTTTTTTCCTAGCATCACATCTGTTGTTATTATTTCATGTGAAATAATAAGAGAAATTAATAAACCCAAACACTTCTCATAAGGCACAGAAGTTATCATAGTGCCTGGAGCTGTTGCTCAGACAGTGATTCCAGAGGAAAGTTGTGTGGTTACAATTAACCTGAACTCAAGCTTTGTACTCCTTCCCAACCCTTAAAAAGGAATCAGTTTGTAATTTCTAGAGCAGAGTAAAAGAAAAAGTAAGTTTGGTTGGGCTGTGTGCTTCTCACTTAATTACTCTTTTTTATTTAACTGATTATTCATTTGATAGACTGTGCATTCTTAGATGACAGCTCTAAGACAGCACGAAAATGTCAGAAGTAACTTATATATTTAAATGCCTGAACAGTGGAAAACTGCTTTAGTGAAGGGATAAAAAATTGGCCAGGTGCACACAGAAAATAACCAGAGGTTCTTTGGATATACCCAGAAGTGCAGAAAAGCAAGAGATTTAGGAACTCATATAACAGAGCTTTCTTCTTTCCTTTAAAGGCCACTATGTCCAAGCTGTTGCACCCTCGAGAAGCACCCTGAGAGCAGAAGATTTAAGAATTCAAAGCACCAAGAAGCAGCATTTCAAAAAATAGCTAAATCTCTGAGATCTGAGAAAATCAGATCCAGGCCTGGATTGAAGTGTGACTACCCTCTTTTGTTAAAAAAACAAAACAAAACAAAACAAAACAAAACAAAACCCCAACCAACCAAAAAAACCCACACCCCAACTCAAACCCCAGAAATAAATAAAAAACAAAAGAGCAGAGGACTTGTAGGGGTGCCTGAGAGATGCTTCCCTTGGGAAGAGGTCTCTGACTGGCATTTGTGCTCACTGAGGGGACACGAACCCCAGGGCAGCACAGGAATCCCACTGGAAAATGTGGAAAATCTAAGGACAGAGCCCAGCTTGTAAAGGCAATCAGTTATTCCCTAAAGTAACTTTGGAGAAAGGCATGATTTTTAAGGAGCTCAGAAAGCCCTCTCTGCAGCCAGGCTGTGCCTTTCCTACATTTCTTCAGGTGTGATTCCCTGAGCTTTTTTTCATCTTCCCAAGGATTTCGGCTCTCAAGTGACTTTTTAGCTTTCATGTGTCCCTTGTGAAGATGACATTTGGACACACCAGAGTCTCTCTGTTCAACTTCCCCCTCTCTACCTGCCTTTAAACTGATCATGGAAAAGTCATCTTAACTCAAGAAATGAATTTTTAAAAGTATCCAGCGCAAGCAAGCGCCAGGACTCTGTGGATTTAAAAGCTTGGTTAATACCTTTAAAATTCTGAACACTCAGCATTTTCTCAAGGCTCAGAGCTTCCTGCCTGAAGAAAGAGAAATGCTAAAATTGAGAAAGGCATGGCTTTTGGTATCGGAGAGGATTGTAGGGAAGGACTGGAGTTTCATCTGGGAGGTTGGTGTGAAGCTCCGGCTCCGTGCTACGGAGCAAAGGAGATAAAGCAGTCCAAGCAAGGTTCAGACAAATATCTCTGAGGGTGGGCGCCTCTCCAGCCCAAATGACTGAGTGTTCAGAGCTCTTTTCTCCCTATTCCAGCTTCCTACGGTCATGCAGCCTCATGCAGCCCGCAAAAGATTCCCAAAATTCATTCTGTCCAAACATCTTTTCTGCTTTGTTTAACAATTCAGCCGTGGTCCAGCAAAGGCTCATAATCACAGGCTCCACATTTAGCACATTGGAGGCTTCACTGGTTCAAAGCAAAGTGTGTCAGGAGCTCCAAATGAATTGGAATGTGAGTTATTAGTGAGTATAAAACTGACTGCATTCACGTCTGCCTGCTCCAGGCTGGAAGCCCAAAAATCCAAGCTGAAGGCAACGCGTTTCCCAGGCTGTGGACCCAAGGAGGAGAGCTCAGGAGGGCATTCAGATAAACTCTAATTTTTACCAGTTGCCCAGTGAGGTTTGACATCCTTTCCCAGGAGGAAAGCGCCCACACTGTCACCAAGAGAGTCTTTGTCTACACTGTAAAACATCAACGCGTTAATGTGAAAAGTGCAGGTCATGATTTGGGACTTATTAACTCCAGTGCTGCCCTGGAGAGCCCATCCTCCTTCCCACTCACAGGAGCCAAAAGTATTTTCTAACTCTAGGTATTCTGCACTTGAAAAGCCACAGAATAGGGAAAGCTTCAAGGCAAGCTTCCCTGAGCATAAAACTCCTCATTTTTCAGCTTTCTAATTGGAAAGGAAAAAAATCTGATTCAGGATTAATGAGAAGAAATATGGAAAGGCTGGCAGAGGAAAAGTTCTGTGCTGTTTTCTGTCTACTTTTTCAAAGAGTTCTGTGGCATTTTAGCTGCACTAACTCCACACTAGCATTTTTTAATCATATTTTTAAAAGTTTCCCATTTTATTCCTCTTGTAAGAGAGGAGAGGGGTCTACATGTCTGATTGCCATTTGACTTGGGTTCAAGCACCAAAAAAGCCAAGTACTTATTTGGAATATGGAACAATTCAGGATTTTGTATTCCACAGGCTACCAGCCTCAGAACCCTCAGCCCTCATTCCCACGAGTTTGGCAGCTGAGGAATTTATCCACTTTCTTCTCTGAGGCTCTTGCCTTTCACCCATCTCTTGGCTTCTGCAGTACTGGACTCGCTTTCTCAGCATTTTCAAAGGGCTTTGGAAAGAACAATCAGAGTTCACTCACATTTCTGACTCTGTATATGATTCCCCAATCCTTTGTTCCACTGCCAGATGGAACCACGATTTCTGGGGGCCCTTTCTGTCACTTCCATGTGTCTAATGAAACACCTGATGCAAAGGAACTGGACTAGATGTGAGCCACTCATCCAGGGACCCTGCAAGAGTTTTGGACTGCAGTCCTCTGCTGGAATCCAAAATTATCTGGAGGAGCCTGAGGAACAAAATATGCCCCAGAAGAGCTGTCAGACACTTTTCTCTTTGTCTCAGCTCGGTGTGCGCTGGGCCTGGCTACTCCTCTCCTCATCCTTCTACTCCTCAGCAGCATGAGAGCTCTGGCCTCACCTGAGGGAAGCCTCCTGCTCCAGGGACATGCACGAAGACTGGGACACATCCCCATGTTCTTGGGTCAGCCCCATCCTGCAACAAATCCAAATCCACTCCAGATTTACCACGGGAAATTCCAGGCTCCCCTCCAGCCATCTATAGAGACCATATATAGCCCAGATTTACTTTTGGCAGAGTTCTCAGTGGAATTTTTGGTTGGAATTTAAAGACAGTGCAGTCTACATACTCTGGGATAAAACTGGGTCTGTCCTCTGGGACAGGGTACTTGCCATCCAGTTTGTGATGACAAACCCAATTCTGTCTCTGAAATGTCTTCTGTAACTTAGAATCGCAGAATCATTAAGGTTGGAAAAGACCTCCAAGATCATCAAGTCCAACCTTTGACAGTATTTTCCAGTACATAAACAATTAAAGGCAAAAAGGAGAAAAATCATGTTGTCAAGGGCTGAAGCTCTACTTTTAGGCCATCACACGTGAAAGGCTGTTTGGCTGAAATTGCAGTTTCTGTTACGAGTCACTGAAACATTTTTGGGAAGTTTGAGGTCTGGTCCCTTGTTTTCAGACATCCTCTGTCTTGTGCATGGGGAAAACTCATTACACTATTGAAAATTACCTTGGGCGGGGAAAAAAGAGTGTGCTAGAGCCAAATCTGGCCTAAGGGGTGGTTGTACCAGTGGTGTGGGGAGTGCTGACATCCAGGTCTGAGGTCAGCATCTCTTCTGAGATACTTTGAACTGTTCCCTTCCTTTGACAGATGTTTTAGGAGCACCCTGAAAGTCGTGAGGAGCCATAAACCTGTCACCATAAACCACCGTATCTCTGAAGGGGAGAACATAAAAATACTCTGTTTTCTGGGAAAGAGGGAGAAAGATGGGTTTCAGTTTGCTCCCGCTGCAAACAACGCCTTGTCCCAGCACACCGGGGTGATCCGTGGGCTCAGCATCTCCCCTAAATCCTGGATGTGGAAAAGGAAGGGGATGCTCGGCCTGACTCTGAGCTCCCCGTCAAACGCAACTCCCTGGAAATGGGAGACTGCTTTGCTTTCTAAAGTTCAAACAAGGAAACAGCTAAAAAGCAAATCTGGGGGCAATGGGGACTGCAGACCTCCTGAAGACAAGCAGGGACATTTGGGCTTCCCCTTGAGGTTCCCTTTTAGGTCCCAGCCAGGAAGACTAATCCTGCAGAGCCAAAACGAAGGGAAATGACAAGAAAACTACTCAGTTTGTGATACATGGGAGAGTGAAGAAGAAATCACCTACAGGAAGCACTCAAGCCCCACAATCTAAGCAAGAAAATCAGATTTAGGAAGGTCTATCAGCCACTGTCTGGATGAGCTGCTGAGGTCCAAAAGAAAGACTCAACATGAGTAGAGGACTCTGGTGCTTTATCCAAACAAGTCCCATTGAAGAACTTTCAAAATTCCCATATTTTTTAAGTTTATGACTGTAGATATACACATAATTCTTTAATATTAACTTCATGAAGCTCTTGGTTGTGTTGTTAGCTGAACTTGATCTTTGGGAACCATGTTGATTATAGGAGAACAGTTTTGCCAGGTACATACCTTAAATAATTCACCAGGAGCCCCAGGCTGGTGTATAGCCACACAAGAAATCTGTCTGTCAATTCATTTAAAAAAAAAAAAAAGTAAACCACAAAATAAATCTGTAAGCAATTAACCTCCCCCATAAAAAAAGCTCAATGAATCATTTCCACTATTCACTTTGAAAGTAATATTTTCTATGTCAGTAGCTAGGAACTACAGAGCAGATAGAATGCGCAGAAGAAAGAATTAAAAAGAGATGTAACTATGAGCTATGTTTAACTTCTGCACTGTGTCTCACTGTGTTCCTTGCTTGGCCTGTTGGATGCAGCAGCACTTTTGCAATTACAGGATCCTGATAATGCTCATCTGAAAGCAGGAGCAGAGCTATTATTTACTATTATTTACTATTATTTACAGGCCTGTGCATTTACAGGTAAATAACCACAAAGAAACAGAAGATTAATCCCGTATCTGGGTACTCTCACTCCTAAATCAACTCGGCTCCACGTGTGAGTCACAGCTGCTGGAAGTCACTGTGGTCCTCTGAAGCTTGCCAGCTTTTTTTCACTTTTCTGCAGGGCCAAATCCCAGCAACGCAGCCCCACAGAGCCCAGGCAGGGCAGGTTTGGGGGCCATTCGTGTGTCAGAATAGGAAATTATTCACTCTTCCTAAGACAAGAGTAAAATGAGTTTCTCCAGCTCTGATACAGTGATATTACCTCGTGTAATTCTTTGAAATGTGTTGTTATAAAATGTGCTTCACAGTGTATTGGGGCTGATTGCCATTTACAAGACAGATCCTTTAAACACCCCTCCAGAATCAGAATCAGTCACTTTAAAGCCTTTTTTCGTTTGGAAAAATGATGTAAATTACTGAGCAAATAAGGAATGAAGCCCTTGTCTTTCCTTGTCTCCATTTAACCCACAAGAATATGGTGCAAAGCCTTGCTTGCTACCACCAGGATGTTCCCCACCAGAAGGGAAGCATTTTATGCCCAAAATATAGATGTCTGTCAGCAGAATCACGAGATTATCCTTTGTAATTCAATTCAAGCAGGGCTGGAGAGATTAACAGACAAACCCAAGTGCTCTGAAGATGCCTTAAGTGGTCCCCACACCCTTCCTCTGATGCCTTCACAGGCACTCTGACTCCCTGAGTCACCATCTGGCATCTCTTCACTATTCTTGTTTTTCTCACCTTTTTTCCGTTGCCATTTTTAGCTACGGGTAGAAAAGAGAAACAGTTTTCCTTTTACACCTGTCAGGTTGATTTAGCAGGGCCTGGTGAGTGCATGAAGAATCAAACCCCCTGCTCCTCTCTGGTAGTGCTCCATCCCTCCCAGCACACAGCACACTCCCAGAATACCCTGTTCTTGCCCACACTGGGATGTTAAAACCGCAGGGGAATGGAATCATAAATGTTCCTTTTGCTGTGCCACAAGGAAATTATAGATGTGGTTGCATCAGAAGTAATGAATTAACACTGCGGTGTATTTTACTAATGGTTTGATGTAGGCGTTTCTCACTGCTTGATTAGATATGCAAACACCCCACCAAACACCTGCTGAAGCTGAAATAGCCAGAAAAAAGGATTCCAGAGGAGCAAGGCTTGTCCCTGAGAGAGACAGATATGCTCAGTGATCTGTGGCTCAGGAACCCTCATCAGGAAAACAATCAGACAGCAGCAGTGTTGGAGACACATCTTTGGGTCAGTGTCCCTGGAACATCCTCATTCCATTGTCCAGGCACTGAATTTAAAACTGCATTTTAACAGGCAAGTAATTTTGACTACAAGCTTTGCTTGTTCCCATCTTCCTTGAGTACCCAGTGTTAAAGACACATATTTATATTTTCATAAACCAAATAATCCCACAAGACATCACCTCACCAGAGGCCTGACAACAAGACCAAATCTAGAGCATCCTTTGCATAGTAACAATAAAATCACAAGAAACCACTGTGTGAATATGACACTTAAATCCCAACTCTGTACTCAGACCACCAATCTTTTGGTAGTTTGCTTTTCACACCGTGAATTGGGCAAGACTTAAAAATCTCAGCTCATATATTGAAAATTCAGGAAATTAATTCTTCTGCACCACAGCTTCTGCTTCCACTACCTCATCTTTCTGACGAATTCAAAGTTCACGTAGCTGACAGAAATCTCCATTCCAAACCCGAAAGAAATAAGTGAAATTTGGTTGTGAGCCGTGGGATTGACCTGTCTAGCCAGCTCACTGAACAGATAATAACATTAAACCCCAAGACTGAATTCAGCTAATGAGTGTCTCATATTGTGCTGGCATTTCAGGAATAAGTCTAGGCTCAGGTTCAGATTATTAAAATCTATTCAGTGAAATCATCCCCCTTTTTAAAGAGGCTTTTTTAAAGAGACATTTTTCTCATCTTAAACATGAGGTTGAATTCAGAGAAAGCTTCTGGAAGAATTATCTCTGAAAGTGGTTTTCTCTGGCATAATCAAATGTGTTTATTCCCATTTTTTTCTTCCTCATGTTACATTATTCATTGAAGCCATGGGTAAGGAACGATGCTAATCAAAAAGGTTTGGCCAATTTTGAGGGTATTGCTCATTATTCATTCTTAGTCATCCCTTGTCCTCTTTTGTTGTGACATTCTTTAAAGGATGGGCTCTTAAATGGAATGGTGAACATTTCACTATTCTACATATTTTAGAAGTGCTGAGGAGAAAATAGAGGCTGGTAGATGAAAGAAAGCTCATTAAAAGCCACATGTTTTCATCTTTGCTTGTCACATGTGGCAATTAGGATGCCATACAGGTCATATTAAAATTCATGGGATATCCACCTAGGGCCAGTAAGTTCATTCTTAAAAGTTCCTATTATAAGGAGTTCAAGCAAAAGCTTTAAAATTAAAAAAATCTATGTTTTAGGTCACAGGAGTGCTCCTCTTTCTCTGGGCTGCTCAGAGAAGAAAGGTTTACGAGAGGGGATACCAAAGGACTAGAAAAGAGCAGCACTGGGGTTACTCAACACATGAGAAATTCTGTGCTGGTGTATCTTGATGACCACTTCTGAAGTGCTTTCAGCTGCCACTTCAATGCCTTATGTGTCACTCTCTCATTTCTTCCTTCTAGTGAACAAAATCCCCACTCAAATGCCAGTAACACCACAAACCTGTCATGCTTTTAACTTCACACACTCGTCAGATCGCCGCCCCCACTACGCACCAGAATATCTCCAGTTTTTCCTGAATAACATCCCTGTGATTCAGCTTTCCCTCCTCATTCACTCACTGATCTCTCTCCAAGCTTTCATTATCTTGATAAGCATCTCAATTAAAGCACTATCAGTCTATTTTTACAAATTCAAACTCTTTCTGCAGGATAATTTCCGTGGTTGCTTGCTCTGTCCATTTTATCCTCTCCTTGCCTTCCCTTGCTGACTCCTCCTCACACACACGTCCCAGAGAGGACCTGACCCATCCTGTGCACTACATGAATTAAAAAGAGTTAACAAACCAAAAACCTTAAGAGTTGCGTTGTTGAACAGGTGGCAACATTGCAGAAAAATAAACAAATATGGGGCAAGTAAACTGTGATGCATCTGAGGAGTTTCGTCAAGCCTGGGGAAAGCACCAAATAAGATGAGACAAAGGAAATCCTGATTGCTAAACACAGACAAATGCTGTGTTGTGCAGAGATCAAACACTGGGAGATCTGTGAAATACAGAACAAACGTGCTCTAAGCCCCACTTTGAGCACTGCCATATAAACAAATATTACTCCTTTATTTTCCAAATGCATTCAGAATTGAGGTACGGCCAGAAAAAGAACTACAAGTTTAAGTTTTTAAAATCAAAAATAATTAGAGACTTCACTGTGGCAGATTTGAGCCACACTGAGGAGTGTTATTGGGCACCTCAGCCCCATAAACCTCTTGATGATGAATTTTTGCCTGTAGTCAGACCCCCAGACTCTGGTGGGATCTGCCCCACAGATGGTAGCTGAGGCACCATATATCAAACTCTATTAAAAGCATCATAAAAGAAAAACATTGATGTTAACAAGACTCTTTCCACTGACTTAAATGGGCTTTGGACAGAGGCCCATACAAACAAGGATGGAATTAGAAAATGGAAATCTGTATATATACACAAAACCTGTCAATCCAACCCTTTGCCTTCCAAGGATGACCTAGCACCACTTAATTTATGATGCATTTAAAGGGCAAAGAGGCAATTGATACTTTTTACTTTTACCTGAATCGAGTATTTGCAAATATTGATTCTAATATTTGAAACAAAAGAATTGCAAACCCGCTGGCATCAACTGGATTTCTTTCTACACTAATATTTCACAGATTGCAAATATCGATATTCTGGCCACCTTCAGGAATTAGCTGAAATAAATTGAGTGCATGTCATCTGTTTCGTGCCATGTCCTTGAGACTGCTCCGTTTGATTTCCACTTTGATTCAAAGCTGGGGCTGATCAGGACCAGCTGCTCAGCCAAAGGGCACATCACACGTTCCCATTCCTCCTCCTCTTCCATCCCAGCTCCCATCCAGGCTATTGTTTGTTACAACTAATTAATCCCGCATGTCCTGGCTGCCAGCAAGCCTCACAAACCCCAAATTTTGGTATTTACTGCATGTCAAATAAAGTAATTCCACTTCTGGAGGGATGCATGAACACAGTTGTATACGTGTAAACACACCACACATCCTTACCCAGCCAGATTTGTGGTTACTATTCACTGATATCTGTTTGACAGCTGTTATTATTGTTTCTAGGTGGCCTCTTAACATCCAAATATGAGTAAATGTAGGTATGTATTAGTATTTAAACAACTCAGTGAGGGCCAGATTTTCAGATCTTCGTTCCAAACTGATCCCTGGTGACATGGGGACATGGCACTAAGCATCAGAGTTATTGCCCTGGCAGGACCTGGCCCTTGAGGAGAAAGGAGAAATTTTAAATTTTATAGCCAGAACTTTTAACACTGCAGCTCAAACTGCCTGACACTTCCTGCTAAAACCCTCCAGTTTTCACTCACATCTGTAGCAAATGGTGACCGTTCTCCTCACTGGGTGTTCACCTCAGGGCTTATAATGCCCATTGCAGTTAAATAAATTCAGCTGTTCCCAGGGAAATCCACTGAATTTCCCCATATAAATAAGTCCAGCAGCCAGTTTGCTGAGTTGATGTCTATCACCTATATCCTGAATCAAGGAGAAGGAGTTTGGTGGAGGGGATCAGTTGCTTGTTGTACCTCTGGCTACTTTTTTAAAAGCTCAGAGGCTTTGAAACCTCTTATTGCACATGGCTGGTGAAAGCTTGGAAGCTCAGCTGTGTCCAAAGAGCCCAAACTTGCTGTGGAAGGATGGACTGAGCCACTTCCAACTGCTTTTGGTGGTGCATCGTGAGCCTCTCCCCTTGGGCTCCGTGCAGCAGGTGGAGAACGAGGAAGATGCAAGTCTGTAAAAGATAAATGACCTTTGCCCTCATGGACTGGATTCTATTCTCATCACTGTCCTGTTTGGAGCAAGCGTGAATCCGTGGTGCCGGGGAAATTGGGAAAAAGGCAGCAGGAAAGGTGAAAGCAAAGCTGAACTGCAGAACATCCCACCACAGGATGCAAATCTCGATTGTCTCCACCACACTGAGGAATCAAAACCCTGTTACCTAATTACAGAGCTTTAAAATCCAAGTGTTTAGCATGGTTGTGAATTTATGGAATGGTCTGGATTGGAAAGGATCTCAAAAGATCATCCAGTGCCACCCCTGCCATGGGCAGGGACACCTCCCACTGTCCCAGGCTGCTCCCAGCCCCGTCCAGCCTGGCCTTGGGCACTGCCAGGGACCCAGGGGCAGCCACAGCTGCTCTGGGCACCCTGTGCCAGGGCCTGCCCACCCTCCCAGGGAACAATTCCTTCTCAATATCCCACCTAACCCTGCCCTCTGACAGCGGGAAGTGGGTCCCCCTTGTCCTATCATGATCTGCCTGATTCAGTCTGCGGAGATGGAAAGCGGAGCCTCTGTTTCCTTAATTTAAAAAAACAAATAAATGACCCATTGAAACAAGAACACCCTCGGATGATCTCATGTAGACTGCAATGAACATACTGAGATAAAACCTGATAAGCCAGTCCCTGAGATGGTATCATCCCGTTGGGAAGCTGCTGTCTGGCTGCTGGTCCCTGAGGGCACAGGGACATGGATGTGCCAAGTCTCTGCTCTCTGGACAAGGCGCATTTGCCATCACCCCCGACTTCTGCCTTGACTTACCCTGACAAGCCACACTGCCTGGCCCACAAATTTCTACCATTTCTAGATGGTAGAAATTACATTTTCTTATCACTACTTATTAGTATAAAAGCCCACATCTTTGCTGCTCAAATGTTAATTAATTCAGTTAACATTAACACTACATTTAAAATCTTTTGTTTGCTATCTGCTGGATGTAACTGGACAAAGTTGAAGCCACTCTGCAACCCCTGATCCTCTGTTTTGCTGTGCTGATGGCTCTAAATCACAAATTTTGTGCCATGTGCCCCAGTCACTAACATGAAATTTCCTCCTGAAGTAAAGGGGAGTTCAGCTGTAGCGAAGTGAGATTTGGCCCCAAATTTTATGACTCTAAGCTTCATGGACAAAACTCCCTCCTAAGTATCCCAAACCAGTGAAGTACCTACCAGACAGTCAGGGAACTCAGAAAGGAATTACTCTTTTGGGGCGGTGCAATTAAATGTTAATGGGAACAAGTGGGTGGTAAAAGCTGATCAAGTCTCTGCAAACTTTAGAAAATGGAATTAAAGGTGGCCGTTTTCTTATAAGGCATTTTCGTTGCTGTTTAATTTCTTTATTTTACGGGTCAATAATTAAACTGAGCTTGTTAGGGCTTAGCCTTTTACAGGAAGATCTCTGTTTACATATCTTCCTCTGGAGGGCTTCAAAGTGAAATCTCAGAGAAATTCACAGCTTTAGAAGTGAAATTAATTCAGAAACCTCTCTCAGATTAAAGTGACAAGGGGTAAGGTGAGATGTCACTATATATAATCACCATTTGCTATGAAATCTGTGTCTGTTCTTTTGCTCCTAGAACAGCAGCTTTCACAGCAAGCCAGTTGCCAAGTGTAATTAAGAATAATTAAAAAGGAAAAGCCCGCAGACTAGCCAGAGTACAGCAGAATTAATACATTCCGACTCTGAAACAATCTATTTACTTGAAAGGGAAAGAGTTAAAAAGTCCGTAAAAGTTCTGCAGGTCTGTTCTGTGGGATATTAAAATTTAATGTGTTGTCATCATCATCACCACAACCGCATTTATTGTTATTATTACCAAGACTGCCATTAACTGGATATTCATTAATGCAAAAAGTCACAATCAGCGTGAGATTCAGCAGGCTCCAAACTCTGGAGGAGAAGGTGGAAAGTTACCTGGTGGCGTTTCAAGAATGGATTTTCCTTTTTTGTTGTTTTTCTTCTGTTTTAACTCCTTCCTGCTCGGTTTGAACCCGGGGTGCTCCTCTCTCTCTGCAGCACGGATAGGTCCTTCCTCCCCGGGTTGCTCCGTGAAAGGAAAGAACTCTTCCCCAGGATATGGAAAGGAGTAATAATGATCCCTGTTGGTAATTTCCTGCAGGTAATAATCCTGCTCGTCCATGGGGACAGCCCGGGCCACATCCCCCAGCAGCGCCAGCCCAAAGGTGCAGAGAGCGAGGCAGAGCTGAGAATGGCCACGGGCGATCATCGCTGGCTGTGGCAGGAGCCTCCTCTGCGAGCCCTGGAACTTTATTCGGAGGGAGGGCAGGCAGAGCTGGGGCGGCTGGAGAAGCCCTCCGGGAGCGGCGGGGAAGGAGCCCGCGGCGGGCGCTGCTCCCCGGGAGCCGCTGCGGGACC
>WEIT01029165.1:115334-173650 GCA_013389985.1 Dryoscopus gambensis
GGTGCTTTTTCCCCCCCCCCTTTTAACTTTTACAAAGTACGATCCATCTCCAGCACCAATCTCAGCCTCCCTTGTTCATATTAGTTCACATATATATGACATAAAAAGTTATATCTAACTTAGTTTCTGGATATAAAACTATATTTTAGTTTCTATATATAAAACTATATTTTATGTATATATACTTATATTAGTTCATAGTAACTTATAGTTTGTTTAAATAACACACTTTAAATAATATAGCTTTAGATAAACTTATACTTTGCAGTAGCCTAATATTTTATAGCAACTTCCGTAAGTTATCTATAACTAATAGAACTCAACACATATCGTGTGCCAAGTTATAAGAGGCTTCTCCTGGGATACACGGCAGCTCCCTGGATTCAGCCCAGCTGAAAACCAGGAAGAGCATGGTTCATCCGTGGCCCTTTTTCTCACTCTTTTTGGGATAATCCTGGCATTTGTTCTCCCTGAAACATCTTCCCAGCAGACCAGGATGTTTTGTGCTACGCACACGCAACCCGGTGTCGCTGATGAAATCAATTTGTCTGAGAGCAAAATCTTATCCTTCATCTTTTTCATACCCCTAAAATAACCTTCAGTGCTGAAGGAAATGTGCAACAGTTGGCTCACACGAAATATGAATTCTTACTCCTGTGTTGAAAATACCAGCTTATATTTTCATCATGTATATTGTATTTCTTGCCATGGTCCAGTCAGCTGGGAGAAAGCATTACATCTGTTACCCCAGTCTTTATTCTGGCTTTGTGCTTGCATTTTTTTGTGTGTTTCTCATCATTTTAATACCATAATAAGCATCATTTCATGCCTTGATACCTGTATCTTTTGATGTATTTGGTTTCCAGGCTGTGGGTGATCCCGTCCCATATATGCAATGATCATTCTTGCTTTTTTAGTCACTATCCCAAAAGGAATTTAGTGATTATATTGTGTCTGTTGTCCTTCCTTTTAGAAAAATGCAACTATTTTTATCCCGAATTTTTTACCTTTTTTTTCTTTAAATCTGAAAACTATGCATCTTTCTATTTTAAATATAGGAATTTTTGGCTTTTTAAAACTAGAATAAAATATGCTTTTCTTCTTCACTGCTTTGCTGAATTACACATGTATAAATAAACTTTATTTGATGAAAAGCTGCTTCCCTGCAAACTTTTCAGACCCTTTTATTGGTAATAGATGGCTTTGTCACCTCTGCCTCTGGGTGCAGTGTGGGAGCTAAGTCCCACGGGGTATGGTGTGTGGAGCAGGCTGAATATCCCGGAAATCCCCTCTTAGTGATTCCACACGTATTCTTACCTTGTTTTCCCTTTCCAGAGCACCGAGTCCTCTCCATTCTTGGTCCTAATTTCTGAGGGCAGAGCACAAGCTACAGAAAATGTGTTCAATTTTGCTGCCATTTGCAGCACAGCCAGTCTTCTGAAAATATTATGAGCACTCACCCACCTAGAGAAGTCGTAGAAAAATAAACTTTTCCATGACATCGTTAAGGACTTGGCTTTTTGGTAACCAAAGGAGCTTTAGCTGTTTTATTTAACTCGCTGTAATGTTTAGATGGACACAGAGATGAGTATTTACATTTTTAAGCATAACAAGAAGCATTTTCATAAAACACAGGGTTGAGTGTACTTTAAGTTAAGACTTGAGGAATGTGATTTGGGGAAATTTTACATCCTGCTGGGAAGGACTTTGCAGGACATCAGGCAGCACCAAACCCACTGCTGCCCCTCCTGCAGTCACCACAGAAAACTCCCTCTTTTCTCTCTGTCTGTAATTACCTTCAGAAAGATTAATTAATCCAAACATGCCTGTCCATATCTGTTCCTGGGTATTAGCCTGTGCAAATAACCAGCTCCCCCCTATTTGTCCTCTAGGGTTCTAACATTTTCTGTGGGTGTAGGTATGTGTTTACTGCTTCCCCTTCCAGACCCACCTTTCTTTTTGGGATGTGCATGAATTCAGCGAGCTGGGACCACACAAAAGTCTGTCTCTAGGCACAATTTTGATCTACTTCACCATAAAATGTTTTTACTGCTTTTTTATCTGTCAGCATCCTAGAAACAACTTACAGGAAAGGAGGTTTTTCTTCTAAGAGTGGCACAGAAGTATTAAGATCACTGAGGGCTCAGATGTTTTGGGCCTAAGGGCTGCTCCTTTTCTTTTGCCTGGCAAATATCACAATACAATAGCTTGTAAAAACCTGTTGTTGATGTGGAAGGAGATAAAGCAAAGTCAGATTTTTGTAGAAAACAATTGTAACTAGCATCACCCTCCCTCCTGAAATGATGCCAGTGAGAGTGTATAAGTCATTCTACATTTGCTTTAGATGTTTGTCCTGCTGCACTGAAACACAACATGCTGTGGTCTGCAAATGGGCAGGGTTTCCCCCTCTGTTCCCAAGAAGGATTTATTTGGAAGATGATGGTTTGCTCTCTAAGCTGGGTTAACACCTCTCAAGGCACCTATTTTGTGCCAATTTCAACACCACCTCTGGAAAAAGAGGCAGCCCCAGCTCTTCCTTGCCCCCAGCAGTCTCCCTCCTCGGGGAGGTTTGGGGTGGATATTAGGGGAGGTTTCATCATGGAAAAGATGATCAAGCATTGGAACAGGCTTCCCAGAGCAGTGGTGGAGTCCCAAGCCCTGGAGGGATTTAGAAGCTGCGTGCATGCGGCCCTTGGGGACATGAGTTAGAGGTGGGATTGGCAGTGCCGGGGGAATGGATGGGTTCGATGATCTCAGAGATCTTTTCCAACCTAAGTGCAGATTCAGGAATGCATTTCACTGCAGAGAGGTGAAGCTGCACCTGTAAGCACAGCCCTTGTTGAGGATCTTAATTCGTATTTATACTGCACAATCAGTGACCACACATTTAGGTCTAACTCAACTTCAAACAGCTCAGTGACTCCTGCAATTTCTCATTTGGAATGCGCATCATTTTTTTAGTGGGAGCAAAGCTTTGTGGTTGGAAAGAAAAGACAAAAAACCAGGCATCTCTGTTTTCCTTGCAATTCCAGGGTAAGTTTCTGAGGTAGCACATAAGGTTTCTATATGCTTTGGCAACAAAATGACTCTAAAAATAACTTTCCTCCTGAACAGCAGTGAAGTTTCTGTTCCTTTGTACTTCAGCTGTGTAGTAAATCATGAAGCACAGAAAGGAGCAAGAAAAGAGAATTACACTTTCTAAAGTCATTTTCTTTGCCAGATAAAGCATTTACCCCTGCTGTCAGCAAGGTCAAACCATCTCAGAGGAAATGGAAACCTAAGACTGACACTGGGAAATACAAAGTAAACAGCACTGAACATTTACGTGGCTCTTTGATGTCTGTTTCTTACACGTGTAACAGAGACAGGTGCTCGGGTTCTGCTCACCTGCGTTCCCTGAGTGTGTCCCTGGGGCATCCTGGCATTTAAAGCCCTGTTTGTTTTGTTGATAAAGCAGAGCCTTAAAAGAGTGGTTCTTCCCACAGAAAAAATGGCTGGAAACATAAACAAGCTCTTACATGGAGATATTTTAGTCAGTTTTAAGATACATTTAACTTTTAAGGGAATATAATAATTTTACCAGGTGAGGGATGCCAAATATACCCAGAATCTCAACATTTGTCTCTGAACCTATCACATAATGGTACAAAATACCCTCCTGAGCAGGCTGCTGTTCCCTTTGGGCAAACAGATTTTAAAATAAACTGATGCCATTAATGAAGGCAATTATTTCCTTTGGCAGCTGTTTATTTCAACTGGTTAGAAATGCAGTGTGCATCCTGGCTGGGGAATTTATCCCAGTGCATTCTCCCTAACTTTTTCTCCTAAGAACAACATGACCTTCAGACAATCATGCAGCATATTGCCTTTGTGCTTGTGTCTGGAGAAGGAGCTCGGATTGCCATGGAAACAAAAGTTCCTTGTTCCCTTATACTTCCCCGTGCTGTGATATCATTTTCACTATATGAACCCTTTTCTGAGCCAGAAATGGAATTGTGGGATTTTCATGTTTTGAACATCTCAAAGTGATGGATCAGTTCATGGCAAAAACGCTGTGAATGCCAAGCAGAGACTGCACCCACCATCATTATTATTTGGGGATATTTAGATCAGATCCATCTGCATCAGCCCCATTCTGCTGGAGAAATGAATATTCTCTACATACACTTCACCAGAGTTTTCTTTACTTTTCCCTTCTGTGCTGAATACAGGAGAAGAAACAAAATTTTAAGAAAAGCAAAGTGAACCAGTGACATAAACAAAGCCAAAAAGGAATTTCTGGCATTTTTGCAAAGAATGTAATCGGTTTGGGGGGTTTTTTTTATTATTATGGGAATTACATTTCTTTATGCCCCAGAATGTCTGTAGATTTTGTGTTGACAACGCATTGCCCTGGCATTTGGCAGCCACTGCTGGACCAAAGCCAGCAGGATTATCACTAGGAAAGGGACTGGAGAGGCTGCCTTGGGATTAAAAATTCTCTAATGCTAGCACTAGAAAAAGGAGAACAAATATTTTATATTTTTCTAATACTATTTGTATTTTGTTGATGCATCAGCGTTGGAAAGACTGTAGTTCTGCACTAGTCAATGGTTTAGAGTTGTTTGCGTTGTCCAAAAATGGCAAGTTTAATGTGTAAATTTTATTTTTACTGTAAAACTGAGACAGGAGTGAGACAACAGATGAGTGGATGACAGTGGTTATATGGAACAGTTGGAGAAAATGGGATGAAATTCCCCCGCTGCGCTCACAGCCCGTCTGGAACGTCCCTTTTTGGTTCACTTGGATGAAAACAGCCACTTCCAGCAAGTCCCCATGGACATCATCTACCTGCCAACATTTGAATCCCAAAAAGTAACGACTCTCACATTTCAGTCTGGTATTTCCTGGACTGAAATTGCTGCACATGTGCCATGTGGAGTGTGAGCAGCATGTTTAACACATCCCAGGCAGCAGCAGGGAAATGCAGCATGGAGTTTGGCTGAGACTGACTGAAAGGTCACTTTTTCCTGGGATTTCTTCAGTATTCGCAGCCTAAGTGTAGCCTGAGAAGTCAGGGATGGAAGTCTGGTGGGAACTGAAGATGGCACATAAATGTTGTAATTTGTGTTATGCTAAATGTGATAGAGCTGGCAAACGCATTGTTGGAGAGCAGTCCTTAAAATTCTCTATTTAAGGATTGTGTTTTAAAGACAGAAGAGCCAGGAATTATTCCTTTCAGATACAAGCAGTATTCACGGCTGGGATTACTTTGGGTGAAGAAATACTTAATGTAATGCAATATTTTCTAATGATAACAATGTCTCTGCATAGCTTAATTCCAAACCCAGACTGATTAATTTAGTGACGTTCATAGCCAATGTTCGACGGTCCGATTTTATCTTCATAATCACATATTTTTGACAATACGCTGGAAGTACCTTCCACAGTGCATTCGCTTATGAAAACAGTGAAAATGCAAGAATTAATGGGAAAGGAAAGCAATGAAATGAGTTTTCACTTATTCATGTCAGACTTACATTACTGGATATGCCAATATAATTTCACAGCTGTGTAATAAACTTGTTTGAACTTAACTTGTAGCCATTAAAAAAGGGCTTGTGCCAGCATGCTGGACAAGGCTACCTGAGAGGTGCAAAGATAGGATTTAAAGGCACAGGGAAGCTTTAATGCCATGCAGATTCTTACTAATAGGTGGCATAACATAAATTATAAAGTTTCACTCTTTGAAAGGCACTGATATATTTTTCCACGTAGGACTTGGCACTAATTCAGCCAAAAAAAGCAGGATATAGAAATTACCTTGCATTTTAAAATTTATCCAAAGTATTTTGTTTGCAGAAATCATAGAATAGCTTAGGTTGGAAGAGATCTTTGTGACATCAGTTTCTCCCTTTTTTAACCTTCTTTGTATGTTTAAGCTAAAAGATCTCTAGGACAGAGTATATTTCTCACAGTGTGGCTGTATATCCCACTCATTAGGGGGATCAACAGTGTTAGGGATACTATTGACTCCAGCAGAGTTTTACCCTAAAGACTGTCATTATCATTTAGGTTACTGAATTTGGTTTTGGAAATACTGAAATATAGCCAAATGCCCCCCACAGTGCACTTCAGATATGGTTTTGTTTGCTTCCTACTGGTTATGGCAAACTCAGTCCAAGTAAAATACCTCAGCCTCGCTTGAGGCCAGATAAGCTTGTCAGCAGAGTAGGGAGTAATTTCCAGAAGCATCCATCAGGACTTAAATCCTTATCTCAGGAATAATGATAATATTTTTGAAAGGAAACTACTTGTGACTGATAGGAAGAGCTGCGGGCTCCTTTGATCAGCACCTAGACAAGGGAGTTTCTTATTCCCTTATTGCTATAACTGGATTGATAACAAAATGGGCAGGACGCAATTTCAATGTTTTCCTGGCATTTTAGGGATGCTGTCATGTGCTTTTTTTGCTTATGATCTTGTCCTTCTCTTCTTCCCATGGTCCCTACACATTTACCTTGG
Source organism: Dryoscopus gambensis (assembly GCA_013389985.1). Lineage (NCBI taxonomy): Eukaryota > Metazoa > Chordata > Aves > Passeriformes > Malaconotidae > Dryoscopus > Dryoscopus gambensis. Next base: position 121,839 of record WEIT01029165.1, read on the forward strand.
GAAGGGCCTCCTCTTCTTGATATTCTATGATATTTGGCATCGTGTGGCAGGGGAGAGGCTGAGCCCAGAGGCTGAGCAAAGACCAAGGTGCTTCTCCACATGGTGAGGTATTATAGGGTCAAGGAGGCTCCCAGTGCCACTCTCCCAGGTTTCCATACAAATATTGAAGCGGAGACCTCCCCCACACTAGGGATTGTGTCCTGCTTTGTGGCTCCTCTCTGCTTCTCAGTGACCACAGGCTCAGGGCTCCCCTTCATGGGAGATTTCAGATTTGCAGTGGTTTGGGAATGAGATCAGCATGCAAGGCTGGCAGCCTGGGCAATGGGATATCTGCAGAGCTGAGCCTCGAGGCTGGCCTGGTGTTTGTGTAGGCCAACACTGTCCCATAATTATCTTCCCCATCTTGTTTCACAGGTGGTTTGGAGATGTATTAAATAGGATGTGTTTTCGAAATATAAACAAGTGTTTTCAAATGCATTCATCATCTGTATTTTATTCACTTCGGACAAAACCCAGGCAGAAACTCACAAGAGGCTCCAGATCATTTGCAGGGAATGTTACCGAAGGCCTCTTTCCTGGCAAATGAGGAAAAATGAAAATGTGGCTCCTCTTTCTCCAGAGAACTCCATCATGGACTCACAAATTTTGGTTATTTAATGCTCAGTGACAGCTTTAGGTTTTAAGCGTACTTTACATGTATTTTAGATGAGATTACAGTCATATGAGGTCAAAATGTTTTATAAATTTTAGAAGTCACTTGCGAACAGTCCTTTGAAAACTGGTCTTAACAAAAATGCCACACCCTTCCTATACATCTGGATCATCTCCAGCAAATCTAAACTGTTACAGAAGGATCTTTTTTTTTTCATTTTTACTCCCTCAAGCCCCATGGAAGATAATTTATTTATAGTTTCTTTGGAAATGCCTGTCCCATTGTGTTGCCCTGTCACCAAGCTGTCTGTCCGCTCATTTTCCCAGAAGTCTGTCCATCTGCAGTGCTCTCATCTATAGTGATGCTGGAATTCCTCAGGGATTTCATCTGAACTGAGTGGAAAAATCAAGATGGCAAATAAATTCCCTTCACATGTTGTGAAAATTGGCTGAATAGTAAAAACACAGCCAAGTTAATAACCCCGGGGATGGAAAACTGCACTGGTGAATTTAACAATTTTCTGTTTTCTTTAGCTAGCTGATTTCTCAACATACAAATAGCTGCAGAGCAACCCAAGCACAGGAATTGCCTCACAAAAATGGCAATTTGAGGGGGTGGAAGAGAGCCAAAGGTACTCAGTTAGGACAGGGGAACTGGGGATAAGAAGGCAAACTTAACTCAGCTTGATGAGCAGCCCTAGGCATCGAGTCCCTGGAGAAAAATCATAGACTCAAAGAATGGTTTGGGTTCGAAGGGACCAGAAAATCATCTCGTTCCATCCCCTGCCATGGGCTGGGACATCTTCCACCATCCCAGGCTGCTCCAAGCTCCATCCAAACTGGCCTTGGACACTTCCAGGTGTGGGACAGCCACAGCTTCTCTGGGCACCCTGTGCCAGGGCCTCCCCACCCTCCCAGGGAACAATTCCTTCCCAACATCTAATCTAAATCTTTCCTCTGTCAGCTTGAAACTGTTCCCCTTTGTCCTATCATTACCTTTCCTTGTAAAAAGTCACTTTTTGTCTTTTTTATAAGCCTCCTTTAAGTACTGCACCAACATCTCTGGCGTGTGATTTGCACAGCCCTCCCAAGGCTGACAAGCAGGGCAGGAGGGCAGACTGCCAAAAGCCCTTCCTGAGCGAGCTCCCAGACATGTAGGCAGCACATCACCACTTGGAATGGAGCTTTATAGGCACGTTTGATTTAAATCACATCTATTCACCTTATGTGCAGAGAAGGAAACTTCCCTCCCAGTAACACATCAGGGAGGAAGGATGTGATGTGCCCAGAAAGTTTTCTTCTGCTCTACCAGAAGTATCCACACCTTGGTAGTGGAAAATAAGATTCAAACGTTCAGCTGGGGGATCACTTACAGCTATTTTCTACATGGTTTGCTTCTGACTGTGATCCATCACACATACCAGACTAATGGATTACAGTGCAGCAACTTTAGCTTCTTCATCCTTTATCTTGGAAAATCTGGGTAATGGCATTAAGTGTATTTTTCCATAAATAATTTACAGGAGGAGAGCAACCTTTTAATTGCAATGGAAAATATTTATTTCTTGCTATTTCGCCCAATCATGTGCAAATTCCTCCTGCCTACTTGTCTAAGACCGCCACAAAAGAAAAAAATACTTAAAAGGCAATGTTTAAAATACCCTGGAAAACACCAGAAGCTTAAAACAAGCCAGTAGGGTAACGAAAGGCAAAGCAAGACACAGTAAATTCCAGACAGACAGCCAAATTCCACAGATAAACAGTAAACTGGGAAAAAAAAAATCCTTGCAATTTCTAAGATTATTGGAAGTGGGTGGCTGTTGTCATTGATTTAATCTTCCTGTATTTCAATACGTTTTATCATTTCTGCACTTCCTCCTGCAGGAATGGCCCAGGCCTTCGCTCGCCTGCCGCAGCCACAGCAGAGAGGGCACCACGTGCCGGGCTTCAAACACCACCCCAACCTCATCCCTCCTGTGACCTGCCGGGAATGTGAAATCTGCTGGCTGCAAACATCGCTCCCAGCTCTAATTCCCAGCGGTTTTCCTTTCAGGAAGCTCTAATGAGATGGTGTTTACAGAGCGCTGCTCCTGCGTGTCAGCAGCGCGAGCGGCCCTGCCCTGCGGTGCCGGGGCCCGCGGCCAGCTCCAGGCTCCAGCAGCCCCAAAAAGCTTCCTTCAGGCCACCTCAGTTAGAGATTCCCTGGATTTCTCTCTCCATTCCTTTCCAGACAACCCAGTTATTTTGTAGCTCGGGCCTTCATGCCTGTGCCATCGTTTCACGTGGCTCCTAGTTCCATTTATTACCGTGTTGGTGTTCTCGGTGCCAGTTTTTCCAAGCTGTTTTTCTAAGAAAATAGGATAAACCCAGGAGGTTTTATTATCAGCCCAAACAGCCACCTATTAAGGCAACACTGCCTTTACAGACAGATATTTCTGCTTGCTCTGTCAGTCTCTCTCAGTTCCTTGTCAGAAAATAAATGTCTGTGCTACAAAGAAACGTTTAAAATGGCACAGCGTGATCATGGTCTCTCCAGAGAGGACAGTATTGTGCGTCTATAAACTATGAGAAATCGACAATTCCGGACAACCAAAAATGCAAGTTCATCTTTCAACAGATAAGCAGCAATACTGCACTCCTTAAACATCAGATTTAGGACTCAAGAGAGAGGAAGACATTTCTTTTTCTGTAAGTTACTCCCTTTCCCCCAGGCACAGGAGGGCTCCTTGCATATTTTCCTTTCTTTGCACTACAACAACGCATGGTCTAACCATGAGAACAGAGAGCTGAGGAATAGCAGAGCTGAGTGGTGCTCTGAACTCTGGCACTGAGTTTCTGTGTGAACCTGCCCATGTTGCTTAATTTTTCTGTAACTCACACTCTCCATTTATTCTCCATGGAATAAGTGCATTTTCATGCAGCTGATGAGACCTATCAGCATTATTCACTCGTTCTTTCATGTGCATTTGTTGGACCAAATATTGGACCAAATAACCAAATAAATAACCAAAACCACAGATAATTTTGGTTTTGTTGGGGTTTTTTAAAATTTATTTTAAGAATAACAATTAATAAGTTGATTGTGTATGTGGTGCTCCACCATCCTAATGAGGAGAAGGCAGGAAAATTCTTGGCATCTGTCCCAACAGTGTCACCTGAACTTACTCTGGTCTGTAATTTCTTGAAGAACCTACAACCTGTAAATTGTCAACAAGTTTTACAGGCACGTTTACAAAAGAGATTGTAAGAGCCTCTCTTCTGCTAAGGCAGCTTTGAGGTCTCATCTCTGCAAATTTCCTGGTTAAACTAGTGATAAAGCATTATCATGGTTTTCCTTTTCTACAAAAGGGGAAAAAAAAGAGAACACCTAAAGTGCCAGTTATATTTATAACTGATTCATATAAAAAGGTGCTTTCCAAAGAAAATGAGGCAAACAAAGAGCGTTTATATTTTTCACTGAAATTAAGAAATTTCCCTAAAGGGGAAATTCGGTGTGCAAAAATTTGAGTTGGACTCTAAATTCAACTTCTGCATAGTGAGTGTGATACGTTTTTAAAGAAAGGCAGAGGATTAGCTACTTTTCCAAAAGCTCCACAGTTCCTGAATTTAGGGCTGGTACCCCACGAGGATCACATTTGTGGACTTCTCATAGCTGGCTGTGTCAGTGCTGGTTTTTTGCCGGTGCTGTCCTTTGGGATGGCAGAGGGAGTGCCCAGGAAGCACCAGGAAGAGGTGCAGCAAGAGCTGTGCTGGTGGGTGTGGAGCAGCCTGACCTCCTCTGCAAATGCTGCTAATGAGGGTTTAGAACTGAGGTCGAGGATTTGGGTTTGTCCAGAAAAACATGCAGCCGGTAATGATGTGTAACTTCTCTTTCTCCACACTTATCATTAATTCAGGCTAATTCTGAAGAATAGGCTCATGATCTGGATGGTAAAAATTGTTATAATTGGATATTTAACTCCCTTTCCAGAAGCTCTGGGGAGCTGAATGCTCTTGGACAAAAGCAGCAGAAACTCTTTAAAATGTCTGTTGACATTCTCGAAGGCTGATGTCATCATGCAGCTTTTTTAAAGAAAAGGTTGATATGTGTGTGTGCCTACAATTAATTAACTCTTCTTTCTGTGTGGCTCCGGGTAGTTAATGATTGGCACTTCTATTTGCATGATAGTGGTCAGAACAGATTAGCTCAAATTGCTCTGGTTTCATCTCTAAATAAATGCAGATCATGACAGCAAATAAACAACAGCAGCTGTTGAGCTGACCTTTAAGTATAGCATGCAAATGAGCTCAGTACAAATAATGACCCTAAATTAGCAGGAGGGTGTGAGTGCCCCTCTCTGTACAGGTGGATGCTGTCTCAGGGAGTTTCTTGCATCGGGCTTTCATTGATATTAATTCTAAAAACAATCTCTCCTGCCCAGACCTGTTTGAGTCCCCAGATCCCTCAGCACATATCCTGTGACAAGCCCAGGGAGGATGGATTCATTTAAGCTGTAAATGGATGTTTTAGGAGATGCCCAGACAAATGTTGCTGTGTCCCCCAGACGGGCAGTGGGTGAGCACAGGAACCAGCCTGAGGGCATCTCCGTGTGAGAGTGGCTGCAGGAGTGTGATTCCCTGTTGGCTTTGAAGGCCTCCACGTTTCCATCATTTCCTCCACTTTGTGATGTACTTTTTCCTTTTTTTTTACTTTTCTTTCTTCTCTTTGTGTGTTATTGTGGGTTCAACACGTGGGCAGGGGTGTTTGGAAGCTCCCTAGGGACCTTTGCCTCACTGACTTTGATTTTTCCCCAAAGTCCATGGGTTCATTGTGCAGACACCAAGAAGTAGCTGCATTTAAATACCAGGCCAAATATCTCTCTCAAAATCAGAAAAAAAATATAATAAGCCATTGCAATAAAATTTAAAATTAATAGTATTTTATGGTGACTGAGCTACTCATGATGTATCTGCCTACATAAATTCTGTATTGGCTGTTAACAAATCCGTTCAAGCTATGGACTGTCCCTCACCCAGATCATCAATAAGCTGTAGTTCATAAAATTAAGAATATGGGAAAGGATATCTGTAGCAGTAATTTTAAATCTCTGCAGCCTCCGTATCCTCTGTCAAAATCCAATGAGCCAGGCCAATTGAAATGAAAGTTTATTAGAGAAAACGCTCTCACAGTGTGGATATAAAAATTTAATTAATTAACAAAACAGGCTAATTGGAAAATCAAACTGGGATTTGGCAACAGCATCCAGAGCCCTAAAAAAATTAATTACATGTGTGCAATCCACATGCTGTGACGATTTGGGCCTAGAGATTATGACTCTGAAATCTCCTTTGAACATCAGGAGAAGGTGAGAGAGGTCTGGTGACCAGGTTCAGATCAAAAGGGCATCAATCAGTGCAGGAGGCCCTCTAAAGTAGAGTCCACTCTTAGAATTTTTTAGAGATCTAGAACTCTCTAAAAAAATTTAGAGATTTTTAGAAATCTCCACTGGTGACAGTGGCATAGCCAAGGTCAGCCTCTGTCTCAGGGGAGGCTACTTACTTTCAGCTTCTTGAGTATGTCTTTGAAATCATCCCCATTTCCATGGATCCATTTACAAGAGGTTGCACAGAAATGTTCATTATAATTAATAATGAAAGCAGCTGCCAGGACCATCCCTGTTCATTTATCCAGCCCCCACCGTGGCTCATGCTGAGCCCCATCTGGGCTGCCACAGCTGGGTGCTCTGGGCCTGCTGGTTTGATCCTGCCAGGCTGCAGCACGTGCAGCTGTAAATTGCTGTAAACCCAGTGCAGACAAAATTAGCATTTCAGTCTGGCTGGAATGGATGACCCAGTCCTGGCTCGCACGAAGTGAATTTACTCTCCAAGAAGACCAGTCCTTAAAGAAGTGTCTGCAGCCAGCCTGCCCTGTCCACTCCTGCTTTCTTTTCTTCCCTAAGGTGCCCCTAAAAGCCTGTGGTGGTCAGAGGGACACTCCCTGTGCCTCCCAGGAAGGATCCTTGATTCTTCACCGTGGATTGCTCTGCAGGATTCAGAAGCCCCAGGAAAAGGCCATGGGGATCCAGGTCCATCAGGGTGAGGGGGGCAGCAGCCAGAATAGAAAAAACCCTCGCAGCTGATGTTCACAGAAAATAAACGTGGAGTTTCAACCAGCACATTGCTTTCACTTTGCAGTAGCAGAGCTTTTGTTGAAGGTCCATTCCCACACCTCTAATGAGAGCCAGACTTTCATGAGAGCCATGAAAATAAATGGGAAAGCTTCAGCCTTTGGACTGGCTCTAGCTTAGGTGGCATTTGCAGGTTCATGTCTTCCTCCTGCTCTGAATGAAGTGTTCACGCTATGACACACAGTCCAAAACAGAACCAACCACACCACAGGATTTGCATTCTCTCTGAGTGTCAAATCCACACCTTGTGGCTGCCTGATTCTCACTAAACACAACATCCCAGCTTGAGCCATTTTTCTCAGCATTGTTTTGAAGAATAACGGCTTCAAGGTGAAATCTGAGACTTAAAAATTTGAGGAAAGGAGATGGGGGAGAAAGTAGTTTTGAATCCCACCAGAGCTGAAATGCCAGTGTTTGCAATGCCAACCCACACACCTCTTGGCAGCTTTTAGAAATGTTTCAGAACACAGCTACGAGAAGGTTGCCAGCATAAGAAATTCTGCCTTCCAGAAACTTAAAAACTTGTTTTTCTGCACTGTGCAACTGGGCTCTTGGCTGTGGGTCAGAAGTTCCCCTGGGTGGAAGCAGGTGTCCAACAGCAGAGGGCTCTTTTGGCTCAGCAAATGATGGAATTATTAGCCCTAGTAGCTGAAACCAACTGATAAAACAAATAAAAAGCAAGACAGAAATTAGCTGTGAGTTTAAACAGCAAGGCTAAACGTTATTGGAACAGCTCAACTGCTGACAGATGTGATAGAAAAAAGTGAGAATGTCTTTAAAAGTGAATTTAGCTGTAGAAATAACCTAATAAAACACTCATTCTAGCTGGTATTATGTAGTAGATCAAAATGGATAACCATAACAATCCATTCGAAATTTACAGCTTCTTATTCCCCTATGAAAAATGTTAGAAGTTGAGGATTGGGGTGGTTAACATGATTTGAATTCTTGCATTTTTTATGTTGGTATTCTAGAAATTTGTTTTGATGCAAATGCTGTCCACAGAAATTACACATTTTACTGAGTGAAATTTTTTTTTCAGTTCTGAATTTGTTGCTGATAATTATTGTAGAAAACATTGCTGTATCTGTCTGTTCTGTGGGGAAATTGTGATTAATGTCTGTATAATCTGAGTTTGCCAGTTAGAGGTTACTCAGCTCAGCATCATGAGTAAATATGGTGAAATTATTTCAGCCTGCACGTGGGGTCTCTTTGTGGGACATAGGGAATATTTGCACATAACCTGAATACAGGCAGCTCTTTGAATTTCATAAATAAATACCATATGTCAAACCTTCTCACATGCCCTTGTGTAAATTGTTGGTTTGTTTGCACTCTGTAACCAGATGTTGCTATATAAAATATCTCCCCTGCTGAGGGCTGTTACTCCAGGCTGCAGAGAGCAAAAGAAATAATGCTCTTGCCTTTTTTTCCTTCCAGGTACAGCACTGTGTAACATCTTATCTCTTACTCAGAATGGATCCAGTCTTGATTTACACACTCAGAAAGCAGCAGGCGATATTTAGGCAGCGCCCAGTGCTGGCATTTCCATCAGCCTTGGAAACTGCTCATTCTCCCCTTCCTTGGAGGTGATGCCACCTTTTAGTCCCCAGGCACTGGGCTGAGCCTCATGCAGAAACCTGTTCCTCTTCAAGAGAAAGAGCCCAGGGAACAGACTGCACATCCCGAAAATGAACAGGTTTATGGAATCATGGAATGGTTTGTACTGGAAGGAACCTTACTCATCATCTTGTTTCACCTCCCACTACACTAGGTTGTTCAGAGCCCTGTCCAACCTGACCTTGCATGTTTTCAGGGATGAGGGAAGCTGTTCCAGTGTCTCACCACCTTTGTTATAAAAAACTTCACCCTTATCTAATTTTAGTCTTTTTATCTCATCTTAATTGACTCTCCTTCTGTTGCCAGGGCCTCCTTCATAAGCAATAAAAGGCTGGAGAGGAAAAAAAATAGAAAAAAGGGCATTTGTGAGCCTTTATCTCTCACAACAACTGTGGGCATTTCGGCGCCAACAACTTCTCCGAGCTAACTGGAAACACAAAGCAGCTCTTCACACACAAGGGATGTGAAGCAGGATCTTCTTCAAATTCTGAATTCTGCAAAGCTGGAATCCCACTGAGAGAACCTTACAGATTAAAGGGAAAGGTAGGGGGGAGCTCAAAGACTTTGCTGAGTTCCCAGAGAGGTGAGAAGGACCCGCTGTCCCTCTGAGAGCAAAAGGCAGATCCAGCCACGTTTATGAGTCTTGTGACAAAGGAAATACTTTCTTCAAATAAAGACTACAGCACCTCACAACAATCTTCTGCTTTGATCTGCTCAGCTGCACTTGTCACTGCTCAAAACCCTTGTGCATCGTTAGCGTTTGGAGAGGTCTGAAGCAATTAGAAGGAGGTGGGAAGAGCTCTTCTGCCATATGAGCTTGGAGTTCACTGAAATGGCCCTTGCACAATGAACGGGACACCAACTGCTGGGAAACTCCATCAGAAAACAGCATTTCAGTGAAAAATTAGCCTGCTAAGGAGCAAGATCAGTTCTGTTCAGCTGAACAATGTACTGAGAATGTCTCTGAGCATATGGCTCTCCTATGATCCCCATTTAAAAACAATCTGAACTGATGGATGAGGGAAATTAGAGGGTACATCTGAGCATTTTCTACAGCTGTCACAACAGAAAAATATTTCATTTTCCCCCGTACAGGAATATAGAACTGAAAATTCTGTAAGGCCCCCAGCCCTACCAGCATGTTTCCCACATGGTCAGCAATAGGGGCAGCAGGCCTGGGTGATGTTTGTCCCATAAATGCTGCTTTTAACCACCTACTGGCTTCACTCATGTCTATTGTCATCTGATAGCAGAGTCTGTCTCTGGAAATAAAACCATAATGTATTACACATCAGCAATGTGTTACTATTTTTATTCCTGCTATAGATTTGCCTGAGCCCATCACAGGAATTTCTGGTCATAGGTTTGGATGCAGTAGCTGATGAAATCAAAGTTAGCGGTTTAGTAAGGGAAGTGCTCATCTCCTGAAATTTGAACAGGTTTGGTGCTCTGTACTAGGGAATATCCCACCCAGATTTTGCTGCTGGGTCTCCATATTTATGCAGAAACCTGGCAGCAAGTATTCCTGGAGACTTCCACCCCACAGACTCCACAGGGGCCAAGGTGTTCAGGCTCCAGGGCCACTACAGCTCACCAGCATCATAACAGAGCTGCAAAAAGCTTTGTCATGTGCTATGGAAAGTTCTTACAGCAAAGGGGACCACGGGCAGGGGAAGAAATAATCTTTCAGATCACCTGGACATGACTTTTCAGACACCACCTGTAGGTATCTGTGTCAGTGTTCTACCTCCTCATTTTCTTAGCAGAAAAGCAGAAAGCAGAAGAATCATGCAGAGGTAGAGACTCTTTGTCAAGCCCTGGGTCTGTTTATCCAAAGTGTGATGAGATATCTTGATGTGGATTTGCAGTTAAGGGAAATGGTTTTGTTCAGCTCCAGATACTGGGGTGAAAACTAAGGCTTGAAATAAAATCTCCCAAATGTTTTCTTAATATTTTTTCCTGTGGCTGAACTAATAATATTTAAGAAAATAATAAAGGACCTCTGGCAAAAACCAGCTGGTAATGTGCATATATATAAAATCTTCTACTAAAAGCTCCAGGATGAGCTATTGATTTGATTGATGACCTGTGGTCCAAGAGGAATCATGTAATCCATTCTCTTTGGTCTTGGATTCCTCTGGGAAGCAAAGACGCCACATGAGCCCAGCTTTAAGCATCTGCCATGCCCAGAAGGTGAGATAACTCCCACTTCTGAGCTGAGCTCAATTTCATATTGCAATATTCAGTTCACTCAGTCTGCAGATACAGTCCTGCCTTGTGCTTTCTAAAACTGACATTTGTCATTAGTGCAATAGCAAGGCACGAATTTCTGAAGTCCCCAATAATGCCAACAATTTGATTTGTCCTTTTGTGACCCTTCCTTATCAGTCCTGAGTCTATAAATATCAGAGTATTTGCTTCTCTGATAACGAGCAGTAAAATCTATTCATCTTTAAAAACACAAGGAGGCTGAGTTAGTATTTTAGGGAAAGTTACTGAACCGCTCCAGAACTAAAGAACGCAGCTACTTTGCATTTCTGATGCTGTAAAAGGCTCTTTGCCTTCTACACATCTTCCCTTGCAGTGTTTTAATAAGAAACAACTTTACTGACAGAGTAATGGCACAGAAACCCCACACTAACCCATTGTTGAGCAGTAGCCACAGCAGTGATGCCTTTTAATAAGCTTAACAGTCAAAATTCAGTGAATCTCAGCCCGTGTGGCTGAGGCAGCTGGATATTATCAAATGTGAGGTGTCAGAAGAGAAAGATGATTGAAAAGAACTGTAACAATCACTGCTGAAACCTGTAAACTCTTCAGCAGGGATCTTCAGTGGTAGTTGGATGCCCTAACTTTAATGGGAACTGGCAGTAAGATGTTCCATAGCAAAATGTAAGTTATACAAAGAAAAGGAAATGAAGCAGAACTTTTAAAAAGCAATACATAATTTAAAGCCTGGAAGAGACGCCTTATAATGAGAAACTTCACATTTGTTCTGCTTAACAAAGTGAAGATTGAGAGCCTCTTGTTTGCATTGAAAACATCTTTGCAAGTTGCAGAGATAATCAAGTTATCTCCAATTTATTCTACATTTTGGAAGGGGAGAAGTGATCTTACTGGGCGCCTCAGCTGGCAAGTCCGTGGAATGACACGCAGAGCTTTTCTCCTGAGCCTGATGGCTGTTAATGACCGTGAGAAATGCACACATAAAACCTCCACAGAGCTGAGGAAGCACAAGCATTTCGGAACACTCGCACTGATGTCTTTCACTCCTTTTCTGTCACCATCCCAACTGCACTTTCTCCACTCAGGGCCTCTCTTTTATGGATCCCATCTCCTTCTTTGCCTCTCCCACCTGGCTGTTTCTGTGTCCAAAGGGACAGCATTTCTGAGGATGTATCAGGCTGGTTTTACCAAGGAGCTTGGCGAGTTTCATGGCTCTGGACTGCTGTGTAGAAGAGCACTGTGTATCATATCCCACTAAATGTTTTCTTTTTTTTTAAATCTCAATAGAAATCTTTCTTGTTGAACTAGGAAATGTGTTGCCCTGCTTCTCAATCCCAGCTTGTCCAAACATTGTCCCTCTGGTATCTATCGATCATAGCTGGTATCCTGATCTCTTCATTGCTATCAGGGAGAAGATAAGTCTTAAGATGTATTACAGTATGATTGTAAACAGCATTTTTTCCATCAAGGTGCCTCTTTTCTGGCTTGTGCAAACGATAAAACTGCTTATGTGTTGGAATTGATTGTAAGTAGAGCTGACTCGAACCATTCATGCTGTCTGAGTGATTAAAAGTCTCCAGATGGATCCTCAAAATGCAAAGGTCATATAATTAGTCTCCCTTTAAGTGAGAAATTCTTTCTTCAGGGTCTGTCTGCCAAATGGAGTGGAGTGCATAACATGGGTGTCTCTGCAGAGTTCAGTTCAGTGCCTTCATGCTGCAGCACTTCCCAGGTGAGGAGCAAGGCCCCAGTTTAAAAGACATTTTATACTTAATAGTGAGTGTCATATGAGCAGCAAGAACCTTTATTATGAAGTTTTTAAATAACAAGCTTAACTTTTTCCTCTTTGTTCTTAATTTCAATTTCTCTCCCCCTTTGGTCTCTATTAACTACAGATGCATTTGCTACAAGAAAATTTGACTTTAGAAAGATGCTAGATTTTTATTTTCCTTATTGTAAGTACTGGAAATAAATAGTTGCTAAATTATTTAGATAATCTCAACTGCATTATTAATTAATTTATGAAATCATTTTGAAAATATAGAAAATCATTGTCCCTTCTGCTCTGTTTTTCCAAAAGCTTTTATTTTGATTAAATCACCAGCTGCTGAATCTAAGTGTAAATCTAAACCATGAGTTTCATCTTGTATTTTCTGCTACTTTTTGTCTGTGATGTATCTGTAGATGGTTGAAGTTTTTCTCATACCTAGGACAGGTACACACACTCTAAAGCAGAATTTGAGGGCAGCTTTTCTAATAAAGTACTTTATTTACATTCAGACCAGAAGAATAATTTTAGTTAATGTCTTCTGAGATGCAGAAGGGCTGAGAAATATTTAATTGACAAAATTTCCAGCAGAACTTTGGGATGATGCATACAGCAATGTAAGCACAGGCAAAGTGATGACAAATGAAAGCTTTGCCTTTGGAGGTCTCATGGAAGGCCTGGATTAAGGGACTCTTCATTTAGTTTTGCACAACCTCAACATGCCCCACCACATTTTCCCTTTTCACTCTTTTCTTCTCCACTTTGTTACCTCACAAGTGACTCTTGCCCACCAAATCGCTGTCTTTAAGTTTCCCCCTAAATGTTTTCGAATTTATTTCAAGATTCTAACTCATTTTCCTTTTCCACTGTTTTCTTCTCCACTTTGTTACCTCACAAGTGACTCTTGCCCACCAAATCGCTGTCTTTAAGTTTCCCCCTAAATGTTTTTGAATTCATTTCAAGATTCTAACTCTGGTGGGGTTGAATTCTACCTTAGGTTCAAGTCTAGATGCAGTTTTCTGTGCTCATGGAGGGAAGCCTTTATTTGGATGCTGAGGAATGTCAGTGGCAGATGTACAGCAGTGGTTACGCTCGGGCTCCGGACTCCTTCAGGCAATTTTCCCTGTAAACTCCAGGGCTCTCACTGTGGCCAGAAAGGATTTTTTTTCCTCCAGGAGGACTCCATTAGGAGCTGAATTCCTTTAAATTATTGTGTCTCTTTACACGTGTCCTGCTTTATGGCATGACTAATTCAATCTCACTTAACTGTAAGAGTAACTTCTAAAAGCCAACAATCTTCCTCAGAACTGTCTTATGGTTTTAAAAGACCATACAGATTTTAGCAAGGCTGTTCTATTAATAATTTACTTCTACTGCTTCTCTCTTTCCTTTCAGAGTTACATCCATTGTCTTCTTTATTTCCACGTTTTGTTTCTCTCTTTCTTTTGAGCTGTCTGGGAGAACGAGGAAAGCTTGTGAGGTATTATTAAACCCCAGCTATGGTTGTCTATCCTCGACAGACTCAAATATCAATGTCACCTTTCTAAATTTTGTTCAGTGGGAATCATATAAAGAACTGAGTTTAAGACAGCTGACCTTTTAGTCATTGTATTTAACAATATGGACATCTTTGTGCATTTTGAAATGCCCATGATGCTTCTGATGTTCAACAAGTATCCTAAATAAATAGCTATTAATTAAAAATGGAAATCAAAGAGAAAAAGGTAAGCTTAATCCTTGAGAACTCAATTCCAGCATTTAATCGAGGATAAACTGACATGCCACCTAATGGAGAGAAATAAGGAACTTCTGGAAAACTGAAGTTTTCAAATTGAAGAAAATTGAAGTTTGCAGGGAGTCATAGCTGAAGATCCTTAAAAATAAAAAGGGAAGTTCTGATTTTTAAAGAAAATCTAAAATCCCTCTCTTGCTTTCAAAATGGATGTGAGAACATATCAGCTTCAATTGGCATTTAAATTTAGAATTCCTTCCAAAAAACACCTCTATAATGTCCATTTTAAAATAGAAATAAGTCTGTGCCAGTCAGTGAATGGTAAAATCCTAAGGGGTTTTTCTGCAAGCCAGAGGTTTTCCCTCAGCCTAATTTCCTGTATCGTTGACCTGCGAGAAAGTTAAACACAGCTGAAGGTGAAGTGCGAGCCTGCCAAAGGGGATGGCAGGAGACAATCCATGATGGACAGTATGGAAGAATTGTGTGTCCTCAGAAAGAGTTCCTGGCCCCAGCTGCCCAATCCACAGGGATATGGGGACATTTACAGCAAATCTTTGATCCTCACCAGTCATTATCTTGAGCTGCCCCTTCTTCAAGAGTGCAAGGAAAGGAACAGGATGCTCTTCCCTCATTAATGAGCAAGAAATGGCTCCAGGGCCCCCAGGGATTTTCCTGCTTTTCCTGCAGCTTCTCTCCCTCCAGATGCAGAACCGAAGAGTTTCCCAGACTCCAGCTGTCCCCACAGTTGATTTCTCAATTCCACAGGTAGCCACGAGGCAAATCTCCTGTGCCAGAGCTGCTCCTTCAGGCTGAGGGGTGATCTGCTGTCCCTGTGACTTGGAAGAAAGGATTTGGTTTTCCCCCTAGCCCAGCTTTACACGCACAGTTTTGCCCACACACCTCTCTGCTCGGCCCTGGGAAGCAACTAAATATTGTTTTCTGCTGGTTGTCTGCACTGAATAAACCCTCAGCTGCCTCTGAAATATGCTGATAAATTTCAATCAATATTGATCCTGGAGTCTCCACCCCTCGATAGGAGCATATTTTTCACGTGGCAGGCACATAGCTGAGGGTCCAGAGGCCGAACCCCTGTCTGCTGGCCAACATCTGGGGCATCATATTTTAAAGGCAAACATTCTGGGTCATTATAAACTGCACTAATCCCCCTTGTTGAAATTTGCATTTCTAAACCAAAGAGGGCTCGTGATGCATTTGTCCTGCCACATGTTTTGGCGTTTAACCAGGAGGTTAATTCAGTGATTGACTTACTGCCTCTCCTCAGCCTGCTTTGCTACTAATCTTCCATGCAAATGGGGTTAGGGAATGTAATTTAGATTTACCAGCAGAAACAAAGCATCCAACAGCCCTGCTAGGATGGAAAGCATAGAGAATTCACGAGATAAGGAGAAAACAGCAAGGCTGAAGCAAAAATCAAATTAACAATAAAACCTTCCTGCTGAAAATGGTGACAGTTAAAAAGAGCAAATTGGGAAAAGGAAATTCTGCCCTTCAAGCAGGCAGGGCTGGGCACAAAGGCAGAGGGGTGGAGAAAAGAGCAACCTCACACCTTGTAATTGGTGTTCATGAGCCCCCTTCCCGTGGGGTCTGAAATGGGTGCACAGTGTCCAGGCTGAGGGCTCCCCTGATCCCCCAGATGTCCATGGTGGCTTGAAGACCCCCAAAGGACACTGGCATGACCCCCAAAGTGGCCATCACTGCTGAGCCATGGCATGGCAGCTGCACTGCCACAGCTGTGATGGGCAGAAATCTGGCCCAGTTGATTTTAAGCACCCAAATTTCAAAAAAAAAAAAAAGAGGGAAAGAAAGTAAATAATCCCATTGCTCTGAATGCCTTTCAGCAAAAAACCCCAGCTGAGAGATCTTGCTTTCTGGGAAAAAAAAGCAAGAAAATAAACACTGGGTTTGATCTAGCTCAGTTTCTCAGCCCACCTCTCCTCCTGCCCCGGCTCAGAGCAATCCTGCCCCCGCAGGCTGCAGAGAAGTGAGAACCAGCACCTCTCCACACCAACCCCTCCATGCTGCTCTTACAGTTTCGGAGCAATTCCTACCCTGAAGGTAAAGCCTGTCAGTCTGTCTGTCAGCCCAGCCACTGATATTTAAAGGCACCATGAGCTCACCAAGTTGGGGACCCAGCGGGCTCCGGGGACTCTCTGGAATCATTCAGTGGGCAAGCAAATAGCAATTTTTGTCTAAGTGGCACAGCTTTTGCAACGTGTAGGGAACATTTCTGAATATCCACTGTCAACCTTGCGCTGCTCTGGTCATCACAATCAGCCAGCTGTGCCATGAAATGCTATGGGATGCCACGGAATGCCATGGGATTCCTCTCCCGTGCCAAGGGATTGAGGTGCTGGTCTGAGACCTGATGGTTTCCCCATGTTCACTCTGAGGAATTCCCAGATGTATGGCTTGTTGATTCTTGTCCCCCTGAGTGTCACAAAGCTGCACAATAAAACCAAGCAGGTGTCCCACAACTTGTCCCACCACAGGAACTTCGTGGAGATGACACCGATGGAGGGGAGGACTGTGTGTGCTGACAGTGTTGGGTTGAAGATGCTTTGATGGGGTTTAGGGGAGAAAGGCAGGGATCTTGCTGAAACTCACGGTGGGAATTATGTGGAATTATATAATCTATATTATTATATAGAGTTATATAATCATGGAATGGTTTGGGTTGGAAGGGACATTAAACTCCATCCAGTTCCCCCACCCTGCCATAAGCAGGGACATCTTCCACTGTCCCAGGCTGCTCCCAGCCCCAGTGTCCAGCCTGGCCTTGGGCACTGCCAGGGATCCAGGGGCAGCCACAGCTTCTCTGGGCACCCTGTGCCAGGGCCTGCCCACCCTGCCAGGGAACAAGTCCTGCCCAATATCCCATCTCTCCCTGCCCTTTGTCAGTGGGAAGCCATGCCCCCTTGTCCTGTCACTCCAGGCCCTTGTCCAAAGTCCCTCTCCAGCATTTTTGGAGCCCCTTTAGGTGCTGGAAGGGGCTCTAAGGTCTCCCCAGTGTCTCCATCTGAATTAATAAATAAGGGTCAGGCAAAATAATTTTCCACCTCTGCCTCCATTTTCTTCTCTCTCCCATCCTCTCGTTAAAATGCTTTAATTACAGAAGTCAGGATATTTTTCCACTGGGCAAATGAGGAGAAAATGGGTCAATCTCAGGGTCAGAAATGAGGGAAGGAATCACAGCCGCCTTTTTGGAGAGTGCTGTGTTTGAACTGCAATCTCCTGCTTTCCCTGGCAATGAAAATCCCCCTCAGTAGATGGTGGCAAAGACCGCTGCTCAAAGAGGCTCAGTGAGATGCTGACTTCAATATCTCTGCTGAACATTCATTCTTTTATGCAAAAAAAACCCAGCCAAAATTAGTGTGCTTTGAAACTGCTGAATGTAAATCCTCACCAACTTAGACTTTTACCCAGGTGAAACAGGCAAAACTTTTCCTTTCAGTCTGGTCATTGTTCTTTAGCTTGGGTGACTTGTCATCTGAATTTTTTTTTTCTTCAGAAAACATCAAAATCAAGTTCTTTTGGCCTGTCTATACCTTATATTCTAATATAAATGCTTTACTGGAATGATAAGCTGGCAGAACTCTGTCTTGGGACACAGCCCATGCAGCCCACAAAATTGCCTTTACAAGCTTTGAGCCAATTGTAAAAAGAGAGAGAAAGCTAAAAGTATTTTAATGGAAACACTAATTTTTAATAAAAATAATATTTTAATTGAATAAGAGATTATTCACATGATTCCACTTTCAGAGTGGATCAAAATCATATGTAAAAATTACAGAATTTCAATAAAATTGTCAAAGGCTGATGTTCACGGGCTTTATATACCACTTTTTAAAAAATCTGTACAAAATTACTATATAACAAAATTTTCCTCTTAGTTTAAGAAGTAATTCAGGAAGCTATCATGGATTGACTCTCAAAGTCGCCTTCCCTGAGAAATGTTTATTCCATATTTGGCTGCTTTTCTCTCTTTGTCTCATTTCAGTCTCACAAAACCAAGAACAAAAAGTTAAGGGATGTTGTTTGGGTCTCGGACAAGAAAAATAGATTCAAGAGTGTTTTTTGATCTGCTCCAGTTAGAAATGAAATGGATTGTTCTCTATTTTTTTAAATTAGTGTGTCTGAACAATTTTGACTTTTTGGGACAATACCAAGCCAGAAGTATTCAAAATGTTCCCGAGATCCAACAGGGTAATTCAAGTTGGGGTGTCCTGTTTACTGTTCTCTTGGAGGAGCTGGAATTTTCTGACTGGTTTGACTTTTCTTTACTCTCTCCACTGAGTGGTAAAAGATGAGTCTGAAATGTGTCTGGCACATCCCAACCAGGATGGGGATCCAAATATGTGGAGCAGGGAGCGTTTAAAGGCGAAGATATCACAATTCACCAGGAAAATGTCACCAGTAATTAATGGCAGAGTTTTTTCAATGGAATAGAGTGCCCGGAGAAGCTGTGGCTGCCCCTGGATCCATGGAAGTGCCCAAGGCCAGGCTGGACGGGGCTTGGAGCACCCTGGGACAGTGGGAGGTGTCCCTGCCATGGCAGGGGGTAAGACTGGATGGGGTTCAAGGTCCCTCCCAACCCAAACCACTCCGTGAGCCTGTATCTAGAACTGTCAGAAAAGGAAGACACATTTTGCGTGGGAATATCTCTGAATTCAAACCCTCTTGGTGTGGATAAAAAACCCCAGTGAATAAATAACACCCCCAGAACACACTCAAGAGGATGAACAGTAATTAACTCTCTTCTTTTTGAAGATCCCTGTCCGTATTTTAGAAGGTAAACCCATTGTGGCTTCACCACACAATACGGCCAAGGAAGGCAGAGATTTTTTAAGTTAGAAAATGTATTTTGCTTACCCTGGTATTCTCAGGGTAAGGATTACCCGGGATCTGTTTGATGTACTTTCTGCTCTACAGGCTGGTCTCTGGTGACTTAGTGAGGAGTATGTTTTCTGAAATAAAAAGCTTTTTCTTTAAACAAACCGTGGCATGGCTTTTCATCCAGCTGACAAAACAAAACAGAGAACGTTTTCAGCAGTGTGTGGGAGTGGGTTTGGGGGGCTTCTGTTTACATGCAAGAATTACTTGAGGCAATAAATCAAATTGCTGGCAACTTGTGTTGTCAGGACCCTACAGTTTCTTTTTCTTTGTGTAATAATATTTACTCTCAAAGGACCCCCAACTACAGCCTCAAAATGTCAGTGTAACAGATAAATTTACAAGATACAACAGACACTTCCTTTTTTTTCTTTACAGTGAGGCTGTGGTTTCTGCTTCAGATTACTTTCCTTCGTTCTCCCCCTACACTCATTTTTCTGCAGCAACTTCCATGAGGTTATTCTCCATATCTATCAGCATGAAAAAATGCACATTCTGATACAGAAATATTATTTAAAAGCTTTTGCAAATCTCAAACCTGGCTCATTTATTTTGTTTAAATAAGAACAGATTTTTCTGAATTTGCTACCATTTCTTGGTAATAACCCATAGTGCATTAATAAAATATATTTTGCTGCTTGCAGTCACTGTAGGTTTTCCAGAGGTTATAAAGGTAGGTTTATTCCAGAGGAATAAAAAGCATGTTCAGATACACTCTGTAAGTGGAATAAAGAAAAACAAATAAGGTCAGCCCATCAGAGAGGTTCCAGTGACGTTCCTCAATCTGTGTAGGTTTGAATCCTGTTCCTGGTTGGTTCCCCTAAGAAAAGGAACCAAAACCTTCCTCAGTTTGACCCCTGTGGTCACAGAGGTGCCCAGCAGAAGATGCTGCTGTCCGTGGAGAACAAGCCCATGGCGTGACCCAGCATCCTGTGGTGTTACAGTGCTGCAGTGAGTGACATGTATTCCATTGACTTCATCTGGATTTTCATCAAAAAGAAGTAAAATCAGTCCAATTTTCTGATTACCTGAAAAAGAATTTAGATAATTAACCTTAAACACTAATAAAAATGCTCATTAAAAAGTGCCATGTTGACCCCAGGCAAGCTAAGCAAAGTCATTATGTTGCAACCAAGGAAACATATTCCGTTTTAAAAATGGTAGAACCCGTGTTGTCGTTATTGCTAGTATTGTTATCCCTGAAGGAAAGTGGGAATAAAAAGTGTAAGAGATCCTACTGTATTTCTTAATGTTTTTATGAGTCCTGAGTTTCGCAGGCTTTTTTCTTCTCGGGTTAGAGCTTTAATAAGAGGGTAATTTCAAGTTGGCTGTGTGTCAGGAGTGTAATCTTTACCCTGCTTTTTAGAACAATTAACACTTGGAAGGCTGTGATTGTGTTATGTCACACATTGTGACATACTGTGCTATTCCATGACGCTGCTCGAGTACGTCCCTGGCCGTGCCCGCAAGGCAGAGGCAACGCGGCAGTGTCGCTCAGAGCGTCCTTGCTGCAGTACGGGCAGCACAAAAGGACCGCACCGGAGAAGCCAAGGGCCAGATGGCAAAATGCGCTTGCTCCTCTTCAAGAGGCTAGCACCAGGTAGCCAGCTGGTATGGCAGCAACGTCCCCGAAGGTAAAGGAGGCGAGAAGGGCCACTGGTATGGTTTCCGAGAAGTCTTTATTCGGAGGGTCCAGGGACCAAATGGCACAGAAAATGGCCGCGCAGGGCCTTTTCAAGGGGGGGTGGAAACAGGGAACAACCAATGAGGAACGGGTAACAGGGAGAAAACAGGCAATGGGGGAACTCGAGAGGCGGGAGTTACATCAACAAACCAATCACGAACCGAACTCAACAGAACTCTCTGGAAGATAGGGAGGTACAAACTCAGGGGTGCCACCCAGTGGGCTGCGGCCTACACCCAGTCACCGCCTTCAACCCCGCCCAGGGAACCGCCCATGGAGTCTCCCTCAGACTCTTCCTCGCTGTCCCTGGCGGGAAAATCCACCCACTGAATGGCCATTGCCTCATTGCGGCTTCTCTTGGGAGCGCGGGGCTTCGGTTTATACCGAGAGTGTTGTTTCACTCCACAGTAACTGCTGCAGGAATTCCCAAAGACAATATCCTCAAAACCCCACTGCTCTGTTTAACTAACTCATGTTCTATTTAACTAACTTAGAGTGAAACCATGTACTCAGAACTCAGGTCATTGTGGTCGTCGTTCTGGTTCTGAACAGTTGAAAACTTCAAGTACTTTATTTGCAGTTATTTGTGATTCTGAGGTGATCTAAATAAACAATTTCTCAGTAATAAGGTCTCAGTCTGTAGCTCTGACAAGCATGAGGCAGAGTGAGGGCGGGCCTTTAAGTGTTTTTCATTGGAATAGAGATTTCAGTTCAGATTTTAGATCTAAATTTTCCTTTTTTTAAAAAAAAATTACATCAGTCACATATTGCTCAGGTAACACCTTGGAAATCAGTGAAACTGGTCTTATATTCAACAGCAGCACAAACTGCTGCTTCTGTGCTTGTTTCCAGATGCTTGTAAAATGTCAGCTCTGCAAAAAGAGCTAATCTGCAAAAAGAGTAGATCCACAATTCATTTTGTAGAGGGTTTTGATAGTTCAGCCATGAACCAGAGCAAGGAGACAGGAGATTTCAGGAGGATGTGTTGAAATGTTGATTTCTTCCTTTTTTTTCTTTTTTTTTTTTTTGATATGTGTACTCTTCCTTTAATTTTTGAACCTAACTTAGAAATTTCTAACCATCTGACTTTATTCCTCTTATTCTTCATGTAAGCTACATTTTAGAAAAGCATATGGTATTTTATACCAAAAATATATGGCAATGTATATTCTGAGACCATGTTTACCAGTAGAACCCCCAAAATAAGTGCAATATAATTGGTTATGGGAATCAGTGTTAGAAGGGGAGGAGAAGTGGCAGCAAAAGGTTGGGATAATTAAGGAAGAGTTGGAGGAAATAAGAAGAGAAGAGCAGGAACACAACGAGCTGTATTATTTTCTTAGGATATGGGAGCATCCCCAAGCCTGGCTCTCTGGCTGACAGAAATCTGTGGCTGCACACTGATATCAGCTCATCAATGTCAATACTGATAACTCAGGATTTCCCTCCCAGGTTCCACCACCCTTCAGGAGGTTGCCTTGAGGGACTGGGAATGAGCCTGTGGCAGCAGGGAGCAGTGATAAAAGTTAGGATTGGGGTTTAATGGCTTTAAGACCCCTGGCCAGTGCTGCTCCCTGAGGAGCTGTAAAGTCAGTTGATTTGTGTATTTGTCCCACTTTCTCTATGAATGGTGTTCAGCTAACATGATGGCACCTGGAATGGTGACAGCATCTCTCTGTACATTTCACTTCACCCATACAATCACTATTTTACAAAATTTGTACCTGTTCCCTTCCAAACTATCGGTGTTAGCCTCATTCTGCTTCCTTGAGCTTGGCAAAAGTAGAGAGGAAATTTTCTTGGAATAATGAACCAAAATAATATCATATTTTATAAGGAGAGCTCCAGTCCTGCCATCCAGAAAATGATAGCTTTATGTAACGGGGCAAGGGCTGGCTTTTGAGTAGAAACCATAATAAATGCAATAAATAAAACCATGTGGTGCTAATTGATTCAAGGCCTGCTCTATTTTCCTGTGTTGGCACTTCCTCCTCCTTTAGCTCAGCATAGATCTGGTATTTCCTGAGAGTCTCAGGTGTTAGAACAGAAAATGCATTTTTATTTGTACAATGTTTGTCATGCTAAAAGCACAGAACTGTGTTGGTTCAGGGTCAAAGTGTGAGCAGAATCTGGTGAAAATAGATGAATGCAAACTCTTGGCTTTCGAGGAACTCTACCTGAGTAACCAACTCACCTGCAGGGATAATGAGGTAAATAACGAGGCAATAATGAGGCCAATCCATGGAGTTTGTTCACTGCCTGGGCTTCCAGTGTTTGCCTCGACCTGGAGGAGGGCTGGAGCTCAGCCAGGCACCAGGAGCAACACCCAGCACCCGCAGGAGCCAGCGCAGAGAACAGCCCTGCACACACCGTGCCAGCCACGGGAGATTTTATTACAAGTCACCTGGTAATGAATGTTTTCTTTAGAGCTCCGTCAGCTGAACTTATTTAATGTGTAAGAGTCTTAACTTTCTTTTAAAAAGAGGTTCATTTCTAGCCTACGTGGCTGGGAAGGCAAACATGAAAATGAAGCAGGAAACAGGGAAATGCAAGTTTCAGAAGAAGCCCTCATGTTTTATTTTAATTAATCTCACATTTCGTGGGTTTGGACTTTGCATTTTTCAATACATGGCATTAGCAGCAGTTCACATGTTTTATATAATATTTTTTTCATTTAATTAAACCTGAATGATCTGAAACTATAGGATTTCCTACGTGATCAAATGCTTTTTAGAGATTTTCTTTTCTCATGTAGACACACCATGGTCCTACAACGAAGAGCCTTGTGCGGGAGGGTTCAGTGAAACTGACATTTATTGGTACCTGTACAGAGTGAATATCCTACGGATGCTTTGGTTGAATCCCATCCTTTGTAGAATGGTGCAGAGCAGAGTCCACATCAGACTACAGCTGGTGATGAACGAGATAAAGAAGGAGGAAAACCCTGGGAGGCAGGAACTGATTCTTTGTCCTTATCAAATGAAACCAGCTGTGATAAGTCCACACGTGGGCTGAAGGTGTTCCGCTCTGCTGATGGGCTGCAATGGGCCACAACTGACTCAACTGCACTGATGGGATATCAGCTGTATTGCCTTAGAAGGTGTCAAAGGCTCCTGAAGTGTCTGATCCACAACGTTCCATCATCCAGGTGTCCGTGACCCACAACATTCCATCATCCAGGTGTCCATGACCCACAACATGCCATCATCCAGCTGAAACTCCTGGCCCCAGGGGAGGCACCTGGGCCTTCCTACATGGACCTGAGTGACATAAAACCAACAGATGGGCCTGGGGCTTTCTCCCCACTGCTTCTTTGGGATTTCTCCCACCCTACTGGTGGATCCAGACTGCGACTATTGCTTTGACCAAGATATCAAAATTGCAACAATGAGGTCTCATTGCAAGGCTTAGGGATGGTGAGACCTTTCTACTCTTACTCTTTCCTTCCTTTTCTTCTACATTTTCTCAAGTGGTATTTTTATGCTTTTATACTGTCACAGTCCTATGGATAGCAACAACCAGAACAGCTCCATGCGTGTTTTCCTGTGCAACCCAATTTTTCTACAATAAACTCTCCATGTGAGTATTTACAAACACTGATCATTCAGTGTTGTTTCACTCCAATCCCCACCAAGGGCTCTATTAACAGCAGCCTGGGTTATTGTTGTGTTCTGGGGCAGGGTAACAAACCTGTGGCTGATAGTGCCTCTCTACCAGCCTGTGTTAGCCCAGCAGGCAGCACTGCAGGGCCATGAGCAGTGGAGGAATCTGAATCATTTCAAGGCTATTTGGGAAGGATGGAAAAGGATGCAAAGGGATAAATGCAGTGTTTGAGAGACCCTACAGAACTTTAGCAATGCTTCAGCAGCCCAAATCTCTCTTGCTCTTTTCTTAAAAGCTTGAAACTCATTTTGTGATTTTGGAAAATGACTTTTTTATGGAATCACAGAATGGTTTGGGTAGTGAGGGACCTCAAAGCTCATCTTATTCCAACCCCTCTGCCGTGGGCAGGGAAACCACCCACTAGATCCGGTGATCAGGGCCCCATCCAAGCTGGCCTTGGACACTTCCAGGGATGGGGCATTGTATAACTGGACTTTCTGTACAGCTAGACTGAAAAAACCTCACCACAAACAGTAACTTTTGTTTTCTTTTTCTTGTAAGAGAAAAACCTGTTATTTTCACTAGGGAGGTGGATGATGAGTACAAAGAGATCAAACCTTTTTTAATGTTATTATGGCTTATTAAAATCTTCTCTTTATTATATGAGAGCGTCTTTATGGCAATTATAAAAGAGCCCTAAAACAACAAACATTTCTTTCACTAATTTTCTTTAATAAGAAACTGGAAAAGACTGCTTGGGGTCATCAACTCGTATCCTGCAGGTTGCCATATCCCAAGGTTGCCATATAAATGGATGCTCAGTTCTGAAGGGTCCCAAAAAACCCATCTGAGGTGACCCATGCCCTACAGCCTGCATCACTTATCCCAGAAACACCTTCAGGACCTCAGCTCAAAGATTCTGTTATGAAGTATCCCAGGGAGAAAGAAGAAGTTATGTAAAAAATTCCCAGTTACTTTTGTTCCCTGCAAGACCAACATTATGGCTATTGGATAAAACTCCCAAACATGTATATAAATTTCCATGGATTTTAAGTAAATTCTTGAATTTTCTTTTTTAATCTATTTTTCTCTTTTTTCACTCTGGACAAGCAATTTATGATATTCCAGTCTTTTCTTATTTATGCATCTGGAAAGGCCTTGTTGGTGAAACACCAAGATCCCAAGGCCATATAAAATTTTGATGAGACATTTTCTTCCAGGGGTGAGAAGACCGAACATTTCATCTCGAAGTGCCTCTTTTACTAAAACTAGGCCACTCCAGCCTTTCAACTCACACAGCCAAGGCAGCGGCCCACGCTCGGAGTTTGGATTTGCTGGTAAGAACAAAATCCTGGTGTGAGAAATGCCCCTCCAGCAGCAGCCAAGGTCCTTCCCAGCCACCAGCTGGCTCCCAGCAGGTGTGTTGGATGCACATCTGTTTGCCCAGGACCTGCTGGGCTGTGACCTGCCCTGGGTGGAACAAACACTGGAGAAAAGCCTCCCACAGCTGGGACTGGCTGCTCCTCCAAGGCAGGATTTGTGCCATCCCGCCCTCGCATGTCGGTGGAGAAGAAAGGCAGTGTCTCTTCACCAAAAGAAACACCCAGAGGAGGCCAAGTGGTTTGGAGAACTCGTGTTGTTCTCTCCAGAGGCGGCTTTGGCGTTGTCCCACCCTCCCCTGCTGTCCCTGTGCAGCCATCCTGCACTCCCTGCAGTGCACACCTGGGTTCCTCTGCAGCAGGGGTGTCCCTGCTGATGGGAATGTGGTGGCACCCTCTCTTGGGACTTGTGACACCCAGGCTTCTGCTCGGCTGTGCAAGGGTGAGTTTCATTTCATTTTCATGCTGGAACAAGGTAAAACAACTATTTTCCCAAATATATTCAATAAAATATAAAAATAAGGCCGTAGATGCTGGGAATAGGCACTGCTGCCCCTTAGAGCCATATTCAAATTGACTTTAAACATGTAAAATGATTTTTGAACTGCAATAAACAGCACTGTGTGTACATTTTGAGCATCTGCATTTGCTATTGTGGCTGACCTAGAGATGCTTTTCTTGAATAATATTCTCAGGGCCTTGTATCTCAATTTATGCATTTTCCTTGGGCCTTGTATCTCAGTTTATGCATTTTCCTTATCCTTAACATGGAGTAACTTTGAAAGATCACAGTTCAGGGAAAAAAAATATTTATACCTCAATATTCTTCCTGGTGTGTTAGAGTGCATGTTACATGGGCAGTGTCCCTGACTGTGGTGAGGGGTTGGAACTTTACAGTTTTTGAGGTCCCTTCCACTTTGGGATTCTGTGATTCCATAAAAAAGCTTTGGTGCTATGCAAGTGTTTGCATCCACCTAGCCTGCAAACCTGAGCCCTTCGGGTTGCATCTGCTCCTTAAAACTGGGCCGGTGTGGAAATGCTTCAAGGACAACCAGGAACCAGCCCAGCTTATTCTGGGAAATGGTTTCAATGGCAGAGCAGAAAATCTGCAGCATGTGTGTGGGAATCAGCTGCTCTGGGGAAAAGCAGGATAAATATGTTAGGAAACCCAGACCTGAGTGGGGCTAAATAAAAATGTGCGTGTTTCAAAGTATATAAAACAATTTTATTTAAAAAAAAATCAATATTTTCTTGTTTCTTGGGTTTAATGACAACCAGTTTTTGGCTGCCCTCACAAAGCTTTGTGAACAGCTCCATGTACCACAACAATCTCAGGATATTGTTCAAGCTACTTATTCTAATCAGTTACATTCCACATATCCCCTTTTGCCTTGTCCTTTTAAATCAACCAGAAAGCAAACACTGGGCTGGTTTCTTGCAGCAGAGGAATTTCTTCCCATGCCTGGATGCAAACCTGACCAAATTCTCTCCACTGTCCTTCAGTCTTCTCACCTGGAGTTATGTGTGGGTAGGATGGGTTGCATAAGTTAATGTCTCTTTTTTTTTCTTTTTTTTTTTCCCCAGGAGGTTTTCTCATGAGACAAGGAACTTTTGGTGGTATTTTAATCCCAGGGGAATGTCAGTTTAGGTGTAAAGCCAAGCCAGCGTGGCTGGTTTGCCTCCTGAGGTTTGCCAGCCTTGAGGGGAAGGCAAGGTGAGCCCAGGGCTGTCTTGTTAGAGGCTTCCTTGAGGTTTGAGGAGGATCTGGGGATGACAAGGTCCTTAATGCCTTCTGAATCCCAAGGAAGCAGGGGACAGCTGCAAGATTGTCTTCCTTTCCTTCAGGTTTGGTGACTACAGCCATGAGCTGGGTGTGTTATTGCCTGTGGGAAAATCCTTGATGCACCATTCTTGGAAGTAAAGAAAATACAGAAGACATGAAAAATGAAGAATATGTGGACCTTAAAAAAAAAAAAAAGAAGTAATCCTTAGAGCAGTAACAGACTTTTAAACACCCACAGGTGAAGGCCCCTTAAATTTTAAAGATTTACAGTCTAAAATGTCTGAGGTACCTGCCAAGACAGCAACAAACAGTGAGCAGCAAACATCTCTTACTATCTGGTTCTCTCTGCAGCTGAAGGACCAAATCACTCTGCACAAGCCTCAGTTTCTCTAAAATAAATCAGCTCCCCCTCACTGGGGCTGCACTTGGAGCCTTTCTTCCCTCTCGGCCCTGAGTTCTTCAGTTCTCCAGCACATCAGTTCCTCAACTTAAGTGTTAAAATTCCCCATTTCCTGGCTCTGGCAGCAGTTTGCTTCAGCAAGCCCTGCCTCCTGCAGTGCTGGACACCCACAGCTTCTGCCTGCTGAGGTTTTATCATGCTCACACCACACACCTCTGCTAGCCCAAGTGCTTTGAACCTCCTGGCTTCAGAAGCTCAGGGGTCTGATTGCTTGCTGAATTGCTCTGTTTCAAATGCCTGCCTTAGCTCCTTCTGTGCTGCCTTTGCCCCCCAGCCTGTAATTCCACAGCAAGATGGACCTACTGGGGTGTTCATTAAGTAATATTCACCTCTGTAGCACAGACAGAAGAAAAGGAAATTATTGAGAATCAGCCCAGTGTAAATGTATAGATTCAGCTCTTGTCAAACGCAGCAGTACAAAAGCTCAGGCATGGTTAGAATGACAGAACTGCTCTGCAGCACCGCCTGCTGAAGTGAAATATTTTTAAATCAGTTTCAGGAAGGCACATATTAACCACTGGAATAGGCCAGGCATCCTGCTCACTCGGCTTTGGATTGGGAACAAATGTTCCAGGATTCACCCTGGGCTGTATGACACTGTACTGTCAAGGACTGACTCATATTTGCCAGTCTGATAGGTGTTCTTTAAGTTTTTTTCAGCCCAAGAAACTTTTTTCATGCGTTAATAGTACTACTGAAGCAAAAAATGCTTCAGCAGTGCTTGGTTTGGTAATATCACTGTGAGGCACCAGAGCACTTAGCAAATGCTGTTAATGATTCAGTGAATCCTGAGCTGACTGCTGAGTGTGCCACTGCCACAGGAGGAACCTTCAGTGGGCATGAATTGTTCATGTGTCCTTTTCTTGATACAGGATAACGAAATATTGCACTGAAATTACAAACTCAGAGGAGCTGGACTTAGGTTTGCCAGTCACAGCAAGGAAATGCGATTTTTATTTGGCACCTTCAAAACTGCATTGAGGTTTGAGAAGGGGTTTGTGTTCAGCAGCGTGGAGTAGAGTGAGTTTAAATTCCCCCAGTCCTGGTTGCCTCATGCAGGAGAAAGAAGTGGGATTGTGATGCCAGTGGCTCTGTGTGAGGAGCATCAATGCCATGAGGTTGGATTTGATGACCTTAAAGGTCTTTTCCAACATAATTAATTCCATGATTCTATACTGAGTGTAAAATGTACTGCTGAGTGTGTTTCAGCCCTTTTGTCTAACTCAGGGCTGTTCGTGTCATGTTTTGCATGAGTTATGTTGAGTTACGAACGAGTTATATTGTGATATGTTATGTGTGTGTTTTTGTTGCACAGCATGAGAAACAATTCCTCTCCACCACTTGGTGCAGTTCTGGTGAGGTCTCTGGGGTTTTTTGCCCACCAGACATGCACTATCAGACACGTCCCTCCTCTTTCCCCCTGTTCCACCTTCCAGGTGTCCTTTGCTGCAGCTGTGCTGCAAGGCAGGGAGCTGGCTCTGGCTGTGGCACTGGATTTCCAGCTGCAGCTGAATTTCCAGCTATGCCCTGCCCTCTCGTGGTGTGCTGCCGGCCCAGCCATGCTTATTTCTTGCTGCTCTTACACCGTTGGAACATAAAAAATTGCCTGGTGACCCCTCAGAGCTGCAGCTGGAGGGCTGGGGTGGCCAAGTGCTGCACCCCCCTCTCTGCTCCCCACGTTGCCTCTGCCAGCAGCAGCACACCCCAGCACCTAAAATCAACGAGTTTTTCCCCAAATAGAGCCCAAAATGAAAGGTGTATTTTTGCCACCTCTTATGCATCCTGCCCTTTCATGGGTCTTCTCATCTAAAGCCTGCACTCAGGGACAGAGATACCTGAGAAATCTCTAACGCCAATCCTTTCCCCTTTTTAGCCAGAAATGCAGCTTTTAGCCTCTCTTTCAGACTCTTAATCCAGTCAAGCACCTCTTGTTCTTTTTTCAGATCTTCCCCTCAATAATTTTCCTATTCCCTTTCACAGTGTTTGTTCCTTCCCAAGCTTCAGTGAAGCATTCAAGTGTTGCACAAGCCAGGCAGAGGAGGTGAGGAACCCACATTCTATGGATCCCACCCCTGATGCTGAATTTAGACCTCTCAGTGCAACAAATAACAAAAGCAAAGTCTGCAGTGGGCTCAGCTGAGGCCTTTCCAGTCAAGCCAACACACTTTCCAAGGTAATAGGATTGTTTTCCTTTCCTAAACCTTTTCAGATTGTAAAAAAATCCACCTTTTCATCTTACAGCCACACATCCCTTTCTGCTTATTTCTTCTTATTTCTTCTGGGGGTTTTGGCTCCCTTGCTTAGCTTTACTTTCTTCCATGCAATTCTGTGTTATCAGTTTGTTTGTTCTCAGCATTCCAGGATTACTCTAGACTCAGCTGCAGGATTTCTTTCTTATTTTCCCCCTTTCTCCATCCCTTTCTGTAGCTGAGTTACCACAGCCTTTGCCTACTTGCCCTGTAGGAGTGCCCAGCTTGTATTGATGGACAGAAGTTTTCATTGCTTCCTATCTCTAATTGCAACATCCTAGAGGAGGAAATAATGTGTGTAGACCCGATTAACCACCCAGACAGTGCAGCAGCAGCCCCAAATCTTTGGTCTCTCAGACACCCAGTGTGTTCAATAACCAGGATGTACTGGGTTTAGCTTCTCCAAAAGCTAAACTCCAAGTTATTTGCAAGTCACTGGTGGCTTAGGCCTCTGTAGCCTAAATTTAATGAAGTTTTGTGAGTTGCTCCAAAGCTGTTTATCCACTGCAATGCTCTGAGTACCAGCAGAGCCCTTCCCTTTCCTCATTGCCATTCATTAGTAGAGGAAGAAATAATTTTGTAAGTGTGTGAGACATCCAGACTGAGGAAAGAAGCGGAAATCTGCCCCCCAATTTTCCTCCAGGAAGGTGTCCTGTGCAGCAGCTTTGCAGTGCCAGCGCTGCCCTGCAGTGCAGTATCACGCAGCAACTGCTCCTTCAGTGACTGCTCTGCAATTTTAAACCTCTTGAGTTGTATTTTCAGCAATTTTTTAGTAGATCTTCCATGCCCCTGCCAGCCCAGCCGGCACCATCACCTCAACACCCCCTGGAAGGGGGAGTTTTTCACCCAGCAAAGGGATGTTCAGAAATGATGAGGGTGAGGGAAGGTGTCTTTCCTCTGAGCTGTGATGCAGTGATTACTGCTTGTGTCTCTTTCGGACCTTGTTTTCTGCTAATTGTGGCTTAATATATTCACAGCAGGCCTCTAATTTCAATGGCAGCTTCCAGCCTGGCAGCCCATTAAGCTCCTGCCATGCTGGCAATCATTTTTGAGGGTCTTTCTATAGACTGAGGCTGTGCAGAGTTTTCACAGGAGCTGTGACTCAAAAGCATCTGTGCCCAGCAGGTCACGGAGGAAATCAGCAGAGGTGAGCAGCTCCCAGCCCCAGCTGCTGGGGACATCTTTCCCTGGATGAGGTGGGAGTCGGTCTCTTCTTCCCAGTAACAAGGGACAGGACAGAAGGGAAGGGCCTCAAATTGCAACAGGGGAGATTTAGTTTAAAAATTAAGGAGAAATTCTTCGTGGGAAGGGCTGTCCAGCCCTGGCACAGCTGCCCAGGGCAGCGGTGGAGTCCCCATCCCTGGAGGGATTTGAAAGCCGTGTGGATGTGGCACTTGGGGACATGGCTCAGTGGTGGCCTTGGCACTGCTGGGGTCTCGGACTCGGTGATCTCAGAGGTCTTTCCCAACCTAAATGATTCTGTGATTCCATGATGCTGAGGCTGTGCCAAGCCAGCACTTCTCCACACGCTCCCCAGCTCCTCAGCTGCACCAGAAATTTTATTCCTGCGAGCATCTGAAAAGAAGTGGAAATTGGTTTGTCTTTTTTGCACCCGCCTCTTATTTTTAAAATGTAGGGAAAACCTGCGTGCTCGGCACAAAGCACTGCCGGGGTTGGCCACGAGGCGGTACTGCAAGACAAGAATTCCTGTCGGGAACGCTCTGCTCGTGGAATCAGAGAATCGTTAAGGTTGGAAAAGACCTCTGAGATCTCAGACCGGCCCCCCAGCAGTGCCAAGGCCACCACCAACCCATGTCCCCAAGCTCCACATCCACAGGTCCTTTAAATCCCTCCAGAGATGTGACTTCACTGCCCGGGACAGCCTGTTCCATGCTTAACAGCCCTTTCAGTGAAGATTTTTTACCTAATGTCCAACCTGAACCTCCCCGATGCAAAATTGAGGCCGTGTGCTCTGGTCCTATCAAATGTCCCCCTCAGCTGTGTGGGGGGGATCAAGCAGGAATGACTTTTTATGATGCTGTTGTGCCTTGTCTTCAACAAAAGAGCATTTGGCTTAGTTGGAAAATGGATTAATTTCTTGGCAGAAAGATGCATTCAGAACTGCAACGCCTTCACCATTTATCCTCAGTTTGCTAGGCTGAAGCCCCGGGCCTGTGGCCTGGGCTGAACAGATAGCAACACACCATTTTCCATGTCAGCCAGTGCTGTTGTCCTTCGCAGGAGCTCCTTTGTTTTCATTGTACTTCTTCCAGACAGCCAAGATGCTTGGCCCAAACACTCAAGGTCTTAAGAGAAAACACATTTCACATTCTTCTGCAGTAGCAGCAGGAACATTTGGAAAGAACCCTTTCCTCGGTGCCTTTGCACTCAGGAAAGCTGCATCTTTGTCTGATTAGTTTTGTTCAGCAGAGATAAGAGCAAGAGCACGGTATGAGACATGGATTTTCTGAGGTCTTTGCAAGGAGCCGCTGCTATGCTTTGGCACAAAACAAAAAATGAAAACATATTGTCTTGATATTAGTTCCAACTTCTTGGCAAATTGGTCTTTTGGGGGTGTGGGTCACCTCAGTGCTACAGTGACTAATAACAATAAAATTGAGTTCTTTCACAGCTAGAATTGTCAGCAGAAAGGTAAAGTGGACTGGAAGAACTTGGGTGAGCCTTGTCCTGGGTAGAGATTTGCTGTGAAGCCACTGACTGGCTGTGGCTGAAGAAGAGGGGCTCTGACACCCAGCACTGCCACATCACTTGAGGAAATGCTGTTTTGTTTCATTCTGAGTCACCAGATCAATTTTATTTTTCCAGCCTGAGCTAGAGAGTGATATCCTTACCTCCAAAACACCTTCTTGACCAATATTTGCTGCTGTTTGATTCTTAATCATGCCACAACCCCCAAGCATAAGGTAAAGCATGTGATAAAATCAGGAGATCCTATTTTGGAGCTCATGAAGGAGGTGGAGACACAAAAGCAGCCTCATTGAGGACTTCACTTCCAGAAGGACCACAGGCACAAACCAGAGTGTGTGAGCTGTTCAGTGCTCCAGTTAATGATCATGACAGATATATTAATTAGCTTTTAGGACCGATAAAATAATATCATTAGATCACAGCTGTAGTTGACAACTAAATGGAAATATTTGACCAGGTTAGGAAACATCTGTATAGAGTTATCCTGACCACACAGTGTTGATTCCAAATCAAAGCACAGCTGGGTGAACTCTTTGGTGTAAATAAGTTGTTGATTTAATTTTTTACATCTGCGAACGGTGGCAAATTCATTCTGATTTTCTGTTTCATGGTCCCATGACACTTTTTATTTGTACTGCTAAAATAGTCCATTTTTGGACTGTGAGCATTTCTGAACTAGAACTAATCCGTTCTGGTTGTCGAGAGTACTTCACTAAACTACTTATTTTAAGCTTTTCAAACCCCAGACTTAATCCTTTTTTTAAACAACACATTACCAGTTGGCAACGAACCTGGAAATGGTCTTCTGTTGCAAAATATCTCACATGTCACCAATCATATTCCCGTGTGAAATGTTCAGGATTCGTCAAGTTTTCAGCATTAATTCTCAATTTAGAAACACATGAAGTGAATAATACGTCCCCATGGAGGGGTATAGGGAAGAGTTATCTTTAATATTTGCAAATGTACTTGAGAACACTTGTTTAGCCCGTGAGAGGAAATGATCAATAGGCAGCATTTATATTTGTCTCTTTAAAAATCCCTCACTTAGGTGGGACTTCCACCTGCAGGAGGCTGCAAATTTTACCTGACGATGACCTAACCAGGTGTGTTTGAAATCAAAGATTGAATTGCTGCACATCTATATAGAAATCTGATCATTTTAGTCAAATAAAAGCTTTCAGGTATCTCAAAGTTTCTCGATAACTTTCAATTTTTTTTTTCCTCGAGTCTGCGTATCTCAACCTCTTTAACCAGATGTAGATGTTTTTCCTGAAGAGGAAAACACACCATAGGCACCTACTTCCTTAGGTAACACATCCTTTCTATGAGGTACTGAGCATCCTGCCCGTTTATGCTTTCAAAAGCAAAATTTCATATGGCTTTTAAAATGCATATTCCTTCACAATGGAGAAGAGGAATCCTGTAGAATTTAGCAGAAATATCCATAAAAGCTCTCCATGGCCAGGAATGGACTTTTAATAAAGCCCATTCTCACTGGGAAAATGTGTGAGTGACATGAACAAATGATACATACCCATACTTACACGAACAAAATATGGAAGGCAATGAATTTGTTATGCTAAACACCCAATTGGCCTGTTTGGATCTCAGCCACCCATTCTTACCTGGGCTACAGAATTTTCTTTTACAAGAACTGTGGGTAGGAAAGTCCATTTGTCATGAAGATATAAATTAGTAATGCAAATTTATGTGAATGCACTTTATCTTTCTTTCAGAATTAAGGAAACACACTTAGCGTGGGTGAAGACCATTTGTAAATAGACTGACAAAAAGAAACAGAATTTTGGGTTGAATTCAATTAAAAATTTTAATGACTAAATGACATTGATTGTTTGAAAAAAAAATGAGTGAATAACATATATTGAAAATGAGATTATAAGTGTAATTGTAGGAAACTGATGCTAACTCTGTGTTGCAGCATCTCAGAGAAGGTTACACTTCAATACCCCTGTGGAAGAATATAAGACATCATCTTTGTCCTAATGCTTGTCCACTCCTTTGCTGGGGTGAAAGAAGTTGCAATAAACTGATTAAAGCAAGATGCTTTCCATTCTCCCAAGGAAAACGTGGCAGAGCTGTTGAGATGTGTGCTGACTGAAGGTGAGGCTCTCAGCTCATCCATCGGCTGCTCTTTGGAATGGGGAAAAAAAAATGCAAATATCCACGCACAAAAATAGAATTTAAAAAAATAAAAACTCCTTTAAGCACTGTAGTTGCGGCACGAAATTTACACGTTATGTCCTCTTCCATAAAAAAGCGTCATCAAAAAGAACTTGTGCCAGTTTTGTATTAAAAGGCCTATAGAAATCTCTTAGAATTGCCTTGGTGGTTGGCAGCATTGGGCCCAGGCTTCTGTCTTCGGGTCTTCGGGTGTTTGATGCAGGACTCTTGGTAATCAGAGCTTCTTGTTTCTCACTCAGAGGTCCTGTGGAAAAAAAGGAGAATATTATCTTCAAATATTTCCCAAAAGAATGCCCATTCTAAAGAAATCTGTTGACTAAATCAGAAGGTTTGCCACGGGGAGAAAAATGTAATTTTTGTTAGCAGCCACGATGTTTCAGAATATTGAATACAGGCTCAGATTAGTAAAATAAATCACTGCTGGTAAATATGGAAATAATACATTTTCCTCTCCCATTAATTAATCGTCTCTGTAAAAAGCAGCATAAATCACTCTTGGAAAAACCTGTTTTCAGAAAAAAAACAATGATTGAAGATAACTTCCCATCCATTTTGGAGCTGCAGGTATTTTATGCTGCTACTTCATTTCACGGTGTGAGTTGACTAATACCTGACAGAAACTCTCCAAGCTTCACTCAGAACTCACGTTAAGCCCTCGTTTTGTTTATTTTGGAGGCTGTCAGCGGGATCAAAGCGGACACAGGTGTAGTGATGCCCCCACTTTGGGAATAAATGTGCATCAGCAAGATAAAAACCTACAGAGTTTTCCAGCACAAACCCTATTCAGGAAGCAGATGCCAAGCTTTTCATCTGTTCAGTCTGCTACATCCAAGATTTTGCATCATCTAGACCAATCTTTGGACCAGACAGACGATTTTTCAGCCACATTTTCGTTCTCTTGCTCCTGTCAAATCAACATTGGGCAACGTTTTGTCTGCCGGCGTTTCTCCGAGGATTAGCAACAGATGTCTCAATCAACACAGCAAAAACACAATTTCCCCCTTCTCGTCGGCTGCAAACACAACCTTTCGTCATGCTCAGACTTAGATTCTGGGCTAAAATTGTGTGGGATAACTTTGCATCTCTGGAAGCCCATGGCAAGCAAGCCCTGAGTGCCTTCAGAAGCAGGACTGGCTTCTGTATGGGAAGATAAATCCCTGCATTCTGAGTGGTTTGGAATTTTTTTTTTTCTTTATATAGTCTGAGATCTTCTAACACCAGGCATTTGAGAATTTAATTTAATTTTGCTTGACTTCAGGCAATGAGACTAATGCATCCTTCCAGCCAGATTGCTTTGCTTCTCTTTTTGTCCCTTAAAAAAGCAAAAACAACCTAAAAGAAGAAGGATAATAATGATTTTGCACACTTAAGCCAGGCAGCAAGCACCTACCCAGATCCAGGAACTGGAACACCATGTGCATGGTGTACCTCATGTTTGATGCATGGTCCTCCAGGCGAAGAACAAGTATCTGATCTTTGTTAAAAACTGTCAGCCAGTCCAGGAGATACACAACATAGAGCCCGACCTGTAACCTCACCTGCAAGCACAAAAAAACCAAGTTAATTCACTTTACAACACTTCCAGCTGTAAATAAACACCACTCACCTCTTTGTCACCCGGGCAAAATATCCCCAAAATGTGTTTGTGAGGAATGGCAAAAAGAAAATGTGCGATCATTTTTTAATCTTCCTCTTGTTTTCAGAGCAGCTGAAGGAAATCTTTGCAAATGGCTTTTCTGCAGGTGAGGGATGTTGTTTTACCAAGGGCTGGGCTGTGCACTTGCTGCACCTGCCACAGGTCTGTGCAAAACTGTTGCACAGACACAATTAATTATCTGCAGAAGGATGCTCAGACCCATCACATCCCAGCTCCTCTGTGCCTGAAGCCTTCATGGAGACACTGAGGGCTCTCAGCCCCCCTGGATGAGCAGTGATTCAGGGGAAGATGTTCAGTCCTGTTACCTTCTCCAAACCCTAGGGCTGCTTATTTCAGTTTGATGCCACCTTGGGGACATGATTTAGGGGTGGGCTTGGCAGTGCTGTGTTAAAACTTGGACCCCACGACCTTAAAGGTCTTTCCCAACCTGAATGATTCCATGATTATCAGCTGCACCAGATCACGCTGCTACGAGCAGGACAAACATTCTGACTCGCTGTCAGGTATTAGATTTGGGTGCATTTTGCTGCATTCTCTGATTGCAATAATTAGATTGAGATCTCAGCTGCAGCAGCGTTGAGGGTGCCCAGTCTGACGACACAATGAGAGACCCAAACTCTGTCAGACCAGAGAGGAGAAAGGCAGATTTTCAGCCTCTCCTGTCCTCATCCTGTTCTACTTCCCTCCACCATTTTACATAGCAAGTTGAAACATAAAAAGTGTAGCCCAGTGTTCTTAAAAAGTCCAGCCTCCAACTGTGCTTATAAATATTTTTCTAAATCCCTTCAGGCTCAGAAGAGAGGAACATGAATCCCAAGTCTCAGGCATCTTTCATAAAAGAGACTTAACATCTTCAGCTCGTGTTGCCACAGAGCCAACGAAGTCAGACAACAGCCTCTTTCACTTCTGACACTGCCCCGTGACCTGCACTGCTACCTAAATTCCTCTAAAACAGCCATATTTTGAATTATTGATCAATTATTAATATCCTGTGTGATTCTGATGTGTGTGTTTGGCTGTTTATAACAATAAGTCTCCATATTTAGCAGAGTTCTTTATGGATGTGCTACACCGGAATCTGGAACCTCTTATTTGATTTAAGACTCAGGCTAAGATGGCATAAATCTGGCAGGGTAGCACCCAGCCCTCAGTCAGTGCCTCAGCACTGGGGCAAACTTGTGGTTTAATGTTTCTTTTCTTACTCCAGGCTCTTGTGAAGAGTCTCTCCATCTTCCTTGTCCACTCCTTCAGGTGCTGGAAGGCCACAATTGGGATCACCCCGGCTCACTGCACCTTTCTCTGGGCAATGTTCTTTCCACTGATTCCAGGTGCTAAGCACCCCTTTCTTCACCATCAGCATCCAGCAGCAGCCACGATGCCCAGGGCACCTCTCTGATTTCAGAAACACATTCACAAACAGCAAACCCTTTCTTTTCCTGGCATAGTCACAGAATTAGCAACCTAATGAGCTCACCAGGGACAACAGGCCTCACTTTTTCAATGCACAGCAAGCCATGAACATGACAGATTTAGAAACTTGGCTGAAGAAGAAGCTAAAAGAGGTCATTGAGGAGCACAGTTGGCACGTGGGTTTTACTCAAACACCTGCTTGTGGCTCTGTGGAAAGAGGTCTCCTCTGCTCGTTTCCAAAAGCATCTTCTTCAGAGGGCTGCCAAAGACAAGCAACGGAATTGGGTTCTGCACCCTGAGGATGAACATAAGAGGAAAATCTTTCCTTCTGGTTCTCTCTCTGCCTTTCTCTGCCACACTGGAAGGAATACATTTGTGCAAGCAGATGGCTGGAAAATTCTGTGATGCTGCCCAGCAGCCACTGGTGTGTGAGGGAGTCCTGGGGGCTGCAGTCAGGGATGAGCAGCTCCAGTCCACCTGGTGAGTGAGAGCAGTGTCCTGTTTGCTGTGCTGCTGCAGGGCTCCAGCCCATGGAATACACTCTTGTACTGCTATTTTACCCAGTGGGAGAGGCAAGAACTTCACCCCAGAGGCAAAGGAGGGAACTATTCCCTCTGAATCCTTTACAGCCTGAGCAAATAAAAGAGGATTGAATGGCAAACTGGCCACATGTGACACTTCAAGTCAAACTCTTCTGTATTATTCTCTGCCCTCGAGCAAAATCTGAAGTCAGTTCTATGCTAAAATTGTGAATTTTAGAATCCTAAGCCTGTAATATTTATCCATTCCCCTGCCAGCATTTTCTGTGTTTTCTTGTATCATTCTCTGGCATACACAATTGAAAAAAAAAAAAGGGGCAAAAAGAGAAAAAAGCAAGATTTTGTCTAGTTATTGGTAGCTTTTTCTTGCAAAAGAGCACATAATTTATTCTGCTGTTGAGGCAATTTGGTACCGCAAAGATCTTTGCCAGAGCTACTTTTTGGAGACATCTGCAAAAAGCTTGCACATTAAATTGTAATCTTCCCTAAACGTGCTCTCCGTGCACTTGTACAATAGGAAGGCTGTGTTATTCCTGTTGGCATTCATCAGGGAACAGGCTGAGGAGACAGCTGGGCCCCCACACCATCTTTTACATGTTTACATTTATATTTATGTCCTCCACTTTACAAACGAAAAGGGAGAAAGTTTTGATTTCTCGCTGCTTCCTCGCGCAGGGTTTCGGTGCCTTAACAACCCTTCCACCAGGTTCAAGCAGCGAGGAACCAAATGAGCCTGGAAATACCTACGGGCATGGCATTGTTGAGGGTGTTGTTGTAGACACAGGCTCGCAGGGAGTAATCCAGCACACAGCCCTCAAACAGCTGCAGGGACTCCGCCACTTTTTCATGGAAATCCTCCACGGATTTGTTGGCGCTGGCGAAGTACAGATAATCGGAGTACAACCTGCGGGGGGAAAACGAGGCAGTGAGGGGCTGAGGGGGTGGAAGAGCATTTATTTGCATGGCAATTCCAATCAGGCATGGGAATCCAGGGAAAGGGGAGGTGTGTGTAACAGCGTCCCGCCCACAGCCGGTCACGCAGCGACACTTCTGCCCTCCGTTTGGATGAGTTTTAGCTCGCAGCAAAACCCCCTCCAGGGAATTTCGAACAGCATCCCCACTTTCAAGGTCACCATCCCTGGAGACCTGACCCTAGAAATTGTGTGTACCAATGTTTTCTCCTCAAGGCGAATTTTTAGACTTTAAATTCGTGTTTTCCAGAACCAGTCTCAGCTGATGTTGGTGCCCCTCTGCGCTTGGTGTTCCATGGACAGGAACAGTCCTTTTCTCTAAAGCTTAAAGCTGATTTTAGAAACTTTAACTTTAGGTGGGTTAGAAAGTGTAATTTTTATATGATTACCAAGCTGGCTACCATCACAAGTAAGAAAGAGTCCAGATTTCACATTCCTTTTACAGGAAGCTTCACCTCCAATCTTATACTGACTTTCCATCAAAAACTTCCCATTTACAGCATTCCACCTGTTGATTTTCCATTTTTTTTTTCCAAGATGAAGTAGGAGTTTCTCTAAGTTACAGAGGAGCATCCCCTCATTGCACACGTTTGGCACAAGTTTTGCAGTTACTTAAAATCACTTTTAAAAGATTATGTAAATTCAAAGTCCTTAGGGGGTGATGTGGTGAAACAACCCAAAACCTACAGGCAAGGAAAATATCAATTTTAGCATTAACCCCTGAAACCTTGATTAAGCTTTTGCAAGATGAACATGTTTTAAAGAGACAAAGGAAATGCTCTGACATGGCATAAATATTGGATCTGCTGAACATGATATTTTAACTTCCCTTCATAATTAGGCTTAGAATGACCAGAACCACAACAATACCACAGGATTTTGTATCCCTTGAGGAGTCACTTGCCCAAGCGTGTTTGCAGCACAGATTTGATGCCTCCATAGTACCCATCTCTTGACAAAATTCCAGAAATCCTACATATTTTTCAGCCTGTTCCAAAAAACCACAGGTGTCTAAGAAATGACCTAAAACCACCAATCTACTTAGGTCTCGCTTATTACTGCAGTAACCTTTTGTATTGCACTTCCT
The DNA here is from genome assembly GCA_013389985.1 of Dryoscopus gambensis. Classification (NCBI taxonomy): domain Eukaryota; kingdom Metazoa; phylum Chordata; class Aves; order Passeriformes; family Malaconotidae; genus Dryoscopus; species Dryoscopus gambensis. The sequence continues at coordinate 162,650 of WEIT01029165.1, forward strand.
TTATTTATCCTTTAACTTCCCTAGATTTCCGTGGGTACTTAAAAATACCTCATTTGGAAAGTTTAGGCCTTAATCCAGCAAAGCACTTAAGCACAGGAGCAGCCCCTCTGCACTCATTATTTATGTCAGTGTTTTGCAAGAACAGGATTTTGATTCCCATGTGAAACAAATGAAGACTCTGTTCATTTAAAAAAAAAAAAAGAAGAAAGGGAAAAGTTGAAGGACCAAGCCAGCTGAGTTCACCTAAATTAGACACACAACAGCATCTCCTGCTTGCAGGAAATGTGGACATCAGGACTCAGCTTGTCCCAGGGATGGTGGGACTGAGTGGTGAAAAGCTTCTTCCTGGGGGAAATCAGCCAGCAGGCATCAGGTGCAGCATGGGCCAGGTTGAAATGTCATTAAAAATATTTAATAGGACTGCTTAGTGTTTCTAACCATCCATCAAAAGAAATGCACCATTTTTAAGGCTTGTTGGCATCTTATGAAAAACTACATAACTACATTCTTGAAGACAAGTTCTCCCTCTGCAGGGCAGTTGAGATTTTCTTTCCTTTTTCTTTTTCTTTTTTCCTTTTTTTTTTCTTTTGGTCCCCATCTGTTTTTAATTTTGGGGATATCTGCCTTTGCTGATTAGGATTTCAGCTGTTCTGGCTCCTTGAAGTCCTTCCCTTCAGCCTCTGTCCATTCCAATGAAATAATGACACCAGTTAACAACAAGCATCACGAAAATGATGTCATCCAAATATTCCCTGCTGGGGATAGCCCAGACCCTGTGCAGGTCAGACCAGAGCCTGTCCCACCCCCCTGGTTACTCCAAGGAACCTGTGCCACTGCCTGGCATCACCGGGGGATGCCTGGGCTGTCCCTTCTGCTTTTGCTCCTGCAGCTCAGATGAGCCATCAGGAACACAGGGAACTGTAAACAAAAAGGAACCAGTTTGTCATAAACACAGTAAGGGAGATGAAGCTGACATTTTCTGCCACCTAAAGCTGGCAAAGAGCTACACCCCCATTACAGAGGGTGGTTAAGGCAATCAGGGAGTCTGTCACTAATTTACATGAGGAAGCCACTTCAGCCGCTCTCTCACATAAAATTACCATCTGTTAACTCCTGGGGTCAGGAGATGCCGTCGAAGTTGAGAGCTGCATTTCCTGACACAGGAGCTGGGAAGCATCTCCCAGCCCTGCTCGCACCACAGCCATGTCCTGCTAGCAGGGAAGCTCCTTGGGGAGCTCCATCCCAGCTCTGGAAGCTGCTGGGCAGTGGGTACGGGCGGCCTGCACAAGCACCACGGCTCTGCTCTTCTCCCAGAGCTGCCAGAGCCTGGTGCCCACCATCCACTGCATTCCCACCATCCTCTGCACCCCCAGAATCCTCTGCATCCCCATCACCATCTGCATTCCCACCATCATCTGCATTCCCACCATCCTCTGCACCCCTGCCATCATCTGCATCCCCACCATCATCTGCATCCCCACCATCATCTGCACCTCCACCATCCTCTGCACCCCCAGAATCCTCTGCATCCCCAGCATCATCTACATCCCCACCATCATCTGCATCCCACCATCATCTGCGTCTCCACCATCATCTGCGTCTCCATCATCTGCAACCCCACCATCATCTGCAACCCCACCATCATCTGCATCCCACCATCATCTGCGTCTCCACCATCATCCGCGTCTCCATCATCTGCAACCCCACCATCATCTGCAACCCCACCATCATCTGCACCCCCACCATCATCTGCATGCCCATCACAATCTGCATCCCCACCATCATCTGCACCACCACCATCATCTGCACCTCCACCATCCTCTGCACCCCTGCCATCATCTGCATCCCCACAATCATCTGCATCCCATCATCATCTGCATCCCCACCATCATCTGCGTCTCCATCATCTGCAACCCCACCATCATCTGCATCCCCAGTATCATCTGCATCCCCACCATCCTCTGCATTCCCACCATCCTCTGCACCCCTGCCATCATCTGCATCCCCAGTATCATCTGCATCCCCACCATCCTCTGCATTCCCACCATCCTCTGCACCCCTGCCATCATCTGCATCCCCAGTATCATCTGCATCCCCACCATCCTCTGCATTCCCACCATCCTCTGCACCCCTGCCATCATCTGCATCCCACCACCATCTGCATCCCCCCATCATCTGCACCCCCACCATCATCTGCATCTCCTTCCTTCCCTGAGTTTTTCTGGGGCTTTTCCCTTGGGCACTGACCTTGCCACAATTATCCTGCATATCTCTATGGCGTTACAGTGAGAAGGAATTGACACTCCCTCACTCTGACCCTTGTGGACTCTGCCTCCATCCTCTCCACCCTCCCCATTACTCTCATCATTATTATCCTTCTTCAGAGGACACAGTGGAAAGAAATGTCCCAGAAATCTGGAGGAAGACTGGAGAGAAAAAGTGAAATGCAAGTGGAAAGCTGCACATTCCTGGCTTTCCATAGCCATTAAAAACAGCCCATACTTGGCAAAAGCCAAGCCCTTTCCCTGCAAACGAAGTCAGGAAGACCAAGGATGAACTCCTGTAGCTGTTGGCTGTGCAAGCTACAAATGCCCAGTGAAAATTTACAGTGAAAATAAATACACAAGTGTCTCACCAAGCACTTCCCAGATTTAAAGAAGTTTGTATCCTTTGCTGACTCTGGAGCTATTTAATCATTATTAATCATCATTATTTAGTCATTTGAACTGCAAACCCCATGAAAATATAAATTTTACTACCTAAATTAAATGAAACATTTCCCAGGACTACTTCTGCTGAGGTCTGAAGATGCAGTGCCCTCCTAGTCTAGCCTTGCTGAGAACCAGGGCATATTAGCTCAGGTAATGGCATTAGATTGCATTTTGAAACCTATAAATTCTTTTTTTCCAAGCAGCTCACATGTCCAGGCATGGCACTCATGGCATTCACACTCACATGCTTCTCTTTAAAACATTATCACAGTTACCTGTGCCAAAATACACACAATAAAACCTCTCTTACCACAACCAAGTAGCTCTCAAACTCCACGTGAATGTTTACTTGCATCGAACAGAGTGAGAAGTAATAATATTATTATAATAAGAAAACTTTCTGACTCACCTTTCAACGGGGTCCCTCAGCATGATGATAAGTTTGGCATTTGGCTGGAAGGCATGGATAAAATCCTGGATTAGGAAGGGAGGTTCTCCTTCAGTACTGTTGTCATAGAAGAAAATCCAAGCATTGTTGTCCCACATTGTCGAGGCACTGGCCTCCCCTGGAAATGAGAAGCATCTCTGCTGGTAACTCATTCCATTCTTCATGCCGGAGTGGAAATTGGCTGAATTTTAAACTGCTATAGGCAGATCAAAACTGACTCCACGAACTTCAACACACCTTAGTTGTTGCAAACTGCTCTGGCTAAAGCTCCCAGAGCTGCAGCAACCCCAGTGCCCTGTGCCTTTGGGAAGGCAGGGATGGTTAAGGCAGGTTTTATGTCATTCCACATGAAATACTGCTGTCCATAACCACACTGCTTCCTGCTGGTGGTTAACACATGCAAATAGATTTAATCTGGGCTGGAATGGACTGCCCCGGGTTTTAGCACGTTCTCCAGTGAGGAGTCATGGAAACCCAGAATGATCTGGGCTGGAAGGGACATTAATGAACATCTTGTTGCCACCCTTGCCATGGGCAGGGACACCTTCCACTAGGCCAGGCTGCTCCAAGCCTCGTCCAACCTGGCCTGGAGGAGGCAGGAGTTTGTCCCTGCTGAAGCATTGCAGTGCTCTTTGTAGCCCCCGTGGGTTGGCCTTAATGCTCCCAATCTCAGAGAAGCAGCTTGCTAACAAACTGTAAAATTTCCCACAGAAAAAATATGGAATCCACCACCCCTGCTGATCAACAGAGTGGAAAACACAATCAGGAGAAACAGTGAGAACACAGGAAATATTTAAAAAGCAGCTGAGATGTGTCTTTGAGGATTGAAATATTTTTCATATAATTATTCATGTAGAACAAGTCGACTATTTACTGATAGATAAAGGGTTTACAGAATAAATAGCACACTTTCGTAAAATATGAGATTCTGGTGTCTTTTGTGACTGGAGAAGCTCACTCTGAATGCAATGCTACAGGGAGAAATATAATCAGTAAAAATCTCTGCCAGAGTGACTATATGATGCTTCAGCTGCTAAATAAATGATCTGATAGGATGTTTTGAGTTTCGTAACCTTCTCTGTCTTTTTAAGTAATACTGGCATTTATGTGGCACAGTACTGTTTAATAAAACATATACAGAAGCTTTTTGGGGACTTAACACTCTGACAGTCTAATGAAAGCTAATTCTTGCTAATGAGCTTTTTCAAATCAAAGGGAAGGAGATTAAAAAATAATAATGTTGTAGGCTAATAGACTTGTACATTATTTCCCTATTTTTTCTTCTTTCCTCTTCTGGGAAAGTCCAATAAAGGTTTAAAAAGACGGACAAAACACAACATGAGAAAGGTACTGGCTCCAAACTTCAGCCCAACATAATGTGATTCATTAATAAAGTCTGGGAGTTGTTAGGAAACACATTAATCTTCTGTCACGTTCGTTTTGCCTCCTTTCAGGAGGAGGAGATCAGGTCCATTGGCTATAGCTGGGTGTCCACAACAGCTCTGCTCTTCCATTCTAAATTAATTAGCCAAAGCACTGCCTAATCACCAGCGGGCTTTGAGTTGTCAATTAAAACTCAATTAGCCCAGCTCCCACGCTGGGTGAGGCAGAAACACAAAGGATTAACCAGAGGCCAGGAGCTGAGACAGCCCTGCCACAGAAACCTCTCCTGAGCTACCGGGAGGTGGGGAAATGCAAAGGGGTACGAGCCCTTGCAGACAGGGATTTGCAGGAGAGGGCACTCCAGGGATGGGAGCGACCTTGGGAAGTCCCGGCTCCATCTCCGTGGCAGGCACGGCTGGGCTGGAACGGCTCCCTCAGAAATGTTTGCCTAAATCATGCCAAGGTAATTAAAGTCTATGACCTCATCGAGGCACCTATTCCTCGCTGGACTAGACCTGATCACCCTTCACAGTTCTCTGCTCTGTTCCCTGATCACATTTGATGTTCTGTTGGATTTATCCCAGTTAGCGTGGCCAAACCTGCGAGCACCTCCCTACACCTCTGCAATGGGAAGTACAAAAATAATCAGTGCGTTTACACATGAATGGGTGGATTCTCTTAACATCAGAGCCCACATTCCACAGAAATTGTGACAGCTGGATCAGCTGCCACCACCCGAAATCTGCAGGCAGGACCCAAGCCAGGGAAAATCCCGGAATCATAAAGGTTGGAAAAGACCTCTTAGATCGTCAAGTCCAACCCAAGATCACAGGCATGCAACCAAATCATGCCAAAGCATTAACAGGGCTCAAGGTGCTGCTCCAGTGCACCTGGGATCAAGAGGGTAAATCTTCTCACAAGATGACTGTCATAAGTTTAATGAGGGGGGAAAAAATATATTAAAAAATATAATCATCATTCTGGTCCCTGCTGACATTTATAATTTTATTTATCTGAAGCAGCCAAACAAAAATATTCCTGACAGTTTGACAGTGTTTGGGTTTATTTTATAATACAGATTGAATATCTGCAAAGAGAACAAGCCATACGAAACGTGAGATAAATTAATCACCAACAATTAATTATGTTTAATTACTCCAGTGCAACCAAATTGGGGTTTTTTTCATATGGACTTAGAGAAAATATGAATTGTTAAATTGCCTAAAGAATGGATGTATAACCTCCTTATTCAGTCATTAATGGATTAACATCATACTGTGTTTTCACAAGTCATTCCTCTGAATTTATCATATTAACGATCCCACATAAACAAGTCCTGCTCAGAATGCCTCAGGCTGGATCAGCCCTGTCTTCTCTGGTTCATCTCTAAACAGATGTTGGGGGGTTTTTTGTTTTGTTTTTTTGAAAATGCAGTTATTACCCACTAGGTTTAATATCCAAAGGAGCTTAACTTTTCAAAATAATATAACATGATGAACTACTGAAATATTTACAGTTTTAATTTGATTTTTCTTTGCAGTCATCTGAAATAAGAAAAGGAAGATTATAAGCAAACCTGATCTTCATACAGATTCATTTTGGGCTAGATGGCTTTGTTTTGTTTTTTACCAAGGTCATAAAAGACTGCCTTAATGAGTATAATCATTCAAGACTCTTCCTGTAAACTTAATAAGAAAACCCAGCAGAACCATAATGAAACAAGAAATGAGACCACAGGAAAAAGGAGCACAAAGTGAACTCTACAAAAAGCTGCAACAGGAGGTAAGTAATCAAAGATGTACGTTGCCAATTAGATTAGTGAATTTAATTAGTATAAGCACTTCACCCATGAAAGGACAGGATATATTATTGTAAGCAGCAGGAAAATCTGCAGATGTCCTTGATGGCAACATTTCTTAAGAACCCCATCTTGCAAATGTTGCTCAATGTTGCAGATGTTTAATAAAGTAAAGGATGGATTTAAATGGGGGCTGGGGGAGTATTGAACACATGTGACTCAGTCAAGGCTCTGGTTTAACCATCATCACCATCTCATCCAGCCAGCAATAGGTTAAATTTTTGGTTATAGTGAGACCAAACCCCCAGTAATTCTGAGGGCAGGCAGCAAAAATCTTGTCTCTATTTTCTGTAGAATTGTGACATGAAGCCTGCTTGAAAAGTCTCTTTTTGACAGGGAACTGTCACTTGCACAACTACTTTTTGCATGGAATGTGTCTGGTTTCTCTGGGAAATGCTGAGGTGACAGAGTAAAGCTGGTAAAACTCCCATCCCCTCAGCTTCCTGGTTTTAGCGGACAGCAAAAGCGGAATTTAGCAGTTTGTGATGTTCCTCATGGACACTGTGAACCAGTACTCCATGGACCAGAATGGGTGAGCCCAGCGGATTGACCACTGTGTGTCATGGAAAGGAACCCAGGGATCCCTCCCTAGAGCCCAGTGCTAACCACAGACTTCCATAAAGCACAATAAAACAGCACTTCTAGACCATTTTTAGCAGTAATGAGGTAATTTAATTTCAATACCAATTCATTATATCAATATCTTCTGTTGGAGCTTGGGAGGAGCCCCTGGGAGCTTTCCCTATCGTGTACTCCATCAGCTCCAGGATCTTTGCAGCACCCAGTGTGTGTGGTAACACCACAGTAGTGAGTTATCCCAGAGACACTGCTCCAGCACTTGGAACTGAAGCCACAATCACAGCACCCTCATAATTGTACCTAAAGTGGGTGTGGCACTTGGGGACATGGGTTAGGGGTGACCTTGGAAGTGCTCTGGGGCAATGGATGGACCTGATGATCTTAGAGGGTTTTTCCAACCTAAATGATTCTATGAAAACAAAGTGAAAGCTGTGTTTGAAGGAGTCACTGAGGTCATTCTCATTTTTGGAAAAAAAAGCCCGCATTAATTAAATGCCGACGTTCATCAGATATACAGCACTTGCTCAGGAATTTTCTAAAGATAATCACAGCTTCTTAACAAAGCAGGGAACCACCCTCCAGGGAAAGAAAGCCAAGAGCTTCCAGGCACACCAGAGAAAAGCAACGTCAGGGGCTCTGTGCTGAGAACCAGTCACCAAATCCCCCTCTGGTGCCTCAGCTCTGAGCGCTGCCCGTGTGGAGCTGCAGGGATGTTTTGGGGCTGCGTTTGCCCTACCAATGATGATGTTGTTCCTCTTGCCACGCTCCTTCCCCGCGTCGCTCTGCAGCACGCTCTGGATCTGATGTGCTGCCAAGTCAAACAGATCCAGGTAATCTTCCACCGGGTAGCGGTCGTGAAATCCGTCCCTCAGCCGGATGATTCCTGAAAAAGCAGCAAAACGGGAGAACTAAAACCAGCAATTATAATAACAACAGGGCAAGGCTAACCACTGGTGCAAACCAGGGTGGTTTCATAGACGTGGCTGGCCCTGAGCCAGCCAACATCAGCGCAAGATCAGAGCAACAAAGTGCAATCCTCAGATAAAAGTGCCAACAACGAAGATCTGAGATACTGAATGATTACGCCATAAATTCACAGTGATAGGAAATATTTTAAGCACTCTGTTTTGTAGTTCCTGCATGAATGAGCTTGGATTTATCTCCTTCTAAATTTAGCTTTTGGAAGGAATATAGAAGATAAGATTCTACTTCCATTTGCACCCATGTAAATTGCAGTAATATTGGACTCCCACTAGATTTACTGTTTTGAGATTGAGCACAGGTTCTGATGCCAAATATGCAAATCAACACACACTGGGAAATCATTCATGGGTTTTTTTCCTTTCACAGGTATGCAAATAAACCTCGACGATAGTATCTCATTTTTCTCCTCTCCTTCCCTACACGCCAGGATGAGTTCAGTATCACCTTCCCCCTGCATTTCTCAGCATCTTGAGCCGCATCCTGTGATTTTTATACTCCTTTTCCCACTCCCGTTTCCAAATCTAGTCTCACTTCTCCACTTGCTCTGCATGCTCCCCACACAGGACTTCTCAGCTCTCCCTTTCTTGTTCCCAGAAGGCCAATAATTATCAATTATGTGAGAGGAAAGCTCAGCAAGGGAGTTCTTTTGTCCATTGCCTCTGATTTTCCCCTTTGGGAAAGCGGGATTTAATGAGGGTAGGAGAAAGTTCAACAGCGTATTTTGACTTGTTTTGAGGGGGAAAAAAGTGCAAGCATGGTGTTACAGACAGCCTTGATTTGTTGCCACCCCACTCCTGGGAGCAGAAACAGTGGAAAGGAGCCAGGAAAGAGAGACAGTCAAGCTGAGACAAAGTCCTGTGGAGCATCAACCATCCCAGCAGAAGGGGAAAGGGGTGATTGCGAAATGGGGCCTTCCCAGAGGGCTGTTTAACTTCAGCAGAAATTAGTCAGTCTCATAAAAATCCACTGAATCAGAGGATGCCACTGGACAAAGAGACTTTCTTGTCCAGCTTAAGTGGTAGAAACCAAACCAAGTTAATAGCCAGGAGCGTAGGAGTCATAGCCACTCGCTGGCTGTCTCAGTTTCACTTGTATTTGTCATATTCTCTGTTTTTATTTTTTAAATTTTAAATAGTAACCATTAGGTAATGTATTTTTAGGGCAGAATTAAAGGACTGAGCCACCAGAAATAAACTTGATCTTTCATTCTCAGTGGCAGACAGCTGAGATGATTGGAAGGTCATCCCCACAGATCCCTCTCCCAAGAGACCACAAGCTCTGCAACCATTCCTCATTCTCCAGCTTTACAAAACAACTACAAAAAAACTGAATTATGTAAAGAATGTTCTCTTCGAGGATCAGCACTTGGTCCCCAGTGGCTGACCACAAGACTGTGCAAGTGGAGGGTTTGTGAATGCCAGCACAGAGAGAGGAATTCACCCTTGTTCTCAAGTTAGATGCACTCCAGCCTGATTTTTCACATTCTTCCGCCTGTTTGGTAAGTCAGGTTCAGACCTTTAGTGAGCCCAGTCTTGCTGAAGTGAGGTTGGGTGCATTACCTCCTCCAACATTCATTTCAAACATTTATGTTGAGGTTAACGTAAGTGGAGGGAACTATTTGGTGAAAAACATTTCAGCTTAAGGTATCAGTTGGGTTCAGCCTTTGCTGCCAACTCTCCCAGGGAACACAAAATCCTCCACAGATTTTGCTGGCAGTCCCTTGTTTTCATCACTCTATCTGAATACGAGCAAAAGTTGTGGCTGCCCCATCCCTGAAAGTGTCCAAGGCCAAGTTGGATGGGGCTTGGAGCAACCTGGGATAGTGGAAGGTGTCCCTGCCCATGTCATGAAGTAGAACAAGATGATTAAGGTCCCTTCCAACCCAACCCATTCCATGTTTTGTCTTCAGTCAGCTGCTGACTGTGATGTACAAGTCCCTTTTCATGGGTCTTCAAGGGACATCACGATGCTTCTCTTCTTTGACTTGGTTTCACTCCTCAATTCACACTAATGCCTCCAGTGTTTCTTAAATCAGACTAAATTATCTCAAAAGCAAAGCTGTATTTTTGTCACGTTGCTTTAAATCTTGGTTTACAAAAAAGGACTTAGAAAATGTCTAAAATATTTATTTTAGCAACATTCTTATGGCATTCTCAAAGGAAGAAAATTGAAAATTTAACAGCAAAATCATGAAATCCCATCTCTGTGGCCGAGAGGTCCTCACCAAGCAGTGAGGAACAAAATACTGTTTGCAGCTCAAAGGTTCTTCTGGGATCCAGGGCATGGGAAAACAAGAGGGAAATGACAGGACTTCATGCAGGAGAAATTAAGAATTTGAGGTGTGATCTCAAAATAAAGAACAGAAGCAGCACTGCAGGTGTCCCAACACCTCAGAAGCTGTCCTTCCTTGCCTTTAGCCACAGCAATCCATTATTTTCCCACTCCAAGGAAGCTTAGAAAAGCACTAAAAGAAAGTAGTGATCAAAGTCCTCCTCTACCCCCCAGTGCCAGGTCTGTCCTGTTCCAAAGGCTGTGTCTGCCATAAAGCAACAGCAAATGAGAAACAGAAATTAAGATGTCACTAAAATAACCAGAATCTTCCTCTTGGAAACAGTAAAATCACTGAAAAATCTTTGATGCCGAAGTCATACAAAGGGAGGGCATGCAGCACATAACAGCCAGATCCAAGAGTGGGAAAATCCAGTGCCTGAGTGGAATGCAGAAGGCACAGCACCCATCCGCATTCAGAGTGGAGCAGTTAGGAAATTAAAATGGGTCTTCTGCAGCTCATCTAATCCCTAACCACAAGACTGACCTTCCTCAGCATCCAGGGAAGAGAAAATAAGAAGGAGAAAAACCCCTATGATGGATGAAATTCTGTGCTGAGCTCCACTGCCCTGAGACCCTTTGGAGGTGCAATCATGAGGGGTGGATGCTTTTTGCTCCAGTTGGCCACAACCCCAACTATTCAAGTCTGGCTTTCCGAGATGGAAATACTGATATCACCCAGGAAAAGTATCAAAAGATGTGCAGGGTCC
>WEIT01029165.1:179987-203480 GCA_013389985.1 Dryoscopus gambensis
AAAAAAAAAAAAGAGGATGGAGATGAGGGCCTTCATCACAAAGATAAAAAAGGAAGGTGAAAAAAGCCCATCTCAAAAAAGAAGCATGAAGAAGAGACTGCAGGTTAAAGCAGTACCTGGGAAAGATCTGGTACCCAAAAGCCACCCTACAGCATCTCTTCAATTAAATTTATCATGTTCTACGCATTTGTTTTTACGTAATCCTTCTACCCTGAACTCCTCCTCTTTGACATCCACCTCAGTATCCTCCCAGACCTCTGCTCTCCAGCTCCTTGCTATTTATTTTCAGAGACCAGTTCCTATGCACTGGCCATTTAGAAGATTGAAAAAAATCCAATTTATTTTCCAGTCCTCTTCTAACAGGGATCTGCAACCTGCTCAGTGACAGTGACTGAACAGATTTATCTGAGATAGCCTTATGGAATCAATTCCAGGTTTGTGTATTTGACACCAATTCTCAAATTTTTAAAAAGAGCAATCAGAAATCCATTAATGAATACAGACCACAGGACCTTAGAAAAACCACATAACTTTCTCTGTCCTATTCTATGTCCATTTGTGTGTTGAAAAAATGGACTGGAATTTATTGAACCCTTCCCAGATGCAGACACTTCTCATGAAAATCTGCTGCAAATATTACAAAGTCGAGGAAAAACCATATTAACTACATCTCTGGCAGGTGAAGAAAATGGTCTATCAGGAAGCTGATACAAGGGTAAAAAAAATAGAAATATGTTTAGTTTACAGTAAAACTGAGATCTTAATCACACAAGTCATGAGGGGAAATTTAAAGTTCCACCAGCAACCATAACTCTGCCAGCTCATGCACAAGCACTGCATCAGGCTGCTTAATTACATAATCAGTTTGATGACCTATCACAGGACAATGACAGATCACTCAGCTAATAGAATAGAGACATTGATCTCATTTTTTTTAACAACTGCTGGCTGCCAACACGCAATTTTACATGATTTTCCACTGTCATGTTCATGAAATAAAAAAATTGAATTATAATAAACACATAAAAGGATGTAATTCCCTAATGCCACTCCCTTCTCTTTCCCAAGTTTTTGATAGAAGTTTATTCCCTAAGATTTTACCATGGCATGAAGGATGCTCACCTCAGAAGGGCAGGATCTTCCCCTAGCCCTAATTTCCCTCATTCACCCCACAAAATCAAGACATCTACACCATCTTTTTTTTTGTTCCTTCCACCCAACATCCCCAGCAGCCACAACCACAGCCGCCAACACACGTCACCTCTTTGTATTCCACTCCTGAGAGCAGGAGGATGCGGATTGCATGCACAGGGAAGGTTATGAGGCTTGAGCTGGTAATAAACCATGTGCGTCCCCTTATATTTTAGCTGCAAAGCTGCTGGCTGTTCACTGGCAGAAAATTACTCTCTTTACACAACAAAGCAGTGTCTTTGTATATTGAATAATGTAGCATGTAATTTCCCCTCGTTGGAGGGAACGGTGAATTATTTATGATCCTGTCCATGCTGCATTTGTCTGCTGTACATTAACGTGTGCCAGCCCTAACCACAGAGCAGAAATCAACAGCAACCTTTGCAGGCTCCTTGGCCAAAAGCAAACCCTCCTCACAACAATAAGGATCTCTGGGAATAGCCTAAGGAGGAAACATGGATATACAAGATGACACACAGCGGAATGGGGGGAAAAAGGAAAAGCTCTCTCAGATTTCAGCATATTCCTACTGAGGCCAGGGGGACTTTGCATCACTGCTCCAAGCCCAAGCAGGCTCGAGCTAACAAAGGTATTTGTATGCAACAGAGCACTTAATAGCAAACAGGTGAGATCTTTCAATGCCAGTTTCCCTGAGCAATTCCTTCATTCCATGAGAGGAGGGGCTGTTGGGGGCTCAGGGTGCAGGAGAGATCTGAAGGACACCAGTCAGGTAACACTGGCAGGAACCACAAAAACCAACAGCAAAAGGCTCAAGCCTTGCACCAAAGCACTCAAAATACAGCATCCACCAGGCCCTACTCATCTCATAAACAGGGTAAAAAGAGACATGCCCCCCAAAAGAAAACATGCAAGATTTTTCATCATTCACATGGGTTTGTTGTCTGCATAGAAAATATTTGAAATAATGTATCTGTCCTATTAATAAACATTTCATGAAATTCCTCCGCTTCCCCTTTAAGGATTGTAAGGGAAGACTGCAACCAAAACAGCTACAGAATCTCAGAATCATGGAATTACTGAGGTTGGAAAAGCACTCCAAGATCATCAAGTCCAAGCAATAACTGAGCACTGCCAAGGCCACCATGGCCCCGTGTCCCCAAGTGCTACATCTACACAGCTTCTACATCCCTCCAGTGATGGTGACTTCACCATTGTCCTGGGCAGTTCCAGTGCTCAACAACACTTTTGATGAAGAATTTTTCCCTAATATCCAGCCTAAACCTCCACTGATGCAACCTGAGGCCATTTCCTCGTGTCCTAAAGCTTGTCCCAGGGGAGAAGAGACCAACAGGCTGTAAAAACCAATTACTTTCACATGCTCAGCCATGTAACTGAAATTCTCCTCCTCTGTGAATGAGACAAAACAGATTGAACAGATTTTACACACATTTATACCTATGTGTATGGCCTGTTTTCTGGGCCATCAGTTCCTTAATATTTAATATGCTTTCCTTTCTTTCAAAACTCTTTAAAATAAAGATGAATCAAACTTTTGCTGGTGCACTTCAGGATAAATTTTGTAGCAGCCTTGTTGCTTCTGATCACAGAGAGCTTCTCCTCCCACCACGTGAAAAGGTGGCTGTTTAACCTCTTATAAACACATTTCAGGTACACCAGGAACTCATGTCTCATCCTGGGGTATAAATGGTCCCCTGGTTTATGTCACCGGAGCTGCAGCACTTTGTTTCCTCCCTTCACACGATATAATTGAAGATTTCAGGTAAATCAGTCCTGTTGGGCAGGTCACAGTCTAAAATACGGATGTCTAAGGCAAGTGAGAAAATAATGCACCAGCTCTCAGGTTAGATGGGATGAAGCCTAATTGAAAAGCTGCAGATGCTATAAAACTAAGGATAAACACTTTTATCCAAAAACCCAAACAAAAGATTAGGGAAAAGACAATTCTGCTGAATCATCTGGCCAGTAACATCACATTGCTTCTAATTTAATACATCTAATGCCATTCTTAGAGCAACAGCTATGTTATTTTGTCCATAGTCTCCTAATCGTTTCCACTAATCTGGATAAATGTTCCTACTGCCTAAGTGCCTTCCCTGCCAAATCAGGAAGGTTTGTTTAAATCAAGGTCTCAGTTTGCACTGCTGATGTTTTTTGAAATCTCAGAGCAAAGCTGATCCCACGCCCTCCATGAACACTCCAGAAATGAACTTCCCAGTGGAAATGTTTCCCTCTGAAAAGCGCCTGTGAAGGCAAGGCTGTCATTAGTCACAAAGAGATGTAGGTCTGGAAGTGAAAGGCTGCCCACAGCCGTACGATGATAAACTTTCCATGACTCACATCAAGAGGAATGGAAACATGAAAGGGCAAAGTGAGGCTGGTGGAGTGAAATCCTCATAACATTTTCATATGGAAAGAAAAAACCCAACACTGTTTAGCAGCCATGCAGCACAACCATGTAATTCCTTTTCCATTCCTCCATCACCCAGTGCAACACCGTCCCTGTACAACAGCAATTCTTCAGCCCATGCAGGATAAATTTATGACCTTTGGACACAAAAAACCTGCAAAACCTTACAATTACAGATGTTTTTTAGCTATCAAGCTTACTGGAAACGGCTAGAATTGAAGCAGACTACAGGCAGTACACAAACAACCCAAAATATTTGTACAAGTGTAGTGAAGTATTTGCACAGCAGGAGGAAGTTCATCCTGTTAGTGGGCAGGTTGCACCATTTCAATAAAAAAATCCCCAGTAGAAGTAATAAAACTTAATTAAATTTCAAAAGACAGAAAATGATATAAGGAAAGGAGAGAGATAATCGTAGATTTTCTCTGTCTTGCTTATTGGACACATTTGGCTCCTCAAGTTAACATTTTTGGAAATAAACTTTGCCTGAACTCACATCTATTTACCTCAGAGAAATCAGAAAGATGCCAGAAAGATGACATGTCAATAAAAAGAGGATCATGAATCACTGACCTCTGCAAACTTCTGGCAAGAAAAAAAAAAGAGAAAAAATCCCAAACCAAAACAATAAAAACAAGCAAAAAGCAATTGCAGTGATTTAGAAAAGNTGAATCACTGACCTAACTTCTGGCAAGAAAAAAGAAAAAAAAAAAATCCCAAACCAAAACAATAAAAACAAGCAAAAAGCAATTGCAGTGATTTAGAAAAGCCACAGGACTCATTACAAAGCTCAGCAACCTCCTGCAGACTGAAGTTATGTAAAACTCCTTTATTTACTTAAACCCCCTAATTTTCAAAGAATCATCAGTTAACGCAGCTCCCAAGACGCTGCATAAACCCACACAACCATTTCCAAGGCAATCAGTTGGGAAACAGCCACATTCTAGAAGCAAGAAAAGGTGGCCACAGCCCATGGTTACACACTCAACCTGGTGAACAAGTGCTGAACACTTGTTCAAGTCTAACATATGCTTTAAAGAACCCATTTCAGGGCCTTTTAAAGCCAAAGAAAACCTCCTGAATCACCACTGAATCAGCAATCTCGCCTTAAAAACAACTGTGGCTTCTTCCAGAACCCAGCTGGTTTCTTTCTCAAAATCTAATCCAAACACAATCTGCTCCTTCCTCATCCATACACTCCCAAATAAAATGTGAGAATGGAACAAATTGTGTGCTCCACGTGCAGAAGAATCAGCAACCTCCCCTAAAATCAGCATAACAGCCGTAGTTTCAATCACGTCCGGATGACTCCTGTTATTTGGGCTGCAAAGCTCAGGAAATAGTTACTGAGCTTGAATCACCTCTCAGTCAGGGCATAAACACTGCCTGAATAAACAGATCCTTGGAAGCAAGGGAAAAAGAGTTGTGGGGATTGGGAAGGGGAGCCCCCTGGCCTGGATCAGCGACAGCAGGGTCATGCCCTCCCCCAGAAACCTGTTATTACACCTGAAGGCTTGTGCAAGTTCCTGGAAATGACCACGGTCCAGTTCCTTGCACTCCTAACATGCCACACCCACACGTTCTGATGTGTTAGGGTTTGGTCTGCCTTGAGAATGTGAAAATAATAAAATTGATATTACCCATTTTTAAATTAAAATTTTTCAGCAGAAAAAAAATGCCACTAATTATATTTAATGACTTTAGTGCTCTTTCTTGCTATTTTATCTGATTTAAATCAGTCTAAATCAGATTCATCGTTAATTATTTGGGCTACTTGCAGAATAAAAAATGCAGACCGGAAAATAAAATAGAACAAAACTCAGCCATTTCTCCAGAAATACAGGTCCAAAAACCCTGGACATGAAAAAGCACCACCAGCAGCCACCCAGCCTGTGGCAGCACATGCCTGGACCTCCTGTGCCAGGACAGAGCTCCCATCAATGTGTTTAAATCCTCCCTGTTGTACAAACACGGAGCAAAGTGCTGTTCTCATGCATTTCTGAGGATGTTTGGAGCAGAATTTTGCCTGCAGTACACGCTGGCTTCTCAACTCCTGATCAAAACTTGCTGCCTACGATGTGCAACAGCTCCAGCAATTCATCTTTTCCCTTCCCTCAGTTCCTATTCATCTCACATAGTGCCTTGCTACAGAATCGCTGACAGGTTTATATTGAATATGAAAGAGTTGCACACTGTAGGAAAAAACTGTGTCTTTACATAAATTACTCCAGTGCATTTCTTCTCACAAAAAGCCACTTTAATCCTCTTTTAGAGGTCATTCTGCATGGTCGAAGTTTAGTATCTTTATTTTCAATCCTCGTAGTGACTGTGAGCAACCTCCCAATAGACCCCACATGGTCCTGGGGGTCCTTCCACGAAAACAAGGATAAACCAATGCATCCATCCTGTGGGGCTCACAGATTCCTCTCCCAAAAATCTGGAGCCAGATTAGAAAGTTCTGACATTCAGAACACAGCCAGAAACTGCATTTATTTAACAAAAACCAGCCAGTTCCTCAGTGAAATTATCGATTCGCTAAGAGCCAGAATAAAGTACTGATGCTATTGGGAGTTAATTTTTATCCCTTCCTAAGGAAAATGCATCTACTTAAATGTCCAGAGAGACACCAATGCCAAAATAAGATAAAGACAGATGCAGAAGGTTAATAATTCATGCAGTGATTTAATATCAGTGAGAATCGTTCAGTCTAAATATGCCCTATGCACTTTCTTTTGTTTTATGGAAAAAAGAGAAATAAGTAAAGAGCTCACTGGGAAGGCACAGGGATCACCTGAAATACAACTTCAGGTGCAGAAAGTGAACGTGCTGAGGCTGGTCTTGCCATAAATGTTTGTATTGCATTTTTAGTAAGACCAAACAGCAGCTGACGTTTCATTCCCAGCGCAGGTTATCACAATAATTTACAATAATAGAAATTCTTACCTGCCTGCTCTTTCAAGGAATACATCCCACTCTCATCCCACAAATCAGCCAAATTCCTGTTCTACATGCGAGTGCAACAGGGAACCTCGGAGCACGAAGGCTGAATCTGTTATGAAGCTCTTTCACTGCAGTTATTTTTATCGAACAAATTGAAGAGGTTTGGGGGTTGGCAAGAGGGAAAAAAATATCATCTCTAAATACAGCTCTCATACGCCCTGCAGTCAGGCTGTAATCAGAAATAAATAAGTGTTTATCTTCAGAAAACGACCAAGGCAAGGAATCGGTCTGGTATTGACAGAGCTCACATCTCAGACCCAGCTGTTTTGTAGTTACCTGTTTCTCTCCATCCACTGTAAATCCTGTTTGATTTCAGGCTCCCAAGGCTGCTTCATTGACTCTCTGGAAAGATATTGCTGCAATTTACTCAAACAGCTCTTCTGGAGCAACTTACTCAATATTTAGGTTTTCCCTCGCTGCAGAGCTCAGTTAGGTGAGGACAGTGATTTCATCACTCTACCTGAACACGAGAAAAAATTGTGGATTCCCCCCCCGGGAAGTGTCCAGGGCCAGGTTGGATGGGGCTTGGAGCAACCTGGGATAGGGGAAGCACCTCACTGTGCTACAGAAAATAAACCTTCACTTTCAGTGTGCCAGCTGACTCTTCCTCAAGGGAGAGGTGGGGAGCTGGTGCAGCACAGTTGGATTTGCAGAAAAGGATCCTTCAGTGCTGAAGGGTTGTTTTAAGCCCAGCTCTTTGTCTCTTGCATTGATTACTGCTCCAGAACCAGCACATGGGGGAAAAATGTTCTGAGAGTATTTCCAACGTCCTGCCAAGCATTTTCAGCTTTGACATGCTGCAAAACAGTGGGCATAACTCACAGTTGTGAGTTACTCTGATTACCATCTTGTTCCTTTTACACATTTGATTTCCCTTGATTTTAGCAGCTGCTGCCTCAGGTTGATTTAAAGCGAGGAACATATTCTACCCACCATCTGATCTCTAATACTTTCTGCCACTTTGCAAGGGGTATGCAGCACAAATTGATAAATCTTGTGGGTTGTGAGAGATTAGCTGCTAATTTAAGGCTGCTTTTGAGGGATGAATAACATTGTATGGAATAAATAGAATTTGCATCACGTAATGCCTTCGGTGCCTGTTTATCTCATGCTGTGGTGAAATGGTTTTGCATGCAAGGGTGCAACTAAATGGTATCTACTAGAATTCATCTGATACACCTTCACACTTCATATATAAGCAGTTTTTCTGAAAGGGGATCAGTCTACGTGAGGCTTAACTTTGCTTTAAACACAATACATTACGGCGATTCTAGAGAGATGTAAATGCTCACAGCTGCTCATTTGATTTTTAGTGGCTGAGGAGGGATTTTCCTCCACCCCCAAGCTGAATTTTCTCCATAAACTTTACTATCTTAACAGAGTCATCTGAATTCTTTTTGTTGTGACTCATATATGGTACCTTCTCTGTGAGACATGCATTGAAATGGATGGAAAAACGTATCTCATCTGTACATAAGTACCATGTAAGTGCTTTTTCATGAATAGGGCATTTCATCTTTCATCTAGTGCTGAGTGGGTGAAAGGAAACATACACAGCTGCATCCTGAAAAGACAAACTCAGCATTAGAGTCTGTCATTAAAGTTTCTTGTAAATTCAAACAAAAATTACTCAACTCAAACTATTCATTGATGCCAAATCACAACTGGGGCTTTGTTTCAGTACTTTAAAAAAACCCTAACTCTGTTCCAAGCTTAGTAGTAACTTTTCTAAATATTCAACAACTTTAATTCTTTAAGCAGTGGCACATCGGATAAACCTCAGCCCATTAACCAAGAAACCACACGTTTATGACAAAGTGAAGCAGAATCAGAGTCCAAAGTGGAAAACCCAAGAAAGCTCTAAGCATTCTCAAGAAATTTCTAATTAGTTATCTCTAAAATATCACCAGATAAAATTCTTGCAGGTAACTGCTGGCTACACCTAATTAAGCAAAACCTTTTTGATATAATGTCATTATGCTGCTTCCAGCTTCTGAGAAAAGCGTTTATTCCGCATAAGTCAAGCAACATTTACTTCCAAAGCCTCCTGCCACTGTTCCCAAGTGTTTCCTCAAAGGCTTGGGCTCCATCACTCACTCCTCTGTAGTCTATGCTCTTTAACTACACAAAAGTGCAATAAGTTTTTATTAAACAATTTATAAGATCCCATCATATTGAAGACATTTCTGCAGCTCTACACCCTGGGCTCTGTGGGCTATCGAGGTGTTTGTGGTTGGCAGAGCACACCCTTGGTGTGGAACCTAATGCCACTTGATAATGGATTAAACACTCGTGATTGTCCTCCCCTGTCTCCACGTCACCACACGTTCTAAAGAGCAACACTTCTATCACAGGCTTCAAAGGAATCCAGTATCTTAACTGACTGATTTCCACCAGTGGAGGAGAGAGGATGTGCTGCACTCTGTCACCAGCCTCCCAGAAATACCACAGCTGTTGATGCTGTTCTCACAACACAGCAAAATCCAGCCCAGGAATCTTGCAACTGCACAAAGACCCCAGTTTACAACAGCCATAACAAAAGGGAAAAAAATTCCATGCTATGTTTGGAACCCAGTAAGTAAATACTGCCATATCCAGGACAATTACGAGAAAATCTGTTCCTCAGCTGCTGAGCCATTGACTCCCTTGACTTGACTCTCTATTCCTGCAGGTTTGTCCCGTGTTTGGCTTCAGCATGCTTGTTTTCCACTTGGAAATAACACAACCACAAATACCTTTTCATGCCTTACGCTGCACTTAGCTGGCCTGCAGATTGTAAACAAACAAGATAAAAATCTGAGAATGTTCTTTACTGAATCTCCATGAAAAGAAACCAAAGGGGAAAAGAAATTAAAAAAGCAAACCAAAACCCCAACTCTGCATAATGATGAATGTACCAAGAGAAACTTGGCATGCAGTCCCTCACACCCTGCCTCTTCTGCAACATTTTCTGCAATATAAAGACAACATTTAGCTTAGGAAACTAGATGGTCTTTATTTGTGGGCAGAGGAAACCCAAGGCAAATGCTCCAAGAGACTTTTTTTTTTCCAATGGATATGTTAATTACTTAACTTCTGTTATTGGGAAACTGTCCCAAACTAACCTTCCACTCTCCCTCTGCTTCAGCTGCAGAGGGGTCAAAATCCACTTTTTAAGGTTTTGCAGTGAGAAATTGAGAAGACAAAGCGCACCCTTAACGGAGCTCTGAGATGGCACAAGTGCCTTATTCAGATCCTTACCGATCCCAACCTGAACACCTCTTGGGAGCTACACAAGGATGTCTGGGGCCAGGAAGCTCCAAGATCTGCTCTGTGGGACAGAGCATCTCCTGAGACAGCCCAGAGAACAGAGTTCTAAGGAGAAAGGGAGCACAACTGTTCCCAAATGCTCTGCTCCAGCCAGAAATCTCTCGCTCCCATGAAAAATCCCCGTGTCCCTGGAGGCAGCAGAGCACCAAAGTGAACAGCGAGAGGTAAAACGAGGTTTTGTTTTTAAACAGCAGTGCTTGTTGATGTGTTTGGTTCCAGACAAATAGGGGAGGACACAGAGTCGCTGCAGGACATCGCAGCCGAAATGGCACCGACACAAGTTCTGAGCTCGGGTTCCACTGCTCAAAATAAACCTTTTACTGAGGCAAATCACACAAGGAACCTGAGGTGACACAAATTCCATCAACTGCAGTTGGCAGCCAGATTTTCAAGAACAGATGCATGACTGTCAATGATAACCCAAAAAGCTCGGTTTCTAATGCAGAAAGATTGAAGCAATGTTAGCATTATCAAACTCTGCGGAGAGCTAGAAGCATCTCCAGAACACACCCCACAAAATACTTTGCAGGAAGTTACAAACTCCAAATTTAGCAGAATTAACATATCTAATAAAAAAAAAATCTCCAGCAAAAATGCCTCCCAAGTTTTGAAACACATTTCCATCTGTTAAATTTCTCTGTTGCTGATGGTGTTTACCTTCAGTCAAAGATATGAATCTTTGATTTCATGAGATTAATGTAATAACTTGGTTTAGGCTGTTAATGCATTCAAAGCTCTCAGACACGCAGGAGATTAGGATGGCATCAAGAGCATACAGATACATTTGGAGAGGATGTTTTTAATGTGAAATAAATTAGAAATTCCTCAGTCTAAAGGACTACACAGAAATAAAAGCCTCCTAGGGTGTCTTAGGCTGGAAGAGATGGCTTCCAAGTCCATTTATTCCTTCTAAGCACTACTAAATAACCTAAATAATAACACTAAGGAAACCTCCTAAAGCCTTATCAGGTAAGTGAGGGCTCGAGCTTCGAGGAATGCAATGTTCATTTCTCAAAAGTGACACCTGGCCCCAAGAAAGCAATGACAAATAAAATAAAATATGCATGTTATATGCAGGTAACTGAATGGAAAAAGGCTGCACTGGTCAGCAGAAGAGCTCAGCCCAGCTGATGCATCAAGGGGCAAGAGGCAACGCTTCTGCTGGTGCCTCAGACCCAGAGAAATGTGAAAAACAGGTCTATCCTCAGCTGTCCTATCCATAATGCTGGTGAGCTATTTGTTAGTGGGCACCAAAAGGAGCTGTGTGATTTTGGGAATAAGGCATTGTAGGAGCTGCCCTGTGCTCAGCTTCCTCAACACTTTCCACCCTCAAGAACGGTGTCTGAAAGCACAGCAGAGCCACCACAAGCTGTATCAGTCATTGTCTCCTCCAAAGATCACCCCACGCCCATAGCTAAAGACAGCAACCTGCAACAAAAAATGCCAAGAAATGCCACATCTTCCATCAAAGTTTTGGGAATGTGACTCTGCAGTTGGGCAGGAGCAGTGTTGGGCCCTGCAGCCCCTCCACCCTGCCTTATGTCCTCTACAGGAGAGGTCCAAAGA
Organism: Dryoscopus gambensis; assembly: GCA_013389985.1. Lineage (NCBI taxonomy): Eukaryota > Metazoa > Chordata > Aves > Passeriformes > Malaconotidae > Dryoscopus > Dryoscopus gambensis. The sequence continues at coordinate 191,443 of WEIT01029165.1, forward strand.
GCAACGCTGCCCACAGGCCACCAGCTCTGGTGCCCACACATCACCAGCAACAGCTCCAACATCACTTCAGCAGCCTGATCAGAGATTGTTAAGGTTGGAAAAGATCCTTAAGATCACAGAGTCCAACCATCAACCTAAAGCTGCTGCCTTCACCACTAAACCATGATCACCCCTCCAGCACTGTCACCCAGGTGGGAGAGCCCTCGGGAGCTTGGGCGAGGAGGCTGCCAGCCAGAATTGGTTGAGTTTTTGCATCATGAACTGCCGTGGTGCTCCTGCCACGAAAACCTCCACCCTTAGGCAAAATGCTCCAGGAACTCATCTCTCTGCTCCTGCTGCCGAGGGTGAGTTGGAACCTCGAGTGTGGTGATCCCCTGCTGCATCTCCTCTGTGCTTCAGGACAGCAGCTCCTGGTCTGCAGAGCTCCAGAGCAGAGCCCGCAAGGGAAGGCACCCCGGGATGGGTTCTCTGGCCCTCCTGGACAAAAATGAAATGTTGGATGAGGCTTGGAGCAACCCGGAATAGTGGAAGGGCTGGAATGAGATGGGCTTTAAGGTCCCTTCCAACCCAAACCATTCTGTGACTCTACAATTTTTCCATGGGAATAACCAAGTCCTGCTCCTTTTACAGCAGCTACTTCACCAGTATGTGGGAAATCAGACATTCTAGAACACCGTCCTAGGTGCAGGAGAGAAATATTATTAAGCCTCACCACTGATAATTTGATTTAATTTGCCGTTTTCCCTGCATGTTTAAATCCTGGAAAATGCCTTCAGCATCCAAACCATTTATAATCAAAGTAAGTGACTGCAGAATAATCTATAAACTCAAAAAATTTCACACTTCTTCTCATTAAGTGAAAAAATAAATTATATGCTGATAACACACCTCAGTTTCTTTATTGCATGGCTCAGTGGTTTAAATTACACTTTGAGAAGAATAGCAAATCAGAATGAAACCTTACAACTACATGGGTTTTCTTCCTTTGCATATGAAAATTTGCATTTGATGTTCGTCTTACTTTTCTCCCATAGGTTTCTTGTATAGGGCCAACAAAACTGATCTGGAACAGACAAAAGGTTTTACCCAAACGTGAACATTTAAATACAACATTTGCATTATTTCATCAATTTTTTTTACGTAGAAGCTTCTGCCCAAGGTGAAAACCAATTAAATGAGAAAATGCAGTTGTAACCATTCATGCCACGCACAGGAGCCTCAGGCCAGAGTGCACTCAAATGTATCTTGGGGTTTGGTTATAGTCCATAAAGGGTGTGTAACTCCCAGCAGGAGATCTCAGAGTGCTTTTCAAAGGTGTTTCTCCATTTCTGGGTGACAAAATGACAGAGTTCTGTCGTGGGTCACCTGTAATATCATATGGAATAAAATGGTAGAAGTCCAAGAAAAATCTAGATCTTCTAACTCACCATCCAGAATCCCATTACATGGGAATTGAGGGGTTTTAAATGAAATTCAGATATGCGTTACACAAGATAGAATGCCACCAGCAATCCAATTTCTAAATAAACCATCTAAGGCAGACAGCACTGACTCTGACTTTCCCCCAGTAACCATATTAAACAGAATGAATTTCGGTCTTTCATAAGCTCAACAGACAGAGAAAGTGAATCTTCCCAGCCTCCCAAGCTGCAGTCACGCTCCCCATCCCAGAGCTGTGCCAGAATCTCCCTGCACAGTAGTGGCAGGGAGCACTTTTTGGGACCAAACCTGGCAGATGGCACTTTCAGGAGCAACGGTGCAAGACCTGCAGTAGGAAATGAAACCCTCCCTGTCATAAACAACTCCCAGTTAAGAGCTGGAGCCCTCATTAATATAATTGGTTTCATACGAGGTGCTAAAACACGAATTTGCTGCAGTTAGAAGCCAACGTTGTTTCTATTCGTTCAGGAGTGTTTTGCTCACCTCTGTTTTTGCTCAAGCAGAGAAGAAAAAGGGAGGGGAGAGAGTGTCCTGTAGTCTGCCTCCAGCTAGAGAATGCCATGCTAGGGTACATTTTTCACCTCAGATGAAAAATGAAGGCAGGTAGCCTTTCAGCACAGCTGCTCCTGAGGACTGAAATGGAAAATTATTTGGAGAGAGAGCAACTCTCACATCATTCACTCAGAGCTGTGGATTTACATCCTCCAACCTGCATGAGATCCACAGAGTGAGTATGACTCCATCCCAAGCTGAAATCTGAGGGGGAAGACACATTTAAAACGTAAAAACAAACTACAGTACTACCACTGGGGGGAAAAAAATCACTAATCATTACCCTTCAGGGAATTACTCAAATTTCAGTCTTTCTGCTTCAAGTCCAGAAAATTAAATTTCCCCTTTTTAATGGTGCTGCCTTTGAGTACAGGCCAAAAAAATGAACGAGCAGGAGGGTTATGTTACCACGGAGCAGGAAGAGGGTCTGCTCCTCTCAATTTGGCATCGCTGGTAATGGGGGCGAAATCCTCAGTGGAGCAGGAGGACACACCCAGGACCAGGAACCCTTTGTTCACTCTCACTGGTGAGGAATTGTCACCTCCTCCCGCTCCCTGACGGTGGCCATGCCCACCCCATCAGGAAATCCAGCTTTGCATCGGGTACCAAGTGTTGCTTTCCCCCTTTAGAGTCTCATCCCCAGCTACCCTTGCTCCACTCGCCCTCGAAGCCCTGAAACCCTGAGGATGAACTGCGCCGCTCTGCGAGGAGATCTCTGATTTCAGAAGTATTCCTTTCCCTCTCCACAAGCACTTCCACCTTCCTTGCAGTGTTACACGACTTTAAAACCCCTCTCACTGCTTTTAACTTGGCTGAAGATGAGTATCTGTGTGAGCCATTGGCTGAAGGGTCTTTAATGACAGAACAGTTCATAACAATAAAACCGTCCTTTCCGTAAAACGTACTCTCCTCCTCCTGAAAATGGAGTAAGCCTATTAATTATTTTCTTAAAGACTGAATCTCAAAATGGCACTGCTGACATTTAAGGCTCATAAAAAATGCAGGCCTGTCAGATCTGTGAGAAATGAGTTTATATGATCTATTTAAGATGAAAATATTTATCAAGGAAGACGGTTGCCAGTTAGGAACACAAACAGACACAAACACACTTACAGCAAGTTGCCCTTTTTTTCTTTTTAATCTTTTCCATGCCAAGGGCATGCTTCTCCCCAGAACAGTGGTGCACAAAATAAGTGACATCTGGTGGCTTTATGCTGTAATAGACTAAGGCACCTCATTTCAATGCTGTTAACCAAATCCATTTTTAAATTTACTGCTTCTTAGCAAAGCTTTTTAGATGTTTTATTTATTTATTTTCACGCAGATACTTCTGAGGCCCCTGGGCATCACAGTCCCTCTTGCAGGGTGACAACTGCTGTTATCCAATTAAAGTGGGATTGTCATATTCACATCAGGAACAAACACAGCTCCATAAAGGAATTTGGAAGGCACGGGAAAAGAGCACTAAGATTTAGCAGGGCAGCACCAGTGAGAATCACACAGAGCCAGGCTATAAGAAAGGGCTGTGCAGAAGTTGGTGAAGGAAATCCTTCACCTGCTCCAATTATTCACATGCTCAAAGTAATTAATATCAACTCTGGTCTCTCTGAATTGTCTTCCCTTGGATTTTAATTAAACCCAAAAGAAACAGCTGCATTTTTCATTCTGAGCTTAGCAGCATCCTGGCGGCTAAAACTTTTACAAATTTGAAACAGCTTTTCCCCTTTTCATGCTTTATTGATCCTCAGCAATGGCCACATCTAATCCAGCCAAGCCTCCTGCACCTAAACCTGCACTCCAGACATAAAGCAATTACAACTCCCCTTCGAACTCCTCCAGCCAGAAATACACTTCTCTTTTAGAAAGCCAGAAGCCTCTCCTGGATAATTAATAGAAGTACTGTCAGCCAGCCTCAATTAAAATTACAAAATTGCTGGCACTGCAATATCAAGGCTTGCAACACCAATTTCTGCAGTAATAAGTATTTATGGGGGAAAAAAAATCTGTAAGCACTATGTAACAGAAACGAGATGAAAGATAAACAGACCCTAAATATTTACCAGCAGAGGAAGTTCAAAAATATCCCAGCAAAAAATGGAGCGGATGGCAGCTAAATCCAGACCGTTGAGGGTTCCTCGAAGGATGTCCAAGGAGGAACTTCATTTTCAGCTTGACAGGGCTAAATCAAATTAATTCCTTCCTCCTATTCAACTGCTGCATGGAAACCCCTGGTGCCAAAAGGACAAAGCTAAAAACGTCCCCAAACCCGTGCCTGAATGCTGCACTTGCACACCGCAGCAGGGCAATAAAGGAGGAGTTGGACTTTGGGGTTTTCCATCACTTCTGAGGCCTAAATATCCTCAAGAGGAATGCCCACCTGCACGGTTGGCTTCCCTCAGCACTTGCAAGGGAGCTCCACATCTGCAGGATCTCTGCAAAAAGGGGCCTCTGGGATAGCACGGCTACTGATGGATTATTTCAAAGAGAAATATTATTTCCTGCTCACATTCCCCCATCCCCACCAGACATTATCTTCACCTTAAGACCTCCTGGCTGAGCTAAATAACACATGCACAGAAAAAGCACAGCTGAATGGCTTTAGCTCCAGCCACTCACCAAGAAGAAAACTTTTAAAGATCCCATTTCAATTTATTTTTTTGAAATCCTGGCATGCTGAAGTCAGCAGGAAGACGTTTCATTGACTTTAATGAAGCCAGAGGTTCATCCAGGGAATTGCTGTTTGGAATGAGCACAGCATTTATATTATCTCATTTGAAACCTTCCAAGTTTTTTGTTAAATGCAACTTAATGGTATTTGCTATTTTGGAATTATTCGCTCTCTTTCAAAATACAGAAAGGAGGGTATTAAAGTTCTGCAGTGTAAAATGCTTAGTGATGATGGATGGGATGCTCTTGTTTCAGTAACAGGCATGTTTTTAATGCATAAATATTGATTGTCATACGGTGCCTGTTCATTTTGCAGTTTTGGAAAGCTTTAGATTGTGGGAATTGTAATAGTCAAAAAAAAATAATGTTGGTATTTGCATTTTTATGTGTATTTTCAGGGCACATTTTTAGGGCTTTTTTTTTTTTCATTTATTATCCAGTGTACCAGCGCAGCAAGACAAAAAAAAAAAATGGAAAACTGGAGAGATGACTACACCCACTTAATGGGTATCATTACAGGAAAACACCATCAAAACCCAGCAGAGGCTTTTTATGCATTCCCCTGTATTACACCAAAATGAGTTACTGCAGCATTCCAACCCTGATACCAAACCACCAGAATGCTCAGTTTTTACAGCGGTGGCAGAAAAGAGCAGCAGGTGAGCAGAACCCATCTGAGAGCGTTCCTGACTCCGGTAAAATCTGCTCCCTGCCAAGCTCTGCAGGGTTACCCAGCTTTTCCAGCCGTGCCCCACGCCTTGGGGAGCAGAGGGCTCCGAGCTCCTCCAGACGACTGGAAAACTGCTCCCACTCCCACAAGATTCTGGTCCCCCTCACACCAGCGAAACCTGACAGGTGAATTGCTCCTGATCTAGCTTAATGCAAGACAAACCCACGTGGGATTTCCATGGATGCCAATCCAGATTGCATTTACTCTGCTGTCTATTTGTCATTTTGCTGATGTACTCAGCAGTGCTCAAAAATCTACTCTGGAGGGTTAAAAACTTCACTATTTAAAATCACCCAATTTCAGGCAAATTATTATTATTTCCTTTTTTCCTCAGTGAAAAGTTCAGCTTAGATCCCACTCTTCCCTTCTGCTCACCTCTCACATCTCATTTCTTGTTGGAACTGTTTTAAAGATGGTATAAATAGCTTTACAAAGTAATTCTAATACTAAATGTCAAGTGCAATAGTGGTTTCATTCTGATTTATCCTCATCTGGTCCTCAGGCAAGTTAATCCTCAACCTGGGAAACTGTTTTCGGAGCTTTATAATTGATGAAACTTTTCATCTAAATTATTTACTTTACGAACGGCTCCGATGAGTTGCTCAGGGCATAAAGCTGTAGTACTCAGTGCTGGAGTGCTCAGGAACACGGTTTTGTCTTTTTAAATTAAGAGCCCATCACTGCATCTCGTGCCGCAGTTTCTATTGGCAGTCTTTAACGCACAGCAGGGGTTTTATCTGAATTTTTATCGCTTGCAATAGATGCAGTTACAACCCAGATGCCACAGCGCTATCCCAGCCCGGAGCTCCGGGGAGACACAAAGCAGGCAGAGAATCCCTGATCCTGAAGGCGTGGATCTCCCAGTGTGAACCAGTTTTCCTTCCCTGGAATCAGCTGGGCACGGGCTCGAGACCCGCTGGACACGTTCAAAACCCGCTCCTCTTCCATCGCAACCCAAAATCCTCTCCACGAGTGGCCCCAGGAAATGCCCTCAGGCTTCAGCAATCAGAAGGATGAGCTGTACAGCAGCAGCCCTAAAAATTCACGTGGAAGGTGTGGAAGGCAGGAGCAGGAGCCCAGTCAGCAGCCTAACCCAGTGAAACACATCTGCCAAATGATGAGCTTGAAAACTTAAGATTCATTATCCATTTAATTTACTTAACATTACCAATATCTATTTAACATTATCTAATATCTACAGAGCCAAGCAAAAAGACAAATTACAACTAAAAAGTAGCCAAAATCAAAGAGGCTGGGGAGGAATATTAGATAAGGTATTTGACGGGCTTGCAAGGAAGTGTTGGTTTTAAGAGCTGCTAAAGAATTTTCAGGAGACGAAGCTCCCCTGTGAGGAGCTGGGCCTGCAGGCAAACCCATCTCATTATGGGATATATTCTCCTAATAAACTATTAAATCATGCTTCTCCTTTTCCTCCCATTTCTAGCTTTACACAGACAAACCTCCTGGCTGCACCAGCCAAAGAGTCCTTTTTCTCTGGATTAATAAATTCGGGCACTCAGACCATTATATCCCAATTTAGGCGCAGCAAGGTTAACGCTGGGCTCGTACATTTCCTCCAAATTGTGGGCAAAACCTCCCAGCATCCTGATTTCTGCTCCTTTTTTCCTGAGGTCTCTCCTATTTGTTGGTACCTCACTACTCATTTGGTGCCAGTTCTAAAGCACTTTATTTAAGTGCTTTTTCTCCACACTGCTCCAAGACCTGAAATTGGGCAAACCATCCGACATTACAAACTCACATCCATGTGCTGCCCGCCCTCAGAGCACTCTTTCAACACTACCAGATTTCTTCCATCTCCTGAGTACACATGCTGCACATAAATCTTTATTTTTTTTTGCTTTGTACCTTGCGGAGTTTTTCATTTTTCAAAGCAGTCTTATCTTGTTTCCTCCGTGTGACTTTGAACTTTACATTTTATCTCCACTCCTGTCTGACCTCAGAGCTCTTCCCAGCACAAGCTCACCTGGAACTCAATGACTTATTTGAAAGAAATGACCTTCCCTCTATTCCATGCAATCTTGAGAAGTTACCAGTCAAACTTACCACGTTTAAGCCAAACACCAATGAATGCAAAAACAAAGTAAAATATAATAATACAAAAGCCTTTTTCACTCTCATCGGTTTTTCTAATTTTATGGTGAGATAGCAGGGTACATTCACCCACACTGAAAATCAAGGTTTTTCTACAGGAAAAAAATATCTCCTCGTGAAACTTATTTTTTCCTACTGGAAGGCGTGAAGCAAATGGAAAATGTCAGTTTGAGTATTTTGCTATTTAAGTACAGATCTGCACCTTTTACAGTGAGGAACGACCCACCTTAGATACAGATTTGGCATAAAACCCCACTTATTTATAAAACGCTGTGCTTATTTGGGGAGTAAATGAAGGCATAGTGAGTTTCAGAATATTAAGTGTGTACTTTGTACTGCCTGGTGTATAAACAAAACAAATAAAAGCCCGCGTTGCTTCCCTGCCACTCCATCCCACCATTTCTCCACAGGACTGGGTTGATTTCCAAGGAAACCCGTGGCACAGGAGGCAGCCACGTGCCCCCCACATCCCCAACGCTGCAGGGGCTGTGGCTGCTTTCAGCAAACCAACTGGGGAAGGTTCACACCACCAGGAGCTCCAAAAATGTGTCTGGAGCTACGTGGGCTACCTCACTTCTGGCAAAATCAGAAGGAAATCAGCAGCCAGCTGCTGAGGTTTGGGAAACAAGTGTTTCAGGCAGCTCAGGCTCTTGTGGGAGTTTGAGGAAGATGGATCTGGGAATAGAAGAGGCAGGGCAATGGGTTGGGGTTGGAGGGTTCATGCAGGAGAGCGAGCAGAGGGCTGGAGCAGCAAACCTGTGAGGAAAGGCTGAGAGTGGGGGTGTCCAGCCTGGAGAAGAGAAGGTTCCAGGGAGACCTCAGAGCCCCTTCCAGTGCCTAAAGGATCTCCAGGGGAGCTGGAGAGGAACTTGGGACAAGGGATGGAGGGACAGGACAAGGGGAATGGCTTCCCACTGCCAGAGGGCAGGGCTGGATGGGATATTGGGAAGGAATTGTGCCCTGTGAGGTGGGCAGGCCCTGGCACAGGGTACCCAGAGAAGCTGGGGCTGCCCCTGGATCCCTGGAAGTGTCCAAGGCCAGGCTGGACAAGGCTTGGAGCAGCCTGGGATAGCAGAAGGTGTCCCTGCCCATGGCAGGAGGGTGGAACAGGATGAGCTTCAAGTTCCCTTCCCACACAAACCAGTCTGAGATTCTCTCTTGCGGCCTCCAGCGTGCCACCAGCAGATGGGACAGAGTGTGCCGTGGGTCCCTCACTCCTGCTCACATCCACCACCTCATCAGGTCTCTCATCCCCACCACAGCTGCCTTGTCACTGCCATCAGCCACCAGCGCCCATCAGGACAACATTTTTCCTTCTGTTCCCTCTTTGCAAGGCATCACCTGCTCCTCTGCCCTCAGAGGACGCTCCTTCAAACTAAAGCTTACAAGCCACGTTCAACAGCTGCTGGAAACCAGGTGTAACATCAATTAATAAATATTCCATGGAAAAGCTACATTAACTGCTTGCCCCCGAAGTGCTGTTTAGTGGCATGTCAGGCACAGCTGTGTAATCAAAGGATTACAGTGCTCCCATTGCAAGGCTCTCCACCTCCTCGGGAGCTTCCCTGTCTCCCTCGCCTGTAAAAACCCAGTCCAGGCACCAGGATAGAATTGTAATCCTGTCTTTGAGCCCTGGAAACACAACCCAACAGGCCACGGGGACAAACAGAACACATTTTCCATCCGATATGTGGGCTGCCGCACAAATTTTTGAAAGAATGGGTCAGCAAAGCTGTAGATCATTAGTTCATTTTAGTGAAATTGCAGTGTGAGTGGAGAGATGGCTGCAGTTCGAGATAAGAACTTGCAGGAGCTTAGAGATCCCTTCCCCTGAACAGCTGTATTTAGACTCCAGATCTGACACCACACTTGGTCAGCAAGAAAAACACGGCACTTCACGAAAAAAACATAAATAAATAAGAAATACTAATTTGTGGGGGAAAGTGGTGAAAAAAGTGCTCTCTTATTGGAAATCTACCATGTTTTTCCACAGCACTTTGGATTCTTCCAGCTGAGCAACATAACTCCAGCCAAGGAGTATGGTGGGAATTTAGAATTACTGCCCCCTGCCCCGTGAGAGGTATGGAGGAAAATAGGCTTAAAAGGGAAAATGGAAGTCTGAAGACAGCAATTAAGGAGCCCAGTTCAAACCAGGGTACAGCTTCTGCAAACCCTCTGAGATGTTAGAAACAGTGTTCCACATCGAGCAAGTACCCAGAGCAGCACTGAATGATTTAAGAGCACATTTCCTTGGAGTTTATGACTGTGGGATATACATTAACTGCAGGAGTAATTAGGAGGGAGAGGGAGTACATCGGTATCTGTTTGTGTCGTGGCCTTTCTTCACCTCAGTGATGCATCTGCACTGGAGGAGGAGCACAGCTGGGTGTTCCAAGTTCCTAAATCCACGTGTCATTCAGGTGAGATCAGCCCTCTGCTGCCAGGTCACCTCTGGAGAAATTCTATCAGCACCCAGTGGTGACACAATGCTGAGTTACAATCGTGAGATTTTGCTCCGTGGACATATAAGGAAGCACTCAGTGTAGGAAAAGTAGTTTATAATAGGAAGGAGTCCCTTCCTAGTCAGCAGAGGAATTCCATAAGAAATCCTTATTGGCCAGCAAGAGCTCATCAATTTGGCAGAGCTCGCTGCCATCCCCCAAACCACTTGATCTTAAATGTAAACCAATGCTTTGAGAGGTGCTTTAGTACCAGGCCACATCTTTAAAAACAAGTTCAGCAACACTGAAATCACTGGGCTGCCAGCAAAAGCTTTGACCACTGAAACTCCCAGACTCTGTGCAACTCACAGAGCTCCAGCCACAGGTTGCTTAAAATAATGTTAAAATACAACAAAAGCAGTACCTTATTTGCATCTCTGTGATTATGCATAATCCAATCCTTGTTAATGCTGCTAGTGGATTGCATACCTTCATCCTTCCCCTTCAACCACATGAAGTCATTCAAATATGAGAGTCTGCTTTACCCTTCTCATTTATATGATTTCCAGATACCTAGTTGTAGTTTAGTAATGAAGATAAAATCCATTACTGCCTACCACTGCATTAGTGGAATTAAGTGTTTTGCAACGTAAATCTCCCCTGTTTCATCGTGTTCCTGTTACAAACCACCAAATAAAACACTCTGAATTTGAGATTAGTCCTCCTATGGCAAATTCTGAACCATAAAACTATTTTGTTATTGATTTCAGAACTGCACGGTGGCCGCACTCACAGACACAGGATCTAAGTGCTATAAAAAAAAAAAAAAAAAAGGAAAGAAAGAAGGTAGTTTCCCTACTAAATCTTCATACAAGTAGTTTCCTCCTTTCTGCATTCAAATTGATTTTCTTTCTTTTGGCATATGAAGAGCCAGATGAATCCTTTGACTCAATGCCCAAGAGTGAAATGGCACCAGCAGCAGCAGCAGCAGCAGAGAAGCTCTCAGGGCACGAGACATGTGACAACATTTTAATCACTGACAAAAAGAGGCTTCAAGGCAGCTACTCCGTTAGTGTGTGCTGGTTTTAAGTGAGATTTACGGTTTATGACTGAGTGCACATGTGTGTGTGTATATAAAACATATATGTGTCTATAAATAGCACAGATATAAATATACATGGATAGTTCATGTCCATTTGGGGACTTTTTATTGATGGAAATTTCCCTCTTTGCCAGAGACTGAGCAGTCCCCAGTCAGTATCAAGTGCAGTGCTGTTCAATCAGGTGTTTGTTTATCCAAATGAGCACATATGATTTTCAGTTAAACCTTAAAAATATTTACTTTTCATGAACAGTTCCAGCAAACTTTGAGATTTAATCTGTGATGTGCTCAGCTGGCCACTCTGCTCTTTTTTTTTTTTTAGTCTCAAAATACAAAAGAACGTGTTTGCTCTACAGGAGATGATGATGATGGGTTTTTGGTCTGGCTAGCAATTCAAGAAGTGAAACCATTCTTGTGTCATAGGCAAGGAAGTCAGTGTGAAGGGGACTTAAGGCCATACAACGATATAATAAATAAAACTAAATCTGAAAAAATTTCCGAATCTGAGAGTTTGGTAGGTGTTTAGACGCACCACCCAAGCAACACTCTCAGATATCCTATTAACCTACAAATCTGCCTGTGCCTGAGACAGTCAGATCACTGCAGAGTACGGCTGTAGTATTACAATGAAGCAGCACAGGAAAATTTTTAAAAAAAAAAAAAAAAAAAAGGAGAAGAGAAAGAGAAGCCCACATACGAGACCGCCGAAGTTCAGCTGCCGAATTGTTGCTTAACAGACTCTGACCATAATAACCCGTCACTGAACCTTGCCTGCATTCTCAGCAGCTGTGAAGCTATTTTTAACAGCCAACAGCTTGCCTTTAAGAAATACCCCCTGCTCACCCAAAAATATTCACAGTGAATGGCAACATCCACGCACGGCTCGGCCCGAGGTGGGATGCGCTGCCGGCATTGAATGGCTCTTTCAGGCGAGCCCCTTTCCAAGCGCCTGCTCTCCCAAAACCCCGACCCCAGCGCCGTCCGCGGCTGCAGG
>WEIT01029165.1:204157-223241 GCA_013389985.1 Dryoscopus gambensis
CCCGGGCACCGCGGGCCCCAAGAACCGCCAGCGACAGCGCCGGGGGATGGATCGAGAGCATCGCCAAGGAGATGGGCCCCTCCTGAGCCACCCGACAGGAATTCGGGCTGTCCCGAGCGAGCGGTGTGCGGGTGGCACCGGCATCCCGAATCCGGGTGTGCAGGCAAAGGTCGGCCCGAGGAGACTCGGGCTCGGATCTGCCAAGGCTCCGAGGCTGGAGCGAGTCCGACCTTCCCTGCTGCACACCTGGCAGGCTGCAGGCAGCATCCACTGCCCTGCTCCGGGCTTGGAATGGCAGCAGCACAAACGTGCCTGAGAAGCCAAAATCTTCTACTCAGTGAATGCGAGGTTTGTTCTCAAACAAGAGATCCTACTAGAATATATATATATATATATATATGTAAACTGAATATACATAAAAACTGTTAAACTGACAGAGGGCAAGTTGAGATTAAATTTTAGGAAGGAATTGTTCCCTCTGAGGGTGGGCAGGCCCTGGCACAGGGTGCCCAGAGAAGCTGTGGCTGCCCCTGGATCCCTGGCAGTGCCCAAGGCCAGGCTGGACGGGGCTTGGAGCAGCCTGGGACAGTGGGAGGTGTCCCTGCCCACGGCAGGAGGGTTGCAGCAAGATGGTCTTTAAGGTCCCTCCCAACCCAAACTGTTCTATGATTCTGTGATGATAAATATAAGTTTAAATGCATAGTCTGGTTATTAAGTCTCACACACACAGAGATCCCTGCTGAGATGCAGCACACCCCGTTTCCCTCAAAGGTTTAATGCAACACTTGCAAAGCCAATGGTATAAAAAGGAAAACTCTTCATATTTCCCTCCTTACACTGTTAAGCTTAAAACCACGTGTTTAATACTCAGCAATATTATTTCTAAGAGGCTGAAGCGACGAAGCATGAGCTGAACATGAAAGAACAGTGAATTCCCTATTTTAGTACTTCCTTTCATGATCAAGCCCATCTTTGGTTTAGAAGCATCTAAAACTCACACAGCTCAGTGTGAATCTGTTTTGCAGTGAAACCATATGCACCTGAATAGTAAAATGCAAAGCAGAAGTTTACAAATGACACAGCTCTGATTGGGAGCCAAACAGATTAAAGATTTCAAGCGCGTGATTGTGCACCTGTAAGACCATATAAAAAATTACAAAAATATTTTAAAAGCTACACATGCAAACATTTCCTAGAGCACCACGGATGTATCTCTGTTCAGATCACATCTGATTCTCACCTGGTTTTTAGGTAAAAAAAACCACCCAGAATAAAGACCCTGACGAGGTGAAACCTGTGATTTATAAAATACTCACACATATTCAGCGTTTCTGTTCTGAGTTAAATATGCTGCCCTCCAAGGCCTTTTTTGGCCTCGTGGGATGCTCTGAATAGCAATTACCCTTAGCCAGATTTCTGTGTAATTATACTCCCTTCCTTTTTCTGTATTTTTAAATAACAAAAAAATCAAAGAAGCTGTCATGAAAACAAGATCTTCGTTCTCTGGGGAAGTCTCTGTTTACATTATTCCTCACCAAGCAGCAGCTGGAGTAGAAGTCTTGGTGGTGTTTTGCACACGTGGTAGCTCAAACTTCCAGGCACTCCATAAAGGTTGAGTCTGCCCATCTCACAGACACTTACAGACTGTCTTCAGTGTTACCTGGAGAGATGGGGAGGAAAATACAAATTTTTATGGTGTAATAAATCCCTCTCCAGGAACTGTGTTACCAGGAAAAATCAAAGAATGGTTTGGGTTGGGAGGGACCTTAAAGCTCATCCAGCCCTGCCCCCTGGGACACCTTGGAGCAATCCCGGGTTGCTCCCAGCCCCGTCCAGCCTGGCCTTGGACATTTCCAGGGATCCAGGGGCAGCCACAGCTTCTCTGGGCACCCTGTGCCAGGGCCTCCCCGCCCCCACAAGGAAGAATTTTTTTCTAATATCCCATCTAACCCTGCCCTCTGTCAGGTTGAAGCCATTCCTCTTTGTCCTGTCACTACATGCTCTTGTAATGATTGCCAGAGGAAGAAAAATCAGAATAAACAGCCTCAAAATCTAAAAGCTACGACTGACCTTTAATTCTCATGATTCAGAGTTCAAAGAGGGAGGAAATGAAGAAGTTTTAATATAGAAATTATAGTAGAGCTGTCTCTGACTAGATTGGTTTTCATAAAAAGAAAGGTCCTGACCTCCACCTCTGTAAATCTGATTTCTGCTGGTTGCCATGCTTACTCTGCAACATACGAAGAATCGTCCCACTTTTAAAACAAGTTTGTACATATTTCTTAGCTCTGAGCAGGCTCATGTGGTGAAAAAGATGGAAGAGCCCTTCAGCAGCGTTGAAAAGCAGGCACACAACTAGTAGTGCAAACGTGTGGATTTAAAAGGTGATTTTTTAACCGTGTGAGTCCTTTCTCCTTGCCGCTGCCTGTGGTTTGGGGCAAAATCTGGCGCACAGGTCCAGCGGCTGGGTTTGCCAGCAGCAGAGCCGTGCGTTTATAGGCAGATTTAACTGTGGGGTAAATAAATCAGATTGTGTCCTCAGAGCACCGCTGTAACGGGATGCTAATCCCGGGAAACGGGCTGCTTTTCCCCCACGTGCCTATTCCAGCCTCAGCATCTCCGGGTTATTCTCACAGAGAGGGCTTAGAAATGCAGATGTTTCTGCTTTGTGCTTCCTCTCTCCCAGACTCATAAAGCAGAGGAAGGAGTTCATTGCCCGCAAGGACCGAGGAGGATTCTGCTTCCCACTCCGGCTGCTTTTGGGGAGCCCTTTTCCCACGACCTCCATCGCCGGGCAGTGCTTCCCAAAAGCCCTTCTCAGGGGATGGTGCTGCAGGGTGCCAGCACAGAGTAATACCCTTACGCCAAATCCTCATTCCACCAGAAACGGATGTGGGCAGAGACAGGAAAGGACCAAAACTTCCCCAAAACCTCTCTGTCCCCCTCGTGCCGAGAGCTGCCAGGAGAAAAGGGACCCACCACGTTCCCCAGGGGAGCACGTTCAGGACTCCCCTTTCTCAGGGGAACCGAAGGAGTGGCTGCAGCTGGAAGCAAATAACCTCCTGGGTGGGGACCTGTAAATGCAGCCGGGAGTTTCCGCGCAGTGAGCCCGGAAAACCACCAGGTGATATGGATGTTGTGCTTTTAACAGCCCTGGGACTCGGCGCTGAGCCGCTCCGCCGAGCAGAGCCGCAGCTCAGCCCAGGTCCAGGCGGGTTTCCCATCCCGCTGGGCGCACGGCTGCGGTCTGACACGGGCTGGGCTTGGGATGTGCGACCACAGCCCTCCAGCACCCCCAGGGAATGTTGCAGCTCTTCTCCCAACTCGGAGGCTGTGAGTTGGTGCTGTGAGAAAATTGCAGGAAGACTTGCTATTCTTACTTGTGTGTTCTCCCATTAAAATGTTGGTGTAACTCGCCGGAATTAATGGAATGTGTATATTTTAAAGAAATGCATTATTACTCTCATTTTGCCCCTGGTATCCTGGCAACAGGCACATTCACATCACTAGTTTCATATCTTGTACATCCTTCAGCTCTGAGTAAAGGGTATATCAACCTTCAGACACTCGGAATGCCTTTTTTGCTGTTTTCCCAACCCGGGTTGGGAATTATTCTTCTTGGCAGGCACATCCCTGGAATGCCTCTGGGAATTCACGCTCAGCCTTCAACTGGAGACAGCGCCTTTGTCCCTGGAACAGGCAAAAAATTAATACTGAAACTTGATTAGGTAAAGGTGGCAGAATTTGGTTTCCCACAAATGGTCTGCTAGATTTTAATGATGGAAGCCGAGAGCCAGTTGCCTTCTGCCTGATGCCATCCTTTCATCCTGAGCTGTGTGTCCTTCAGCACCCCAAAAAGTTCCCTTTTATCGGTGATCTCTGTGCCCTCCAAGGACTTGTTGAAGGGTATCATTCCCCTCTTAGTCATCATTTAGCCTAGTGATGCATATTAAGTTCCTTTAATCTTCACTCATAACTCAGTCTCTTCCAACCTTTAATCATTTTTATTACACTTCTTATGATTTTATTCCAATTTGTCTGCATCTCTCTGGCAATGAGGCACCCAGGATTTACTGCCTTGTTTTAGATGTGCTCTCCCTGCAGCAACGCAGAAGATGTTACCTCCTGCTACTTTTACCCACCACTGATTTAACAATATGCTGGAGCTGTGAGGTAGCTGGGAAGGAATTAAAATAGAATTTAAATGGTTCAGTGCTCAGAATTACCATAATTCTTTTGTGGCACCGAGCGCAACGAGAAGCCTTGGAGCCTGTGAAAACCTGCTGCTTCTGGAAGCACGTGTTTGGGGCTCCTGGGGCAGGGAAAGCTTTGAAACCTGCTGCATGCACAGCTCTGTGAGTCTCTGAGCGGGTATGAAGGAGGAGTTGTGATCCAGAAGACAAATGGAGACGGGTTCAGGTTGGCACCAGGAACAGCTCACGCGTGCTGCTGGCCTGAGGGTTCCACCCTGCTCCTCCTGGAGCTCTCAGACAGGTGACAGCCCCCAAGGGCTCATCACAGCCGTGGCAAAACTCGGGGAGGCAGCAGCCGAGAGCTTGACATGAGGTTGCTTCAAGCTCTGTTTAAATGGTTTGCTTTAATAAAAAAATTTAAAAAAAAAGGTCTTTAGAAATCTGTAATGCATTTTGAACTTTGATTAATGAAGAGCTTGAGATAGCTGAGCAGCAGATTAAATGATGAAAGATGCTCTAAGACCTCTCAGATCTGCTAAAACGATCAGGTGGCTTCCCTGTCCCCATCCGGTGTGGTTTTGATTCAAGGCACGCACTGGAGTCACCAGGATCTCTGCTCCTGGTTCCTCTTTTCCCATCTGAACAACCCTGTGGTTTGACATTGCTCTGCTGGATAAGGAGGGAAGGCTGTTACCTCTGGAGGTGTTTAATTCCTGTTACACAACAGTTTTTCCTTATCTGTCCCACACACAAACTCTGGCTCTCCAGATCTCTTTTGTGTTGTCACATTTGGTCTCTGAGCCACTGGCAGGGAACTGAAGGTCACTGGGCCTTTACATGCACACTCCAACGCCCTGAGTTTTCACTTTCGTGTCACTTATTACTCCTCCTCCAGCTCCTGAATTCAAAATGAAGCGTTTAAAATTTGATCGGGGATGTGTTCTAACGAGTGCTTGGATTATATGTGTGCTTTGTTTCCTTAAGTGATTTTTACCATTCTCTCTGCCTCCAGAAAAAACAGGTTAACTGCATTTTATAGGCTCTTTTATCTACATACCCTGGTCTTTCCTCTTTCCCATCTGTTGCTCTTCATTCATGAAGTGCCTTGCAAACCCCAGCCTTCAAGTGGAGCTCAAGAATTAATAAAGCAGCTCGTGGCATGAAGCACATTTATACACAAGTTGTGTGCGTGTGCATATGGATCTTGCCTTAAAAATTATTTACATTCTGGACAAACATCTCATAGTGCTGGGCAAAAAAAAAAAAAAACAAACAAACAAAAAAGACTGTTTCTTTTAGCCATAATGTATAAATATTTCAAGTACCAAGGCTGATTTGTGAATGCTGAGTTTGTGGGGTCTGCTTGTACAGACATGGCCTGTGCCATCCTGCTTTTTTCCTTCAGGTGCAGAGGAGGGCCCTGCCCCTGCACAACTGCAAAGAGATGAATTTCCAAGCCTGTTTTTGCTATATTAGCCTTCAGTTTAGATACACAAATAAAGTAATTCAACTTGTTAGATGTTCTATGAAAAACACCAAGATAGACCAACTGTCTTTACCTTCAAAGTTATGAAAACCATTATTAAAAAGATCAATCACATAACCTCCTTGCTGACATAATGATAAATGTTTCCTGTGAGTGTTATTCTATCTTCTAATTTCAGAAAAATTAATATACCTTTTCTCTGCCTTTTTTTTTTCCTTTTTGCTAGCTCAGGCCTTGTTACAAGGCCATTTAAATTTGCAATCATTCTTCCAGTGCACCTGCAATGATAGAGCTGATAAACACTTTCTTAGATAATTTTTAATGACTACCACAACTGCAAACCGAGTTTTGGCTTTAGGAAGAATGCCAGAGATGGCAGAAAACTGAGAGACTGAACAGGCAGAAGA
The DNA here is from genome assembly GCA_013389985.1 of Dryoscopus gambensis. Taxonomy (NCBI): domain Eukaryota; kingdom Metazoa; phylum Chordata; class Aves; order Passeriformes; family Malaconotidae; genus Dryoscopus; species Dryoscopus gambensis. The sequence continues at coordinate 210,244 of WEIT01029165.1, forward strand.
AATAGCATGGGAGGGATGCGTTTCATACATATATTATGTTGAGCAATTTGGTCTAGTGGAAGGTGTTGGAGGTTGGAATGAGATGAGCTTTAAGGTCCCTTCCGGCCCAAAACATTCTGTGGTTCTGTGATTACCTGTTCTTACTGCATTTTATTTTTCTGATAAGTTTCTGCTCATGCAGTTAAAACACTGCCATGCTTCAATCCATCAAAAAACCCCTCGGTTTCTCCTTTCTGCCAGGGCCTAAAAGCTGAAACAGGGTTTCTGCACACTGCTGATATCTTGCTGAATCAGGCAGTTTGGGGCAAAGCCAATTCCTGTGACTCCTGTGGTCTCGCATGAGGAATTGCTTCTGTTGGAGAAGCGTTGACCATTTAATATACGGTGCTCATGACTCACCATATATTCCCAGAGCACTCGGAGGTATTTCCATGCTGTCTCTGTATTTTTACAACCTAAACATATTCCCCTGGAGATTTATGCAGCTTTACATTCTTCTCTCTCATACCCATTTCCAGGAGTTTTATGGGGGAGCAGAGAGGGAGCCTAACCAGCGCAGGCAGCTCGCTTAATTTAGCACAGTCCTGTCCTTTCCAGTTCACCCACCTGCAAAATGGGAATCATAATAAGCACTTAAGGGAGAATATTCACATGTCTAGCTTGAGACCTTTAATGTTCATCTCTCCAGAGGCTCAGCAGAGAGAAACAGCTTCTAATTCAGATGCTTTGAATGGGCTCCTAATGGAGCTTGCTCCTCTTCTGGCGGTCAGGGAGACCAAGATCTCAGCTCCAGCACCCCTCCATCAGGCATTGAGTGACACGCCAAAAGCCAGACACTGTGAACATCCTCTTTCATGCCTCATCCTGCAACCACTTCCATGCTCAGCTTCCCACTGCGGAGCAATATCTGATTAACTCGGTGGTTTTCCACATCTGCAAAGTGGGGTGGGCTGTGGGATGAAGACCATGCAGAGCCCCAGTGATCGTTGAGGGTGAACAAATGAGCATTTCAACAGCACTTTGTGCATGTTAAACCCTGTGAAAGCACTATTAATTATCAATATGGCCAGTCATTGTATTCATTAGGCCTTAGAGCAAACTACTGAGGCTCAAATCTTCCTGTTGCAGTCCCTGGGTTGCAACTGTGTGACACCGAGCAAGTCACTTCTCTTGTCCTCATTTTTCCTGTCATTAGGACCTCTGCATCACCCCAGAGTGTGATGTGAACCTTAATAAGGCTTGAAAAGGGCTTTGAGAACCTGTGGTGAAAGGGGAAATATTAATGTCAGGCATTGCTGTAAGAGGAGATGAGACAGAGCGAGAGCCTCGTCCCGATCCAAAGGGCTCGGAGTGGTGCCACGGAGCACTTCAATGGCTTGTGGATCCTGCCCAGGAACACTGAGGACAGAGAGGCACACCGAGCCAGTTCTGCTCACAGGCAGAGCCAAGAAGCACCACCAGGGAGTTGAGATTTGGAAGACCCATCCCTCTCTTGCTTTTCTTCTGGTTGCACAGGCAAGCTGCCCGTTGGTATGCACAAATGGATATTTAGGCTTCTAAACACCCGCTCCTGGACACAGAAATGCAGTTTGGGACGGTGTTTAGCATGGAAAGACTGGCACAGAAATCAATCTTTATTTCAGAAAATCTTCTCTTCAGTGTTTAGCCTTGGTGCTGATTACATGAATTAGATCCCTATTACAAATGAGCCTCATGTCCCAGAAACTAATGTGCTGTGCTCAAGAAGCAAGACTTTCTGCATTTCATCATCGTTCTGTTCCTTAACGATTCAGCTTTCCTGGCAATGATGAGAAATGTTTATTTCCCTGGAGTATTTCTGGATGGTGAAATTACGGTGTTATTTGTGGGCAGTGGATGCTGCATTAACCCGCCAAGGCTGCACTGCCATCTTTAATCACTCTGTTTGGAGACCTGGCCACCTTCCTTCACACCTCTGGTTTCCAGAGCACCCTCTGGCCACTTTTAATCCATTCAATCCACTTTTGTGCTGGAGACAGTGGCTGCCAGCTTCTGCCTGCTTGGAGGCACAGGAGAGCAAGACAAAGTGACAAAGTGACAGTGAGATAAACACTGCTGAGAGGCCTTAGTCTGCATTTTGAGGACTGCTGTAAATCAGAGTGATGGAGAGAGACAAATTAGTGATGCCAGCCTAAAGAGGTGAATGTGCATGCTGGGATCTACATATTCCTGTAAAATGCATCTCCATTTCATTTATAGCCAGTGATAGGAACACTGTCGTAATGTTGTGGAAAAGAAGGATATGCTGGCAGCGAGGTCAGGCTCTTGCACAGCCCCTCAGGCTCTGCAGGAGTCATTGATGGAGTTAGTGCAGCTTCCTACTGTGCTACAGCCACATTTTCTTATTTCCCTCTCCCGTTCGAAGCAGAGCAATACGTTATTCTACGTGATCATATACAATAAATCCCTCATTTAATGTGTCTTAACTTCTGCCACCAGGTGTTGGCTGATGCTCTCCATCCCATTGTGACATCCAGCTGCCTTCCCAAATGGAAAACCCAAACCCAAACACCTGAGATGGAGATGAGTTACACACCCTCACATACATTTGATGTTTGAGGTAATGTAGCACCATCAGAGAAAGCAAAATCTCGGTGAATTTGACCCCCCACCAAAAGAAAGTTACATCAATGCAAAGTCAGGCCTGAATTCTGCCATCTGCCAAACCAGGGAAGGCTAAAGTTAAATTCACCCTTGGAGCCAATGCTCTGCTGCTCTGCAGTTACCATCTGTAGTTTTTTACATCGCTGTTTATTCTGTTAAATTTATGCCTTAGTGTGTAAAAATGTCCCCAAACTATGAAAGCAAATGAGCAACGTGACAGGGCTCAGCCCAGTTAAGACAATAACTTTGACATTATCAGATTTTTCAGACTTGAAAATCTCAGGGCTTAACCTCATGTAAACCCTTGGTTTTACAGTTTGAAATCTGCTTAGTGATGGAAATCTTGCAATACTCATTCCCTCTGACTGCACTCCCAGCACTCTGGAATTTCCTCTTATGTTGTACTGACACAGAGCTCCTTGCTCAGAACTGATTCTTCTCTCTGCTGCAGAACATACAACCACTGGTATCTGCAGCTCCTGTTGGAGGTTTTAGGCCAACAAAGGTGAAAAAAACCCATGCAAAAAAGCTTTTTTTGGTGCTCAGCTCCATATGCTCCCAATCTCAAATTCAGCCTACACAGGAACAAAGGAGAATGTTTGGGAAATGAGCAGGCCTGCAAAAACCACCATATTTGATGATTTACTCCCAGGTGACTTTTTCTTTGAAGCGAAGGGATGCAATGTAAAAAGGAGTAAACTTTCCTGTGGTTGATTCATTCAGCTTTTTGGCTGGGAAGATGCAGAACTGCCTAGAATGGCAACGTAGCCCCATTGCTTTTTTTTTTTTTTTTTTCTCTTCTGGTTCAAAAAAGAAATGTCAGTCTGACCCATCTGCTGGAATCTGAGCAGAGCCCCAAAAGACCCACACACAGGCTGGAAGACAAGTGCCCATATGGTGTCTGCACTCATTCATTGCAGAGCTGGTAGGCAGCAGAAATACCTCAGGGAAGAATTGGGGATGAGGAGATATTTTTAATAAACCAGACTGCAGTGATCTATAATGGGAAATAATCACTGAGCCTTTTCCACAAATATCTAAATTTCTGTCTCTCCTACTTTCCCTTCCAGCGCTGGCAGAGAAAAAACAGAAAAGAAAGCTTTCTTGTGCTGTAAAACACTTCAAAAATTTCCCAGTCACCGGTGTTTTACTCTATCAAGGTTACTGTTAACATTATTAATATTCATTTTCATTTACACCACTGCAACGCCATTAATGTGGTAAGAGTGTTATTATCTTTACAGCAATAAGTATTTATTAAAAGCATGTACAGTGAAAATTGGTAATAAGATGAAGCAATGCAAAGTAGAATGCAATGAATCCCTTAGGAGAATAATAAAGATTTCTGGCTCTTTTCATTCCTCCCAACAACTCCACAGTATTAAAAAAAAAAAAAAAAGTCAAGATAACAACGCAGGCTTGAAGCCACTTATCAGAATTTGCAAGGGCTCTGAGTGTTTATCCTCAGTGAGAGCTGGAGGGATCCATTTCTGGAAAATTATTGTTGTCTGCCCTTTTAGCAAGAAACTGTCTTGCTGGCTTTGTTTAATTAAACTGCCGCTGTCAATTACCGCCTGCAAATAACACAAAGTATTGCCCAGTGAACTTGGGAAGGCACTCAGCAGTCACTGGGCTGTTGTGAGCTCCCTCTGCTCTCCCTGCACATCTGCTGGAGGTGGGAGGTGATAAAATTCCCCATTTCTGTCCATTTCCCGCTTCCTTCAAGGAAACGAAAATAACCCATCATTGTTGTGGCCCCACCGACTGAAACATCAGCGCATCCATCCCAAGATGAAATATTTGCTTCAGTCCCAAAGGCTTCATGTTTGCTGAGCCTTTCCTGTTGTCCTGGCGAGGGCTTCCTCCCAGGGGGTGCAGCGGGATGCTCCACTCCGACTTCCACTCACCCCCTGGACCTCTGCCCTGGCCAAATCAGGCACTCCTCTCCCTCTCCCTCCTGGCACATCCCTCTATTTCCAATCTCACAATCAAGTGTTATTTCTGCTCCTTTTCTCTTCTCCTTTTTTTGCCAGGAGGAATTGTGGTTGGCTTTGTGCTCTGGGCTGACCCCGGCTGCCAGGCCGGCAGCTCCATGAAGGTAGAGCATTCCCAAACCGCAGGAACACAGAGAGCCAGCCCTTCCTCCGTACTCTGTGTTCCCTGCAGCTCGGCTGGACACTTCCTCAGGCAACAAGGGATCTCACCACTGGCTGCAGCTGAGGCTGGCAAGTGCTGCTCCCTGAAAAAATGACAATCTATTTTTTTCCTTTTCAACTGGTCACCAGCTGAGCAAAGGCTCCCGGTGCTTTCTGCTTTGGGGAGCTGAAAAGGTGACCTCTGATTAACTTTCTGGGCCAACAACCCCTTATTGCACCATAGCCAAGGATCACAGCTTGGTTATTAACTGCTCCAAAAGTCCTCTACCTTATTCAAAGTCTCCCTCTTTTCATCCCAGTGCTGGGCCAAAAAAGTGACAGGACAAGTGTTGCTGACATGCGTGGTCTTAATTGAATTGGATGCAATTGTGACCAAAGTATCTGAATTCACTTTAATTCACTTTAAAGAGCTCTGGAGCAAAATGGACTTTCTGGGACCCGCTTCACCCTTTGGGCTACCAGCCATAAAATTTCCCACCATTTCCAGCACTGCTTCATTGCAAGGCTGAGGTAGAATTGAAGTGCTGAGAAAAGTTCCACCGCCAAGTCTGGGGGTTTTTTTGGAGTGCAACTTTTCCATAGGGAACTCTTTCCAGTGGAGTTGAAGGCATTGTTCTCTTTCCAGTGGCCATCCACAAAAAAAGATTGCTCCCCCTCAGATCTGAGTGTTGTGGATAATTGACTGTGGGGAGGATTTTCCATGCTGTACATTCAATATGATCTGTACCTGGACTCCAAACTTGACTTTCAAGTTGTACAGAGATAAGAAACTCCTCAAGAGTAGAGTGTAATGCTAATTAGGTCCAGTTTCTCTCCTGTACGGTTGGCCCAGCACAGTTCACTGATTTTATTTGTGAATAGTTTGGAGATATGTTCACATATTTATAAGTTGTACAGAGATAAGAAACTCCACAAGAGAAGAGTGCAATGTTAATTAGGTTCAGTTTCCCTCCTGTCTGGTTGGCCCAGCACAGTTCACTGATTTTATTTGCGGATAGTTTGGAGATATGTTCACATATTTATAACCCTCCTGACGTGGGCAGGGACACCTTCCACTGTCCCAGGCTGCTCCAAGCCCCATCCAGCCTGGCCTTGGACACTGCCAGGGATCCAGGGGCAGCCACAGCTTCTCTGGGCACCCTGTGCCAGGGCCTGCCCACCCTCACAGGGAAGAATTTCTTCCTATGAACAGGGTAAAACAGAGGTGAAAAATCACAGCTAAAGTGACGCATTTTATTGTATGTCCCAGATGCCTTCACTTTTTCCTTTCTATTTGAATTCTCTCTTCCCTCAGTGTTACAGCTTTAGCTTTGATCCATCCTGGCAGAATCAACAATCTTTTGTAAAATATTCTTTTCAGTCCAAGTCCTTTCTGTGATAACAACAAAAACAGTACAAAAAGAAGATTTGGATTATATTTATGTGTGACTAGACTAACGATCTCACAGCCCGGGAAAGGAAAAATAAGATGAAATGTGATTTTTAAAACTGACCAGGAGGAGGGGGTCAGGATGAAGCCAAGCACAAGTCAGTGGGGAGTGTGATTCTGCAAAGAATCCACCTCAGAAAATCAACTTGCAATGTTTGTATGACACGAATTCAGCTGCTTGTACTCACTGGGGACCTGGTTTCCTCCAGGGAATATTTTCAGCCTTTTTAATTTACTTTACTCCCACTACCTACACATTATGGAGAGGCAGTGAAGGCACTCTGGCTTGCAAGGGAAGATTCCTGTCTTGAACACCTCCATTCCTACCTGTCCTTCACCAAAAACCAGCTTTGATCCCACTTGTTTGACCAAGAACTTTTCTCTGGGGATGGTGGACGACCCACAGCAGGTCCTTCTCTGAAGTTCAGTTTTTCTGTGGTGAAGAAAACATGCTTACTCCTGTCACAAGGTCCTTGTATCCCAGCCCCAGCTGCTCAGGCTGCTCCTCATTTCCACCAGGACTTGGCTCATCACAGCAATCATGAGGCAGATTGGTGGGAAGGGACACGTCTGACAGTGTGCTGGGAGTTTTTGTCTTCCTTTTCCTACTGTAAAGCATTCTTCCTTCCCCAGCCTGCCCTAGAGAATCTAATTAGTGGCCTAATTACCACCCCCATACTATGCCTTGGCTGACCTTTGCTGGCTCGTGTTCTCAGCCTGCCTTCCCTTGTCAATATAATTTTGGGCCGTAGGTCTGCGGGGTCTGCGCTGCTTCCTCTGGGCACCACGACGTCACCACGCTCCACTCAATGCTTATTTTCATTCCCCACTCCAACAAAATTGAACTGTGAAGGCACTGTAAATTTTCAGCCTCGAGAGACTCTTCATTAAGCAACAAATAACTCTCTGCACCTACTTGATATTACCCTCCTGTTGGCTGTTTGTCACACGGCGCTTCCCCCACGCTCAGCCGGCTGTGGCCGTTCCACTCAGCCGACAGAGCTGCTGCTGGCCAGAAAAATGCACATTACAGCCTGTTTGCTGAGCCTCTGACTTCAGTATAGAAGCAACAGCATCATTTTTATCCTTATTTGGCTCAAAGGCTCGGGCTGTCTCTCTGCTCTTGTCAGATAACAGCGTTTCACAGGCCTGGATCCCGGTGCTGTCCTGCAGGAATGGCTTTTTATGGCTCCAACCCCGCTGCTGTTGCTAATGGTGCTTCCACACAAAGAGGTGCTGTCCGAAATAATGAGCTGCATTTAATGCCTCGATGCTCTGTCCCTGACACTGCCCCACCGGGGCGCCTCCGCAGCCCAGCTGCCCCCAAGTCTTGGGAACAGTCTGGGCTCCCACTCCTCTGCAAATCCTGCCTTGCCCTGGGGTTAAGCGGCGTCTCAGCTCCCTGATAGGTGCGTTGGTAATTTTCAGGCCACGGTGCATCTAAAAGCCGAGCACCACCCTGGGAAGGATGTCATAAAACAAATATTCCTTTCCTGCTGAAATGCATTATTAAAGCCTCCACCCCATAAATCCCAAGTAGATAACACTCTCCGTGGCACCTTGTAAAATAAGCAATTTTCTGCTACCGAGGAAACAAATTCTTTTTCTCATTCCTATCTAAACTCTACCAACACGGTGACAGACACAACACTGCATCTGAGTTGGGTTTTGACAGCCTCATACATTTCTAACCCTTGTCGGCAAGAATAATGTTTGAGGCTTTTCACTTTAAAGAGCTCTGGAGCAAAATGGACTTTCTGGGACCCGCTTCACCCTTTGGGCTACCAGCCATAAAATTTCCCACCATTTCCAGCACTGCTTCATTGCAAGGCTGAGGTAGAATTGAAGTGCTGAGATCAAATCTGCAGCTCAGAGAGGAAGCCAGGCTGGGAGTAGAAAGACAGACATTGCAGATCCCCAAAAATTTGGTTTTTAACCCCAGAACATATCAGGATGAAGCTCACTGTGTATCACACCCTCTGGGTGCTGCTGGGGCAGAAACGGGGAACATCTGGGGCTGTATCCAACAGTCCTTGCTAAGACAGACATGGAGCAGCACTCGGACCAAGCTGGATCTGCAGCAGCAGTGTTTGAGGTGACAAATGAATTTGGACTCCATTTTCTAGTTTCCTGATGGATCTCTCAATGTTTCATTTCAGTAAGATGTTACCTTCATTTTTTAGTTGGGTTTGTTTGTTTCTTAAACTATAAAACCACAATACTGCTACTCAGTGATTGTTGCATCAGCAAACGTTAACGTTTTATTCCAATTTAGAATGAGAAGAGATTAAGGAATTCCAGCATTCACCTACAAAATGAAACTGTTGTTTTCTAAATAGCTCTAATCAGCTGCCAAGGACACCGTCCCATTTTCACCCATGATGAACCATGCAGACGTACAGGTTTGTTTCTTGTATGACATGTCTGTGGGATCATTCATTTCAGAAACTTACGTAATGTCTTATGTTCATTTCTAGAGCAATCAGGGGAGCTAACTTCGCAGTTCATTGTTCTTTTTCTGCTCTCTGGTGCACAGAGTGTATCTCCCGTGTACTGAGCAGCTGCCAGCAGGGTGTTCAACATCAACAGACCCTACCAAGCTCCATATGTGGCCACAGATTTTAAATACAGACTTTTCCTTTTTCTTTTATTCTTTTAAAGTTGAAGCTAAATTCAAGAAATTTTTATCTATGTTATCATATATTCAGGAACCAGCCTGAAGCCAAACTAAATTTTTTTCATATTATGAGTGAAAAAATGGCCTGTTCTCCAGCTCAGCACAGATCACTCAGCATAAATCCCTTGTGTTAAAGCCCCTGCTCCTCATTACCAATACAGAATTCCCAATAAGAAGGGAAGTTTCCTTTTCCTCCTCATCCTCACTTTTCACTCAAGATGCAGCCTGTGCTTTGAAAAGCATTTCTATTTCAATATTTAACAAGTGGATAGACGTTGAAGCAGGCTCCTGTAGGGGTGGAAAGGGCTGGACTGGAACAAAATTATGCTGGCATAAGGGGCAAATCCACAGGCACCTCCAAGACTATCCTGCCCTTGAGAGAACTGCTGGAATATTTGAGGAAGATCCTTGTGGAGGTGATGTGCCCACTGAGGTGGGTGATAACAAGCAGTTTGTCACAGGTCCATGCAAGCAGAACCTTCAGCCGTGGCTCTGAGGGACTGACATGAAGGTGACAAGGACACTGAGTGACCAGTTAGAGCAAGACACTGAAGTATTCCAGGACTCGGGACTGACCACTCTCCAGTGGTGCTTTCCCTCATAGAATTTGTCCCAAGCTGCTTTCCTCACGTCTGAGGAGGAAACCCAGCACCCATGCCCATGAGAAAGGACCGACAGAGTCACTCAATCCTACCATGAAAACCAATTAAAATTCCTTCATAGGGAAAGAAACTTTGGGTTGGGTTTGTTTTGGTTTGTTTTTTTTTTTTTCAGTCTGCTATTGTAAATAATAGCAAGGAAAAATAAAGTTTTTAATTTGTGCAAATGCCTTGACAAAGTTGTCCTTCATCCTTGTGTAAATATTGCTCCTGTAACACTGCCAAGGAATGGCCTTGAGTGTCTGCAGCCAAAAGAAAATCAGACCTGCTCCTATCTGAGCCCATGAGACCTACGTATAACTCGTGTTTGTGGCTGGTATTCCAGCTCTTCAAAAATTGCCTCTGAGCCTCTCCTGGCTGGGAATCCAGGCTGCTGTTCCCTGACTTCTGTGTAGCATTTCAGGAGCAGTCGTGGCAAGCTTTGCAAGGAAAAACACTTCTGTTAGACAAACTGAAAAGGCTGGAGAGAAAGGCCAAGGTCTCAAACAAGGAATTCTGTTCCAAACATTCAGACTTGCATGCCTGGATGCTTATCTGTTCTTTCAGAGTAATCCAATAAAAGATAAACTTTCTCCTCCTAAAAGCCTTTACTCCACTTAAACCCCAGACCGTTGTGGCTGAAATTCCTTGGCTAACTCCGAAGATGATGGTGGAGATAAGGAGAAGGGAATCTGTTTATCCAAAGAGGGATGCATTCGTACAGAACAAACAGAAATGTTGTAGCCCTGTTGCACAATCTGGCTGTGCTCCTCATTTCAGTTCCTCCAGGGGCTGGAGCCTGCATTCAGGTGGGGAAGGGAGAGTAACTCCAGGCAAGATGCACGTGGAGGTGATGTCTGCAGGATGTGTCTCAGCTCTGAAGCTCCCACTGAATCTCTAGCTCCCATGCCTCCTTGGACAGGAAAAGCTGGCCATGAGGCACAAGGCTTCTCCCAGTGCCTCCAGAAACTGGAGGGTTCAATCAGCTCTCATGGAAAGGGATGTGCGAATGAACACAAGTTACACACTTTCCAAGAGCACAGGCTGGAGCCTGCAAACCTGCAGGCGTTTTAGGGTGCTGACATTTCATAACCCATGAGCGTGCAGATTTGGAGACAAAATTACAGATGGAGTTCAATTTAAAAATTCCAGAGGTTGACCTCCTTGATTTTGAGGAGGTGTCCAGACTAAACCTTTCATTCCAAGGTGGTTCTCACTTACATTCCAACCAAAAATTCCTAAATCCACATGTAGGGTGAAGTGCTGAAGAACCACCTACTGTTCTCCTGAAAAAGGGAATCGGCTCCTCTCATGCCAGGACAAGGGGAATGGCTTCAAACTGACAGAGGGTAGGGTTAGATTGGATTTTGGGATGGAATTGTTCCCTTGAGGGTGCTGAGACCCTGGAATGGGGTGTCCAGAGAAGCTGTGGCTGCTCCATCCCTGGAAGTGGCCAAGGCAAGGCTGGACAGGGCTAGGAGCAGCCTGGGATGTGGAAGGTGTCCCTGCCCATGCCAGGAAGGTGGAACAAGATGAGCTTCAAGTTCCCTTCCAACCCAAACCATTCTGGGATTCTATTCTATGATTACTCACTACTTTTAAGGCTGTTTTCAAAACTTCATTTATGTGTTTACCTTCCCTTACAAAACCCCCAACACTGGGACAGCAGTTCTCTTCACCCAAATGTATGTATGTATATTCTACACAGTTCTTTGCCATTGAAGGCATTTGCTAAAAATCAGGTATAATTTTAGTAAAAAAACTGAGCTGGCAAACTTTAAGTAGGGGAAAGACCTTAACTCCAAGTTATCAGAAGACGTCACTGCCACCAACCAATTGAAAGAGTTAAATTATTCTGGGTTTTAAGGTCAGGAAATGGTGAAACTGTAGCAGGAAAGCATATTTTACATAATGCAGAATCTCAGTCCTGAACCAAAACACTGAGAATAGCCTGGAGGAGATCAGCACCTTTCATCCAGTTCCAACAGAGTCTGGAAACATTCACATTTAAATTTGTCAACCACCCTTTAACCTTTTCTCCCTTTTCTTTCCATCTACTGTGGTCTCTCCACGTGTACCTCCTTCCTGCTTATTGGGTATTTTTCTATTGATAAAAGAAGAAGAGACCTCTTTGAGGACTTTCCCGAGGCTCAGCCTCTTTAGGGTGCTCTTTAGGATCCTCTCCCTCCAGGGCTGCTCAGTTCAAAGAGAAGTCAATGGTCAAAAAAAGGTACCTGGGTGTGAAAACCTTTCCCTGCAAAATAAAGGGGTATCTGCCACAGCTGTGGTCACAGCTAACCTGGGAGAGGGGAAAGTTATCCTTTCAGAGGGCTTTCCAAATGAAAAAAAAAAAAAAGAATATAAGCAATGCATTCTTGACAATTGCATGGCATTCTCTGCCTCCAAATATTTAATTTTCATTTTTAAAAAGTGCTTATTCCTCTTAACGAAGTCGTTACATCCTGAGTACCTTGGCTTACAATTAGAAAATCAGAAGAAAGTGAAGAGTAAAAGTTGGTCTTGTCTTTTGCTGTGTTCCAGGTGAATGCAGAGGGTACCACAACCACAGAGAGATGGCCGGGCTGGGACAGCAGTTCTGCCCCATCTTCATCCCCTGGCACCACCAGAGCCAGTAACTGCTCTGAGCACAGGGAACAAGCTGCCAAACAGCACAGAAAATGGACTACATTCTGATTTTCTCCATTACGTGTGCTCTGCCAGGCTAACAGAAGTAAAAATTCATTAAAAAGTGGCACAGCGTTCGAGTGCTGAGCTGTACCTGGATGCACAAGAGGTGTCATTTTGAGAAAGAGATTCCATCTCCCACACAGCCCCTGCTCTCAGACAATCACCTTTTTAAGCATGCTGATGTTGTTGCTCTCCTTAATACATTTTAATTCCACTCCTAATGTTTTTTGCACGCTCGTGATGCATAGCCAGGGACATTTCCCTGAAGAACCATTCCCTGGGAGAGGGTGCAAGAAGCCAAAGCAGTGACTGGAGGGGGGATGCAGTTTTCTTGTAGAATCAAGGAAAATATAATGATGCCACACAGCATGTAATTACCACGGCTCCCTCTTTGCAGTGCTTGTCTCTGCGGGCTGGATTCCTCCAGCAGGTAGAGAAGCAAGAGAAGAGAAGGCAGAAGGCAAGGAAAGGGCTCTGACACTGCCACTTTTTCCCATCAGCTGGAAGCCCATGAACTCAGTGACAAGATAAGGGGCAGCAGGTTCAGAGAGTTGTGGGGCTGGACTTGGAGGGAGATGGGAAAATTCAGCCCTATTTTGTTACTTCTCCCTGTGGGACCAGGACAAAAACTTGGACTGAGAAGTGCAGGGAGAAGTAGCCAGAGCCAAAAACGCCATCCATCCATCTATCATCCATCCATCCGTCCATCCATCCATCCGTCTGTCCATCCATCCATCCGTCCATCCATCCCTCCATCCATCCATCCA
>WEIT01029165.1:223298-258475 GCA_013389985.1 Dryoscopus gambensis
CATCCATCCATCCATCATCCATCCATCCATCCCTCCATCCATCCATCCCTCCATCCATGCCTCCCTCCATCCATCCATCTATCCATTCAACTTTGCATGGGAACATCTATACATCCCTCCATCCATCCATCCATCCTGCCAGAGTGACATTCCCAGGAGGGGATCAGCACATGGAGCAGAGCAAGGAAGTGCTTTCAGAGAGGGTCCTTGCCACTGCAGCTGATTTGGGATGCAGAAGGAAAGCAGCCTCTGTCTCCCCCAAAGAGATGCTGGGAGATCACTCCTGGGTCAGCACAGGCTTGTCTGCAGCGGAGCAAAGTGCACCCTCTGCCAGCCTACCTATAATTAAAGACCTGCAGTTTCCTACATCTGTATTCTTAAAACATCGGTAAGCATAATTACAGCAACCACTTAAACAGCTGAATATGAGGCGGGCGTTCTTTTTCACCGGGAGATTGCTTTTAATGACTCTGTGTACAGCAGAGTTTGCAGATAAGGCCAGAAGTGCACCCAATTACCTCTCTGCTGGCACTTATTGTGCTTAAACTCACATTTTCAGGCTTTTTGGTTTGCTTCGTGAGGACTCCCATTCTTCTTATGCTCAATTCTCCCTGCACTGCTTTAAAAATTAGGGTTCCAGCCTCAAACCTGAGCTCTGGTTATTCAGTTACCCTCCAAAGATGCTGCAAAGCTTAGCCCCATTTCCTTATGTCTTCCCTCTTGACTTTGACGTGTGCTGATAGCTCTCTTTTGTGAGCTGAGGGGTAGATTTTGCAGGAATTTGGCCAAAACACGGGCTGTGATGTCAGTAGTGTGGCAAAGGCTGTTTAGGAGGGGACTGAAAGTAATTCCTGGTCATGTTACAGCTCCTGTGTCCACGGTGTCCAGCTTTCTCTGAGACTCTCGGTAAGGCAGAGTTGTGGGCAGCTATTTGATGTGTGAAACACAGTTCTCACTTGGAGGGTTTTTCAGCCTGGAAAAAGAGATTAAGGAACCAAATTAAGAGTGTTGAAAAGTCTGTGCTGTTTTCCAGGGAATTTACTTTTGACTATTTTAATTTTCTCTTTCCTGCTTGCCTGAAGAGTCACCCACCCCCAGTTTTCACCCCAAATGAAAACACGGGTAAGATCTATTGGATAAACTGGGTGATGGCACAAGGGTGGGAGTGCCTTTGTTGTGTAGAGCACTGCAAGGCTTGAAAGTAAAAAGCAGAACTGTGGAGGTTTACACCATACACAAAATCTGCAACTTTTTTTTTTTTCTTAGCATGGTATGCAGACAGAAAGAGAAAAGCAGCTGCCTAAATAAAGAACTGGCTTACAAAGAAAACATTTTATGGCCAAGTTGTTGTCTTGCAGCAAGAGGTCAAATCTGGGTCGAGGAAGAACATACACAGGGACTTAAAAGTCAGAGATCATAGAACCATAGAATATCCTGAGCTGGGAGGGACACACAAAGATCATGGAGCCCTGGCCCTGCACAGGGGGGAATGGATGTTGATGGGTTTGGGAGTGGAGAAGGAGAAATAAAGATATCAGTGCTTGCAAAAGCCAAAGAGGAATACCCAGAGAGGTCAGAGGAGGAGCACACAGAGGAGGAAAGAGCTCACAGCTTGTGGGGCTCCTTCCCTCCTGTTCACCTGCGAGGTGGTGAGTGCTGGGGAACGAAACACTGGTGCTGCTGCTTTCCAAACACAGGAGCACAGCCCAGTGCAGGAGCTTTGGGTTGGATTTGTGTGGGCTTTGTCTCTCCTGACCCCAGTGTTCCATAACAGATGATCCCGGGTGGCTGCACACGCTTCCTGGGATGAGTCCTCTCTTGCGTGACCCTTCCTGTGTCACGGCCGGATTCCCCTCACCACAGACACTGATTGCACAATCCAGATCGTATTTTCCAGCCCATGGAAAAGCAGCCCATGTCCAGCTGGCTTCATCCTGTCACAAATATGACCTGTGGAGCTCACAGATGACGTAGCTCCCACTTCCCCACTGACGCACCGACCTGTTTCCGCATCTCCCACGAGCAGACAAAGCCACCAGCTCCGTTTGGAGCAAGGGTTGTGCCAGAGCCATCTCCACCAGGGGAAGACACGCTTGGGATGGTGTGGTTACGACCCGTGCCCACAATCCTTAGTCCGACCCGGCTAGCTCCGGCACAGGTGCGGCCGTAGGATGAGCCCGTCCCAGCCCAAGGAGTCGAGGGTTTGGCCACGGGCAAAGGCTATAGAGGTAGCCTTTAGCAAGGCGTATCCACGAGTCTCGGAAATAAAGGGGTCGAAGGAAGAGACCAGCCAAGCGAGTGGTTTGAAGGTTGCTTTTAATCCTAAACCCCTCTTGGTCAACTGAGCCGCCGAATATGGGCAATAACAATTTTTAAAGGGGGGTGGAAGCATAAGGCCGGGAAAGACAATAACCAATCAGGGATTAAACTAGGAGGAGAAAAAGGAGGAACTTAATTCAAATATGACCAATGAATGCAGAAACACATTACTGACATCTATAACAGCAAACCAGGCATCAAAAAGCATAGAACATTCTGGTCACAAAGAACGGGTCTGGGGGTGGTGAACAGGGATATGGGGACGGACAGGGTTGAATGCCAAGGAATTTACTGGAAAAACAGGAGGGATGCCTATGACTGATAGGTATAGGGGCAGGGATAACTCCATACATAGGAAACACTTAAGAACTTAATATAATTATTACATCAAATAGTCCAAAACTATAAAAAGGCACCACCACAGGATGGGCCATGAGAAACCCCCCAAAGGCCTCTCTGCAGCTTGAACTGTGTCTGGAACAATTCCATGGAGGCAGAGCCAAGGGACGATGAGGCAGAGCCCAAGGGACCATTGCTCTCACAGCCCACGCTCCAAGGGTGACCTGCTGTGTTTGCCTTGTCCCCACCCACCAAAGCCCCAAAATGTATCTCAAAAATTCACTTCTTCCCTGAAGTTTTGAATGCCAGAATTGCATCCTCACAGTCCCACTGATCATATTTCTACACAGGCTTCCAAAAAGTAAATGAAAGTGTGTTTTAATGCGCTGGAAGATTTGGACTGTCAGAAATGACACTCACCTGTGTCTGATGCTCAGCTATATTTCAGTGTGTTCTTCTCATCAATAGAATAGAAACTGACTGGTTTTGTACTAATTAAATTGGGAGGCATTTTCACCCAATTAACATTTGCCTGTCAAACCAGTGAGCGCTAGAAAGCACATACATTCCTCCAAATAACTGTAATTGCATTTTATGTGCATTCTGTTTGGAGGAAGGTGGTTATGAAGAGAAGTCTTGGAAAAGTATTTTAAAAGAAGATAATAAATATGGTGTAAATAAGACACACCTAATGTTTCACTGAATTCCTTCAGGATCTGAGTTCTGTTGTGGTTCAAACTAAAGCAAAACAGAATTTTGCAAAAGAAGCTAAAGTGTTCCTTCCTCTCCTACTATAATTAGAGGCAGAAGCTATTTTAAAAGCAGCTTTTCCTATTACTAATTCATTAAACATGGATTTTCCCTGAAAACATTTCTCTACACCAAGTGGTCCTAATAAAACAGGATATTCTACAGCTATGACTCCAGTTCCTGCTCACAGGGAAGAAGTTTAACAGTTTCAACACAGGGCTGGACTTCAAGCAGTTTGGATGGGCTTCTGTGCCTACTTTTGTCATCTCATGTGACCTCAGACAAGGCAGACTCTGAAACTCAGCCATGCCCTGTGAAAAATGAAGATAACTCTCTCCTCCTTCACAGGGAAGAGATGAGCTTTAACCAAGAAGAGTGAGTAGATATCAGCTTGAAAAACAGCAAAGAAATAGCCTTTTTTCCAAGGATCTAAAGAGAACATCCTTTGCAGATGCTTTTTCTTCCACGAGTCACATTTTTAAAGGCCTTTTCACTACTACTGAAAATCAGCTGGGTTTGACTTGCCCGGTTTCATTCAGCTTTATATGAAGAAATATTTAGCACCCATCAATCTTTCTCAGCTACCTCTGGTGTGGGAGCTGCAGCCATCCAGAGGGTTCCTGCCTTCATTCTGATATAGCAGGGGAAATTCTCAGTTTTACTAGGAATCTGACGACTTCATCATTAGACAAGACAATATTAGAAAATTAGATCTATTTAAGTCTAAGGCTTTTGTCCCTTGGTCCATCCTCACTGGTGTCAGCTGATAAAACCCCGACTCTTTGGGTCAAGCAATGGATGGGTGTGATGGCTTTGGCAGGGGGTTAGGGATGAGATGAGCTTTAGGTCCCTCCCAACCAAAACCATCCTGTGATTCTGTGATACCAGGAGCAGCTAAATTCAGGTTTGAGTCAGTTTTCCTTAGGCATGGCTCTCAGATGGGCTTTGCTAGCATGTTTGCAGAAATCTAGGTAGGGATGTCTTTAAAAAGGGAAGCAGAAGAATGAGAACTAACTGGGAACAATTGCTTGAGGGTTCTGCTCTAGCCAGGGTAGCTGTAGCTGCAAGAGCTTTGTTTGTTATTGTACAATAGTTTATTACAAAATCACCCTTCCTGTTACAAAACTATGCTACCCAAAATTATGATAAGCTTACTGTAGATAACTTTGAGCAGATGTGCAAAGTGCTCAGCAGGATATTTTATATAAAAAAAAATAAATCAGCATGGGCTGTGAATTACAAATGTTATCAGAAAGGAAATCATATCACAATATGTGATACTGCAGCGAGCCATTGGATCTTGTTAGTCCAGTAAATTATTCCAGCTGGGAAGTGATTAATAGAGCTCACAAATTTGGAGATCAGCTACATCAGTGCTGGCTGGTCAGAGGGTGAGCTCTGACACCAGCTGTCCCTGGGCAGGATGCAACTGATTCCCCCTGCAGTCAGATAATACAATAAAGATTTGAACCTGCTAACCTCTCTCCTTTTGGCAGAGTTGCAGTCATTCCTCTTCCTGACTGCTCCGGAGAGATTTTATCCGTGGCCACGCGTTTCACATGATGTGTTGGGAGTTATTGGATTAGAGCAGTGCAGTAGGAGAGGTCACACACGGAGTGGACTTGGAGCAGCTCAGGCTTTGTTGTGTGTCCACATCAGGAGGGATAATCAGATAATCACCGTGAGTGCTGGTTTGCCACTGATTTCTGTCCTAGCACTTCAGATATCTGTGCAGCTTAGCGCAGTGTTCTAGTGCTCTTGAGGAAGCATTTCAATAAGCCCTTTCTCTGAAGTTCAGCTAATATTTCCACGCAGTTTTCCTTTGGGTGAAATATTCTGTGGCTGCAGAGGTTTTCTTGGAGAGCCAAAGGGGAAAGTAAATTTAATTTGACTGTTTCTTAGTTACCTGACCTTTCATATTCTGTGGCATTGGGATTTTCCAGTAGTCTAGAATCTTAATTAGCTGCTTCTCTCATATTTCTCATTTTTCTTTCTCAATCTTCCTACAGTCCCTTCAGTTGCTTCCTGAGGACTGGAACTGAGACCCACAAAAAAGCCCCAAATCAAATGGGGTCATTTCTTCAGATGGGGTAACTCATGGTGTCGTTGCTGACTTTATTCCAGTCCAGTCCTGAAGTTAAATGAAAAATACTGAAATTCAGTTGAAAAACTGCAAGTATCATGGTTTTTCCATGTGCTTCCTTTCAAATTCTTGGATGGGCAGGGATGGCCAGTATACTTGTTTCCCATAATTATTGTTATTATAGACACAGATCAAAAGGACTGGGGTTTTTATTTGTACCTTTGTGTGCGCAATCACTTTTCAAATACTGCACTTTCTGTTGTAGCTGGGACTTAAACTCTACAGAGGGCAAAATCCATTAATTTTTTACTTAACTGTGCCTTTTATCTTGCTGGTTTTCAGAAGCTCTTTGCTCCTTCCTGAGATAGTTTCTTCCTATGAAGCAGATTTTTTTTTAACCATCTTAGAAATTAAACTCCAGTTCCAACTCCAGACAGTTTTATTTCATATGCTAAACTGTCACAATCAAAGGCAGAATCTCTGCTGAACAGGTTTGGGAACATCTGGCTCTTTTCTTTTGACTTTTGAGGCTAATTATCTCAGAGCAGCTTGGGGTTGCTAAGTATGAAATTCAGCTGCCTGGCCGCAGCAGTTTTGGAGAGTTTGGGGTTTGGTTTTGCTTTTCTCCCCCTTTGTAACTGTTTTCCCCACAGCCTTAAATCATGCTGAAATGGAAACAGCACAAATATGTACCCAGGGAGCAGCCCACATGTGCTGGCACTTGGAGACACCACCGCAGGAATTTCTTGCTGTGTGTTATAAGAACCGGACAATCTGCGCCGAAACCAGGGACCGTGGAGGGCTTGGGAATTGGGAACAGCGATGGAAAAGCTGCTCTCACGGGGGGACTCTGCCACTGAGCCACTCCACACAGTCAGGGATAGGTGTGAACCCAGGGATGGGAACCTCCTGCTGCTGCAGAAAATGGTGATGGAGCGTATCTGCTCCAGGAGTCTGCCCTGTGCTGGGTGGAGCATGCAGGGTGGTCCAGCATCTGTCACAGCTTCCTCCTGCATCCATGGTGGTCGGGGGATCCTGGAAAAACCAGGCCTGACCCACTGCTCACTGTCTTTGGCTGTGCCACCCAAGCCCAGATGTGTAAAGAGAGGTCACAGAGATCTCACTCTCTCTGGTTTTCCCACCCTGTCCATGAAAATGAGGGCACGGAGCTCCCTGACCAGAGTGTTTTAAAAGCCTGTGCCACTGAGGCAGCACAGTTAGAGCTGTGGGCAGACAGTGAAGTACAAAAGGAGGTAGAAACAAATTTATTTATTAAACTGGGGGGAAGATATATTAACTGGGTGATCTCATTTCATCGGCTGTAATCCTTGTTAGGGGACTGTTGCTTCACTTTGGGGTTTTTTTTCTTTTTTTGAGGCTTGCTCCCAGAAAAGTCGAGGAGAATGGATGGAAAATATGTCAGCTTGGGAGACACCAGATTTTTTTCTCCCCAAAAGGAGCAGAAGTGCTGTAGGAACTGAGATTCTTCCTTTGTCATCTGCAGAGAGTCCCACCCAGCCCCAGCACCAAACTCACACCCCAGCCTCTCCTTCTCCCCTCAGCTTTCTCTCTGCCAGGTAGCATCTCACACAAATTCCCACGCTGAGGAAGGAAAAAGAGGGAAATAACAACAATGGATCACAGCAAACCAACCAATCTTTCCATGCAGCTTGGAAAAGCCTGATGGAAGAGACTGATGTTATTTCTGTTTTCAGACAGGAGTACAGATGTGAAGGTGAGGAGCAGGTGAGAGGGAATGTTCAGGTGATGGGAAGGAAATCCTGAAAGAGGAGAGGATTTATTCCCTGTGTGCAATCCATGTGGTAGATGGAGGGTCAGTCAGGACAGGGGGTTTCCAGCTTCAGCAATGTTTTCCAGAAATAAGTCCATGTCTTGGGCTCAGCAACGTGCCAGACACACTCCAGGCAACAGACATTTTCCTGCACTTCTTGATTTATATATCCCAAATTGTATCCTGGGAACCAGAAAAGGCTTCCTGCCATGGAAATAAAAAATACTAAATTCCAGTAAAGAAAGAACTGAGTTGAAAAGCCAATTTTCTTCGTAAATGACGGATGGGGCTTGGTTGTAAAGGGTGAAGGGAGTCATCCATTAAGGCAACTTCTCCTGCTGAATGCCACTTTTTAATTATGCAAATGCACTCAGACATCACAGCATAGATGCAATCTACAGGAGGAACGATTATATCGCTACTATTTTCCTAATGTTCACCATTGCTCTCGAAAACATTAAAAAGCCTGAGTCAGAAGCACTTCACAGGAGTGCAGAGTTAAGCAGAGGGAGAGGACACGGGATCCTGGTGGGATCCAGCACATTAAGGCATCGTGTTGCCTTCCGAGTGCCCCTGGAATGTGCTCTCCCGGTGATGGACAGCACTGGAGCACACACACATCAAGTTTTTAACCCTAGGAAGTCACTGGCAGCGTTGTGTGATGCCATCCACACCTTCTGAGTGACTCTGGAGAGACTTCAGGGTATTTTCTAAACTCAGAGTGTTCTGGGGACTTGTCAGGAGCGACTAAGGCGAGGTCGGATGGCTTTGCCACATCTCCAGAGGTGCAGTTCCCAGGCACTGTTCCCAACCCGGGAGCAGGAGTCCCAGCTCCTTCACCCCTCCCTCTCCCCAGCAGGCTCCCCCAGGCTCCACAGGCACCCTCCTGTTGGTACAGGATGTCATTCCAAGCTGGAAGACGCTTCCCTGGGGTCTACATCAAAGCCTCACGCTCACCCACACAGCACACGTGGCTCTCCTGCTGGTCCTCGCCGTGGGCTGCTGCCCAGGGAGCTCTCCCCCGACAGCTGCTGCTCCAGAGGCAGGGAAAGCTTCCAGGGGGGTTCAGCCATCAGGACATTTGCTTTCCCATGGTCCCTTCCCCATTCCAAGCCCCACAGGCGCCCTGTGCTGCACAGCCATGCTCAGAGAAGGCTGAAGAATAACAGACAGGACACCTGTGGGGTTTCAAAACTCTTCAGGGTCCATCCCAAATGAGGATCGCTGATGTTTCTGCTGTGAAATAATTTCCAAAGTCAGGTGTCTCAAGTTAGGCGACTCTCAGAGTTTGGGTATAGGCCTCTAAGAGGAGTTGAGTCAATAAAAGAAATCACTGCTTTCTGAATAAAAATACAAATACCAATTTATTCCATGAGCAAGCCCTTGAAATCCTACGTGAAATACATTTTTTAAAGCCTTATTGCCTGTTCCTTTCACCACTTCAGCCCCTTACAATGCTAATTTCATAAAACCATCACCATTATTGCCACAGGGGATCTGCTTAGCAAACAAAGCAATGCTCTGCCACTGTTTGCCCCTTGCCACTGTCCCAAATTTTCCATAGAAAGTCGAGGAGGGCAGTGCAAGTGGGCACTGTCCCATCAGAGCTGCAGGATGAGTGCAAAGGAAGATCAGCACAGTGGCTCACATGTTGCAGCTGAAGCCTGTGGCTTACCCAGCTCAGCTACTCAGGTATCACAGAGAAATCAGGAGATTAAAGACCGAGAAGGAAATGATAATTTTACTCTAAAAATCATCTGGGGATAACCAGAAGAATTATCTGAGTGGAAGGGTAGGATAAGATCAAATGGGTATGTGTGTATATATATATATATCATATGTATATATGTGCCTCAAATACATTTGAGTGTGGAATTAGAAGGTCTCTAATCACCACACTGAATTTTAGAAACCCTCCATCAAACATAGTGCTGGGAGAAGGAACCTGAGCTGTTTTAAGAGGGATCTTGGCAGCTTTCTGGGTGGGATTTTGTAACAGAACAGAAGGAATCTTAAATTAGAAATTAAAGGTTTTGAAAGATGGTTTTGCCCACAAGGAGATGAAAGGGTATTTGCTGAGTAGTTGTCAATGAATTTTGATTGAACCATATTTAGGCTATTAAATAATTCTGTTCTTCTGAGCTCGGGTTGCTTGAAAGACCACAAGAACCTTGTGTTCCTACAGATCAGCAGGGGCTGGTCCCACTCTGAGCTGGGACATTTGGAGAGGTGTGATGCCACCCCCGCTTGGATTCAGGAATATTTTCAGGATGCAGATGGTGTGGATGGTCAAAGGTATGAAACCACCAGCTCTCAGCTCAGGAAGGAGCATCCCTCCAGCTGCACCTGGCAGGGAATGCCCAGGAGTGAGGGAGGGACGCCCACCCTGGACATCCAAGAGACGTCTCACACCTCACTTCCCACCTGCTGCTGGAATCTGGCCTTGTCCCTCCCTTTGGCATATTGGAATTTTAGTGGTTTTAAGGTTTTTTCCTACTGATCATTCAGATTTATTTCACAGGGCCTTAAAACGCTCATAGAAAGTGCAACTTCCATTTCCTCTACATTCCACTGCAAGTGAAATTGCTTGCAGCACACTGGCCAATGAAAGACAGATTTTGTTTAATTAGACCAGTTTTATGATGCATTTTATTTAAAAGAGTCCCTTATTTTTATTTGGCATCCACCATTTACTGTTACACTGATCTTGCAAGAAATAAGCAGAGTTTGTAGGACCAGAATTTTAATTGTCCATTTTTCTATAGTCAGGACTATGCCAAGAGATTAAAAATCCAGGGGCAAAGGATACAAAGAAAATGAAGGAATATCACATTATATAAAATAAAATAAAATAAAATAAAATAAAATAAAATAAAATAAAATAAAATAAAATAAAATAATAGCAGATACTTTAGCCATTACTTGCTCTTTTTCCTTTGGAGCTATTAGTCTTTGCAAAGCAAAATTATCGTGCTAATAAGTTTCTGGGAGAGGACTTGGCAAATCTGACATGAAAAAGGCTGCAGGATCATTTCCCTACCAAAAGGAAAAAAAAAAAACTTTTAAAAAAGGGTGCTTAAAATAATTTGTTTTTTAAAAAAGCCACAGGGAAGTCAGACCTGCCCTCAATGAGGTTTGACTGAAATCTATTTATGGAATTTCCAGAAGACTTTGTTCGGGTTGCTGAAATTTCATGGCAGGGAGTTACTGCTCCTTTCAGATTCCAGCCTTCTTAACAATCCCAAGTTATTAAACTTTCAGAAAGAACAGGCTTTCACTTATTTTTACAGCTTGCACTTTTCGAGCTTGACAAAGATGAAACCATAATGAAAATTACAAACTGCAGGTATAAAACTCACCGACATCACTAAACCGTTATATTTTTGTAAGATAAAATATAATTGGGACATTTATTCTTTTCTAGGATCTTAAATTGCCTACAGATTTTTTTTTCGTTAACATAAAAGTAAATTAAGTTGTACCTTGAGTAAAAAAGCATTTGGCTGTGGGACAGAACATGGTCGGTGTGAGGAGGTCAACATTTAGAGTAGAAGGAGAGTATTAATTATCCTGCCACTGAAAAAATTTGTTTTCAAGACCCAGTGTGGAAAGAACTGACCTTGAGGAGCATCAAAGAAATCAGGAAAATATGAAAATAGTTAAAATTTTGACGTTCATAATTGGGAATATTGCATTCTTCTGCTTTAACCTCTATTTAATCCATTTACTCTGACAGGCTCCTTCGTGTGTTCTTCCTGCCAACTTCAATCTCTTAATGCAACTCCTACAACTATTTTACTGCTTTCATTTCAGGGCCGTATGAAACCCAGTGATGTGAGCCCTTGAGGATTTATAGGTGTCTTCCTAGAAGTCTTCAGAGATGTGCATTTTTTAGTAAAATATTAAACAATTGTCACTTCCACTTCCAGTAAAATGATTTGTGCTTCCAGAGTACATTTCAATTTTCACAACAGAGGCTTATTTTGGCTCTTGAGTTTTGAATACAACATGCCAGAAACCCTGTGTTTTCATAATACTAATTAAAAAAAACATACATTTTAAACATTTTTCAGCAGCCGAGTGTGAAATGTTGAAGGAATCTGTTAACATATTGATTGCTTTGAGCTGTGCTTTAAATTAGCTTTCTGTTCCTCTCCATATGGTTTTCCATTAAATTTAAATAAATTAAAGTTCAATTATCTGGAAGAGAGTTACAGAGTCCTCCCCAGGTTGATGGATGAATTACCACTCATCCCTCCCTGTCAGGAATTCATCAGGACGCTGCCTTTGGGTATTGTGGACCTCACACCTTCTCTTTCAGGCAAGATTTCAGCCCAGGTGCCAAGCACACTTTCAGAAATAGCCCTGCAACTGGAAATTTCTTTCTCTCTGCACTGTTATGTGAGTCATGCCTGGGTGAAAAAAAAAAAAAATCGAAAACCAAACCCAGAAGTTCATCAGCTGGAGAGGCTCTGTGTTGGCAGCCACAACAGGTTCCAGCCTGCAGAGATGCAGCAGACATAAACAGGAGGATATGGCACAGATGGCGTCTTCCCTTCTGAAAAAATATGAAAATAAAATAAAATTTAGCTTGTATCTGCCTTTTGCATGCTCAGCTTGCAGAGGAGGGGGAAGAAGGGAGAACAGCATCCTCAGTATTCACACAGTTGGGCCAAAATCAATTTATTCCTGTCCAGTGGAGGTTTGGGGTAGATCAGAGAATCCCAGAATGGTTTGGGTTGGAGGGACCTTAAATCCCATCCAGTCCTGCCCCCTGCCATGGGCAGGGACACCTCCCACTGTCCCAGGCTGCTCCAAGCCCTGTCCAGCCTGGCCTTGGGCACTGCCAGGGATCCAGGGGCAGCCACAGCTTCTCTGGGCAACCTGTGCCAGGGCCTCACTTCACTGTAAAAAACTTCTCCCTTTTATCTACTCTAAATCAATCCTCTTGTAGGTTAAAAAGTGGAAGTATAGTAACTTGAAAACAAAAGTATGTGTGGAGAAGGTGTTCTGCGAGCACCTCAGGACATCTGGAGGACACAGAGTGAGCCTGGGACGTTCTCTGTCAAAACTTGGTCCGTCACCTCTTTGGCTCATGTTCTTCCCCATCCCTCCAGCTCCAGCCCACGGCAGAACCACCCTGGCTCCAGCCTGAGGGAATTAAGAGGAGCTGTTTGAGCTCATGGAGAAAGACAGAAACACCACTCGAGATCTGCTGCTCCCATTCTCATTTTCTCTCTTATGCAGGAGAGCATGAAACATCCATCTTAGAGCTTCTGTCAGCAGCAGAGATGATCCCAGAAGGCGAAACCTCCTCATTATAGCCTCTGCCTCAAAAGTCTCATTTACCTCAGATAAAATTGCAGCTGTGAAGGGCATTATCAGAACCAAGAAGAACTCAATGGAATCGTGGTCTGTGAGAAACACTGCCCTGAGGCGCTGGGGAACAAACCCTGTTTGCAGCAGACCGGGCACCCAGGGTGGTGGTGAGCCCTGAGAATGCTGGAGTGGCTACTGGGACATGCTGGGATGGAGCTGGGCCATGCTGCCTGCTGTGTGTAATAGGAAGGGGCGAGCTAGAAGGGCTTGGCTGTCTTTTGAAATGATCAGAAAAGCCACAAAAATAGCAGCAAAACTGGCCCGGCAGTAATTTTCACTTAGTGGTTACCTCTATGGTATAGCTCTGCGGTTATATAAAATGAAAAGGAGAAAATGGAATTTTTACACACTCTTGCGTGCCTGTGGCACGTTGGGAGTGAGGCACATTCTCCCTGTGCAGAGATATTGTAGATACAGACACCTCTCCACTGCTCACATCTTGCCCACCACTTTATTTTTCACAAACCACCGTGTATCAACCCTTTGTATGAGCACAGTGACATTTCTGAGGGCACACAGAGGTGCGGCCTCCTCACCCCCACACTCGGGAAATGTCCCTTCCCCTCTTCCCTCTGCCTGAATTGGGACCCTCAAAGACTTCCCTCACCTCCACCTCCTCGAGCCTCACCTCCAGCGGCCCCAGACTGGTTGTTCCTCCCACTGAGCGTGGCATTCATCCCCACCAGCCGCTAACCAGTTTTACTGTGTGAAAATACATTAAATGACTGAATTATTTGTTTTCAAACAACTCGCTGTGCAATCGCTCGTTTGACAGGAGCCCTCGGTGCCTTGCAATTTGCTCTGCACACGTGGCAGCTCCCAGGGAGCCCTCAGCAGACAGGGGTCAGGGAACAAAACACCCCTTTTAGTGAGCCTTGGCATGTCCCCCCCGCCGAAAAACCATGGAGGCTCTTGTCTATTGTGTCAGGCCTCTGGAGCTGAGTAAGAGGGAAATTATTCATAGTAATGGCCCTATCCAGTTGATGCTCTCCTTTTTTTAAAATTCCCAGAGTATGCATTTGCTTGAAGAGATAAGACAATCAGAGAGTTTTAAACTGGCTTTTATAGGACTATTAAATTTCCCTATTGCACCATAAAAATTAATAAAATCAACTGCTGCTATTCTGCCAAAAAATAAACAGATCTGGTATTAAGGGTTTGGGTTTTTTTCAAGGTTCTGTTGCTGCTCCTGTTCCTGTACCAACAGGGAAAAATGGTTTTTGTTCTCTGGGATCTCTCTCACTTGCAGGAACAGGGGAAAATGAGGAAAATGACACTTAGCTTGCCCAAAACAGGGCATTGCTATGTCTGTGGCACAACTGCTTCTGTGGAAGGTGTCCCTGCTCATGGCAGGGGGTGGAACGAGTTTTAAGGTCCCTTCCTACCCAAAACATTCTGGGATTCTGCCCGTCACAGCTACACAGATTTAAGTTGCAAAGGTGATTTATCCAGCTGAAATCAATGAGGTCTTAATGTCAAACCATCTTTATTCATCTGGGTTCACTGTTTCTCCCAAATATTTCTATTCCCTGCTTCTCCTGTGCCACGCAGCTCTATTTAAATTGGGTGGATGGCTGTGTGGAGATGGATGCTGTTCTTCTTGTGTACTCCAGAAAATGAAATTTTCCATTCCTGTAATGTAGTGCTTAAATCCTAACTCAGTCATACAAAAACAGCTCGGAGGTAAGAGCTGTCTCAATCATGCATTGAAAATTCCTCATTACATTAGTGGGGGAAAAAATCCTTTCACGTTACCTCTCTCAAGCTGCTTTAATCACTTTAAATCACTTTAAATGACTGTTATCAGTCATTTCATTTCCCTTCTTCCACTGAAACCTTACTGCTTTCCACTTCTGAGATGTTTTCAACCTCTACTTGGAACAGAACTTACTCCCTCCAGTGCAATTTTCATTTTAACCTTCCCTCAATGGCCTAGAAATAATAGATGGCTAAGACTGCTTTAATAGATTGGAAATTTAAACCTTGTAGGGATAACCACCTGGATGATGTTACAACTCAATGGTAAGGCAAAGAATAACAAATCTTAAAAGTTACTGAACTAAGACTTATGTTTTAAGGCTGCTGAATGCTGGGCATTGTTAAGGCTCTATAATTAAATAACATTTCCTCGTGTTATGGTTCCACTGCTATTCAAAATCCTCTGCTCTGGAATTGCTTTCTTCAGTGGTAACTCGGAGGGAAGTGATTACTGATGGAGGAAAACAAATATTTTTAATATTCCCTTGTTGTCCTCTCGGTGGTCTTTTCTTCCCTGTGGTCCTCTCAAAGCCCTTGGGTTCTCTCTCCCTGAATTTCTGGACACGGGAGGAGCTTTCAGCTGCAATCTCCAGGTTAATTATTTGCCTTCATCGTTTTGGGTGGTGAATGTAAACCGTGGCAACCTGGTTAAAAATCCTTGCAGCTTAGGGAACAGCCCAAAACTCTTTGTGAATGGTGGAAGCAGTGGGCTTTTTCTCGCCTTTGTGGTATCCAAAAGTCTGGTTTTTATGGAATGTTTTCTAGAGAATTGCTGGTTTTAATTCATAACATCTCAAGTGATCAGGTACCCACATCTGCTGTCTATGGTGGGATCTTAGGAAACAGATTGATTTTCACAGAATCCCAGAATGGTTTGAGTTGGAAGGGACCTTAAACTCCATCCAGTCCCACCCCCTGCCACGGGCAGGGACACCTCCCACTGTCCAGGGTGCTCCAAGCCCCGTCCAGCCTGGCCTTGGACATGGAATGAGGCATCCACAGCCTCTCTGGGCAACACAGTTGACTTCCAATGGGTTGAGGTGCAAAATACCTTCTAAAAATACTTGTTAATTTCAGGGCTTGTGCTGAAACCTCATGGTGTTCAAACATTCCCTCAGCATGTGACTTTCACTGCTGCAACCAACAGCTACAAAGGCCCAGCAACAGCCTCTCGTACTCAGCACATAAATACAGAGTATTTATCTCCAAACCATGTATTTTTAGCCTGCTTTTCTCAGATTCTAGCAGGGAGATGCTGCATTGTGTTCCCCAGGCTTTCCTTATTTATCAGGCCTGGAATCACGGAAAATATCACTTCATTCAGTTTGTGTCCTCCTCCCATGTAAATGCTTTAGCATAAATATACTGAAGTTTCTCTCCCATACCCATGTGATATCTACAACAAACTCTTTCCAAGATTTCTCATCTCCATCAGCAGTTTTCAAATGTCACTTTCCAACTCAGGGAAACAGCACTGGTCTAAAGAGAATTAAAGAAAGAAGCACACTTATTTAAAATGTATTTGCTTCAGGTTTTTCAAGAATCTACAAATCTGAGGTCAGTAGTGGCTGTTTCTTCCAAACTTCCTCCCCGACACAAGATTAACAAACAATATTGCACTAATTAATCTCAAAGGAGCTACCTGGGAAGCACAAACCAGTTGTGCACAGCTTTTAAAGCAATCACACTCATACCAGAACTGTTGTTTATCAGGGCGTGTTCCCACTTCCCCAGCTCTCTTCTCCGCAGACCTCAAGTTCAAAAAATGTTCTCACGGCCATGTTTGTTAATTTTGCGCACAAAAAGAAACCTCTGTGAGGTTTTTTCCCCCGACCCTGGAAGAGACAGCAACCAGTGTAGAATGATTGAGAGCTGGGGCTTCCCGATCCCATCAGGATCCCATGCCATGGGGGCTTCCCGGGATTCTGAGCAGCTGCAGAGCTCACCCACGCAGGTGGGGATGCAGCAGCTCCCCAGCAAATATTTGGGATGACTCAAATCACCTTCCAAAACAAGCCGCTGTCGTGGGTTGACCTCGTCAGAAATAAACTCTGAGTGAGTGCATTATGGATGTACCACGTGGCATTAACTCACCACAGATGTGACAGCAGGATGGGGATTTTGTAGTGAGTTTCCTGCACTCTGGACATTCTGAAGTTAATCAAAATGTCACTGGGATGTTAATAGTGCCAATCACTCCTTTTTTGAAAGGACTTTCAGCTTGGTGGGCTCAAATCCTTCCCTGTGCTGCTGGATCCTGGGATCGGAGCTCACCAGACCCGTGGGCTGCTGTGGTGCTGCCAGGCACGGGCCCAACAACCAGCCCTTGTGCCAACTCATCTTCCAGGCTGAAGAAGAACTGCCAGTGCTTCTGGTGGTGGAAAAATGCTCCCCCAGTTGTAAATCACACGATCCCAGCAACCGGCGCAGACAGATATGATGACATCTGCCTGTCAAATCCAACACTCCGGGTATCTCCTGCTTGACAACTTTACAAATGCTGTTGCAGCCTGAGATAATGGAAGGCTGTCAGTCAAAACTCTCCCATGTCTCTCACTCACATCAAATACTTGACTTTATCATAAATAACAGGGAGTTAATTACTGCTCTGATGTGATCTACTCCAGAGTTGCCCCAGAAATGTCACAGTTATTAAACTGATTGCCCTGGCTTGCCTCTACTCCTTACAACATTTATTTTAACCCGGTCCTTAGCACACAAAAATCTACCAGCAGTGTAAATAGACTCTCCAGTAAGCAAACTCTAGTTCAAGTAAGAAAAAATGATGTCTTGGAGCAGGATCCACCCACGCGCTGAGTTGATCTTGAAATATCATTCTCATCAAGTTCTGGCACATGATGCAAATCCCGGTACGATGGTTGCAGGATATCAGGCAGCAAAGCTACACAAACATTGGCAAGACTTCTCTTTTTCCTTCCACTGTGTTTACCTCAGACATAAAACTCGATGCCTCTCAGCCTGCAGTGGAATATTGGAAACGTGGAGAAGGCCCCCGAGCCTCCCATCGCGCCGCTCAGCCAGAGGAGAGAGGTAGAAGGGTTTCTTCTCTCATCTCCACTCTCCTGCTTCCTCCTCAGCTCCAGGGAATGCTGACCTGCTGCAGAGGCTGTTTTAAGGAGTCACAGAGGTCCAAAAATCAGTGGAATGTGCATCACCCAGTGACAGCACGTCAACCCCCCTGGGGACGAGCTGTGCTCCCTCGAAACACAGCGTGAACCCAGACAGCGGAGGCAGAGAGCAAAATTCAGGCTGGAGCTGGAGCTGTGGACTTGTGGGCTCGCTGGGAAACCTGACATCAATTCCCACCTTGGATCTGCTGGCCCCTTTTGAGAAGTGCTGCTCTGTTGCTCAGCTTGGCCTAGCTCCATCAATGCCCAGAGGAATCCCGCATTGCCGTGGGTGATCACAACATTCCATCACCGTGATGTCATTTGGGGAAGTTGAAACTGGATGATCTTTAAGGTCCTTTCTGACCCAAGCTTTTCTATTTTTCAAGAGGCAAGATTTTCTTTTGAGAAAAGAGCCCGGCCTGCATTTGAGAGGGCTGCCAGCAATGGAGCTATTGATCTTCCTTCCCTAAATACGTTGTTCTTGTGATTTAAATGAAATATGTGAACTGCATGCAGAAGATTTCTCTGCTTCTACAGTGTGTCAAAGCTTGCCCTCATACATCAGTGGATGTTAAATCATCATATTCTCATTTATATGTAAACTCCAAGATGCTGATGGAGTCAAGTACTGTTATGTGTGTGTGTTTGAGGATCTAATTTTATGCTGTGTATTATTTTATAGTTATCAGGCTGGGCTCTGCTGACTTGATTCTACTGCCTTTAAAAGAGAGCAGTGGAAGAAGAATGGATTTTGCAGTTGTTTGATGGGTGGAATTAAAATGTCCTGCCCAAACCAAAACTGCATATGGACTATTTGTAAACATTTGCCTTGTTTACTTCCAATAACAATGCAGCCTGTTTTTTATACAGGAAATTCTTTCAGAGCAAAAACCAATACACATATTTGTTGAAATGTTGTGCTTGAAATCAGCTGAGCTTTGTTTCCAAACAAGCAAATCTTTAGGTAATTTGATTTAAAATTAGCAAGCAATAAACCAGTTTTTTTGATCAGAACTATTTTTGCGTGGGTGATCCTGCCATGCAGACACGCAGTGATTTGTCCTCAAGTCTGTTCTTGTAGGGGCAGTAAACACCCATCCTACTCACAGGGGTGAGCCAAAGACTTCACAGCTGAAGACTTGTGAAATGCAACCTTTTCCCATCATTTGGTGGTTCAAGAAGCCCGGAAAGTTTTGTTTCTCTGTGCAGGGGCAGAAAGCAGAGCTCTCACAGGTGCCACGACACAGGCCAGTGCCAGGGGGTACCCTACACACCTGGATTGGCTTGTGGGTACACACTAAATATGAGGCACATCCCTGACCAAGACACTGTGCCCACAAAAACCAGCACAAAGAGGAGGAAAACCTTTGGCTGAGATGTAAATCAGAGATTTAAATCAGAGATGTAAATCATCTCTTTTCCCCACTGTATCAAATGCACTGGTTTTTTCCAAATTATATCCTGCAGAGCTGCAGCTTTTCTGCTAACCTTTCTTTCTGTCAGTGTCTTTGGGTTGGAATTACTGCCGGGTACACGGGGTGGGAACTGATCCACAAAGGTGAAAGCTGCTGGGGATCTTCCCAGATCAAATCCCCAAAAGCTCTCAGTGTTTTGGTCGAAAGCTCTACAAAACTCCATTTTATCACCTGGAGCAGGATATGTGAGTACAGAATTAACAGCTCTTGCACTTAATTTGTCAGAGGCGCAGATGCAGCTTTGGTGCTTCAGTGCTCGATGTCACAACTTCAAGGGCCAGGCCTGGAGCTGCTGGTGATTTATGTCACTGGGGCTGCCTCAAGCAATAAGATTTGGATGGCTCCCAGCACCTGCGTGGGTGAGGAGTCAGGGATTGAGGAGCTTCTTTCCCTGCCCACATGGATTTAAAGGCAGAAGGCTAATTTTGTGATACCTGCCACATTCCGGTGGTGGATTTTTATATGATCTCATTTTTCAGCTGAGATGGAAAGCCTTCCTCTTCAGATAAATCCACTTCAGTTAAGTAAAGCTGGAAGCCTTTCTCTTCTGCCTGATTTTAGTACCTCTAATTTATCAGTTGTAGATCTGTATCTAAGTCCCACTGTAGCTTCTCTGTGGCCCAGACAAAATTTAAATGTTGAAAACTTGCTGCATGCTGCCTTTCAAAAGAACAGATTTTAGCTTAGAGGATTTGGGGTTTGGGTGTTTAAAAAATGACGTAAATCACGATTCTTTGTTATTTTGAAGACAACATGTCTGGCTTGTGGAGGATCCCACCTCTTTCTGGGTTGCTTGCTTTGGGACAGCCGGAGCATGTGAGTGGCTGCCACGAAAAATGAGTGTGAAAAACATGCACAACCCTTTTGTCTTCTTGGTGAGTCATTCCAGCCTGCTTGTCTCCCCCTTCCTGCATCCCAGAAAAGCAGGAGAAGGCTGGGCTCCAAGCAGACAAGCAGCAGCCAGTGCTGGTAGTGACCGGGCAGGTAGGCAGGCCCAGCATGCCCATGGCCATGTGTGTGTCAGGTTAGGGAACAGGACCTGCTGAAATCGAGCACAGGAAAGAGGGAAAAGGTCTTGAGATCTCAGAGCAAGGGCTGGGATTCCCCATCCAGAAGTGGTTAGCAAAGAAAATGTAATTGCAAGTTGAAACCCTCTTGGTTTTGCTGCCATTTATAGCAGCCTTAGTTCTGGATGTTTGTTTTAAGATGCTGTCCCTGTGGCAGGGAACGATTAATCCATTCCAGTTGCTGTGGATAAGGAGCTGTTGTCAAAGCCAGAAATGCTGTGCAAGCCCTACGAGCCCTCTGGGGTTGCTGGAGAAACATCTCCAGCACCAGCCAAGCCAGATATCACATCCTGTTCATAGTTATCCTATCCATGTTCATCTTTTTTCACAGAATCACAGAATCATGGAGTAGTTTGGGTTGGAAGGGACGTGAAAGCCCAAATAGTTCCAACCTTGCTTTAGGCCAGGTCCCCCAGAGCCCCACAGGCTTTCTTCCTTGATGGGTTCTTGGGATCTCCAGGTGCAAAAATGTTCTACCTCAGCCTCCACAGCCTTGTGTGCTCCTTCCACAGCACCTCGCATGGCTGGCTGCAGGATCCCTCCTGCCCGAGCGTTAGCAGAATCCCCTTGTGATCCTGGAGAGGACTGTGCTCTCTGCTATTCCTGCAGATTTTGAGCACGCAGCTCTAAAACCCTCCGCAAAGCTTTAATTACAGGAAAAAAATGACGGTTTTTAAATAGACTGTCCCAGAGGAAAACAAAGCTGACAAGTTATTTCCCTTGTCTGGTGGTCTAGAAATGTTTGTCACACACAGATGAGTACAGCAGATCCAGCACCAACACTTACAGATTAACTTGCTTTAGGACTTCAGGCTTCATCTTCTGCTTTTTTGCACAGGAAACTCGAGCCCAGGCTGGCTTTTGGAGCTGGTTGTTGCTGAAATAATTCACCACCTTGAGCTCAGCCATGCCAGTGGCTGCCAAAACCAGTGGTGCAGGTGGTTCCTGGTGGTGCCACGGGGGTGGCACTGGCACAGGGCAAGGCTGGGAGCACCGAGGTGGGAGCAGTCCTGCCTCCACCTGAGATAAGGCAGTGCCAGTGATTTCACAGCCCCGAGAGGGGTCTAAAAGATGTGTGGATGTGAGGACATGGGCTGGCAGTGGCCTTGGCAGGGCTGGGTTAATCGTTCACAATGATCCCGGAGGTCTTTCCCAAACTAAACAACTCTCTGGCTGTGCATGGACTTTTCAGAACTGTCACCACACTGAATGATGTTGTGAATGCCTGTGGGAAGCAGCTCTCTTGCTCTTGCACCCTTCAGTGGTTTTTATGCCAAAAAGTGCTTTCTGCTGCTCCTGAACAATTCTTTGCACAGCGCATCACATTTTCTGTACCCCTCCTTGGGCAATGTCAGCCCTTGCTATCCCTCACCTTAAACCTCCTCACTCAGCACCAAGCCCAGGTGCTGCATCACACAAAACTTTTGCTTTATTTCTCTCTTTTTCAACCTTTCTGAAGCCCTCAGCTCATTCAAAAGGCATTATTTGTAGGTATGGCCATTATACACTCATAAATGCTCTTAGAAACGCCACTCCCTGGAGATTGATATTGTACTTTTGAATCTGCCTCCCAGTGCCAGATTCCCTCAGCTGAACCATCCCCCAGCTTCTTCCTTAGGGTGACTCCACAGCCTGAAGTTTTTTCTAAAGGCTGATTACTCTCCTGGTTTATTTTGTTGACATCTGATAGAATTTCCTCCCTTGCTAATGAGATTCTTTGGCTCAGTCCACTCGGGCTACAGTAACCCCAGGTAAAAACCAAACCAAAGCAAAAACAGCCAAGAGGAATTAAGCAGTTTGGGAAGACTGTGAGTGGCTAACATAACTCTGAAGCAAATCCACCTCCTGAGCCTGGCCCCGTGGCTTTATGTGCATAGGGATGAGCTGACACAGGAGCTGCATCTCTGCTGAAGTTGCGTGACTGCTCCTCCACCCAGCTTCAAACAGAAATCCCACTTCTCCCTCATACAACTCAAACCTGTGTCTGCTGCTTTGGCACTGATCCTCACTTGTTCTCCCAGTTTTCTGGAGGCAGGAGGGCTGGGAGCAGTGCTCACCCCCAAGCAGGGCTCCACGTCTCCGAGTTCAGCGGCAATCCTTGAACTTTCCCACGCGGGACCTCCAAACTTTCCCCTCACCATTCACCAGCTCCTCATCTGCAGAGGGAATTAGCTGACTACAAATTGAATTTAGAAAAAAATTAAGTCACTTCCAGGTTACTCACAGAGAGAAACAAAGCTGAGAAATGACAAGTTACTTGAGGGAATTTGAGAAATGGGAAACATCTTCCTGTTTTCTCGGCTCTCTGACATCGCTGGGAGCTGGGATCTTGCATCCCTAATTGGCCATAACTTTTTCTTCTTGTAGAAAATGCGGTATTTAATGCAATGCTCATTTTTTTTCCCTGAAAATCTTCTTAGGGACATAGAAATGGATGTTAATGTATGCAAGTCCATTACTGAGTATGGTAATGAAGAAGTCGTGGCCAATGGTGAGGCTTAAATTAAGCACGCTTCAGAAAACAAACACAACTCCTCCAGAACTCCTATTCAACACTTGTAATGGAATAAAACTCCTAATAAAATGTTTTCCCCGAGAAGTAATAAATTCTGGAAACATGACTGTATTTACTTAGACCTTTTGTAAAGAAAATGTTTTTCTCAGGCAGGAAAAAACTGCTCTTTACAAGAAAATTCAGTAAATACAATTATGCAACTGTTTTCCTGAGAATTTTACAAACCTGTGCTGCTGCAATTGCTCAGCAGACCACTCCAGCAGAGCCCCAGTGTGCATGGAATTCAGAGAAAGCATTTCTCAAGCATTGAAAACACATTGGTACTTTTCCCTTTCTGTATCTCATTTCTATAATTAAAAACTCCTCCAAACCCTCAGTAGAGACCTGAAAAAACCTGACTCATTTTTCACCAGAAGCGAGTTTGTTCATGCCATAAATCTTCTGAAATGAAACGTAACAAATCTCCACTTGCAACTTCTTGAGAAATGCTTTTTCTTAAAAGCATTAAAAAAAAAAAAGCCATTTTTACTTTATTTATTTATTTTTTAATTTGGGGGAAGGGAAATAAATGGACTCAAATTTATGATTTAATCTAGGAAAAATGCATCAAGTGTCATTAGGATTGATTTTTTTAAAGTAGATGCTGACCACCTAAATGCTGTTATTGCCTCTGGAATTAACAGGGAGCTCACACACACCCCAGAGCTGATGTGAGATGTTTTACTGGTGCGTGTTGGAGTCACACTTCGATTGAAATGCTCACCCTTAAATTTCAGTGGGTTTTTACTCCTGTTTTTACATCCCCTGGGGTGTTTCAGGGGGCTCAGAAGGCACAAACCACCTCAACCCACCCTCACAAGGATGCTCAGGCAGCTCTGCTGGGTTTTGCTCAGGGCAATGCCAACCTTTCCGTGGTTTTGGGGATAACAGGAGCCCTCCCAGTGCTCCCAGCACTGGATTCCCTGCTGTGCTCTGGCCAGGGATGCTGAGCAGCACACACAGAGCTGACAGCTCTGCCTCAAGCCAACTTTAGGGCTGCTCTGCATTACCAGCACTGTGCAAAGCAGCTGGAGAGCACCGGCAGCTTTGATCCCAAACGATAGAGGAGATCCTGATTATTGAGCTGCCGTGATCCCAGGCAATCAGATATTGCTTCAAATGCAGAAGACAGCCCCTCTCAAGGAGGCTCTGCCCTTCCTCCCCCAGCACAGGACGAGTTTCAGAGGAATCAAAGCTCAACAATCGCATTTGCACAGCAAATAAAAGGAGCAGCCCCCTTGGCTGTCCTGTCAGTTCCAGAGGCTTGGCAGGATTTGTCACTGCATCCCTGAGCTCCGGGTCACAAAAGCAGGGGATCAAAGCTCAGGCAATGTGGGAAGGGCTCTGAGGCTGTGACAGCCAAGCAGTGATGCTGGAGCCCCCCTCCACTCCTTACTGGGAGCTCTGGGTGCAGCTGCTGTCCCCTGTCCCACGGTTTCAATCCATTCAACCCCCAAAACACATTTTTAAATGAGGATAAACAACGTGGCAAATGACATCTCTGTAGGATGTGCTGTTTGTATTTCCTCCGGTAAGTTTGTGCTTCACCACACCATAAAAAAAAACGAGGGGAAAGAGTTATTTGGGTTTTGTGGCTTTTGGATAGGTAAGTTTTAAAATATTACACAAACATGAAATCATTTTGTTTGGGTTTTCTAGTGTAAAACCAAAGCCAAATAAGATAAATCAAGAGCAAATCCTTTTTGGGGCAAAGATGGGCTGGAATGGTGATACACTGTGTAACTCCTGTTGAAACTTTGGCTCACACCATGGTTTCCATGTTTTATACCTCTGCTTGCATCTCTTTAATTCATCTCCAAACAATATTCAAAGAGGAAGTTTCAGCTCCTAAGGCAATTTGGAATAAGTTTGGCAAAAAGTATCTGCATTACTTAAGGATGATGCCTTTACCCTGAGAACAAAATACCTTTATTTCTCTCCCCAGTAACTGATTATCCAGGTGGTGACAATGCCAGACTAGAAAATTACCTCTAAATATGTTGGAAGATCCATCAGTTAAAGTAGTGTAATGGAAATATTTTGTAAAGCATGCTCTAGATCATCTGCATTCACAAAGACAAGAGGCTCATTTCCTTTCTCCTAACCCTGTAATTTCTCATATTTCATTAAGCTTTAATCAGGAGACTTAAGTCTTATTCTAGCCCAAATTAGTTTTAAGCAGAATATGAAGTACAAGTACTGCTAGTTTATAGTATCTTATACACCCTTAATCCTGCTGAAGAATGGACTGAAGGAATTGTTGCATCTCCTTCTCATCTGGCCTAAAAAGAGCAAAGGCCTGAGGAGAGGCTCAGGCTGGAGTCCCCCAAGTGCAAAGCAGCCAGGGTAACTCTCAGCATCAAACTGCAGATTTTTTCTGTCTCTTACCCGTGGTCACTCAGAGAATCCCAAAAGCCCGCACCGATTTTGAAAGATTATCACAAATCAGGTTTTAAATTTTAATATTTTTAATTAATACTCCGAGGAAGGGAGGGAATTTAACGGACACAAGGGAGAAAACAGGCATCATTCGGAAATGCATGAACCAGTGAAGCAGGAAAGCTAAAAAATTGTTCCAGACGAGAAGAAATGAATGAAGGAAAGAACTTTCTCCGTCAGCCATGGCAAGGCTGTTAGGAGGCCTTCAGGGAAAAACTGAGACAAATTCTGAGACAAAGGGAACCAGAGAGGCCTGGCCTGTCTCAGGTCCCCGTGAACAGGGACTGTCCCCTCTCCTGCAGGCTTTCCTTCAATGCTGAGTTAGCAGAGAAGAAATTCAAGGTGTTGTGGGTAGAGGTGCACGGGGTCCCCCTCTGAATCCACCGTGGTTTGTGGCCGGCAGCACCCCCAGCCTCACCCCCTCCAACTCCCTGGGTGCTGCAGAGCTGGAATTCAAGGTCAGGCCACAGCTTGGCCAAGAGGGGGATGTACCTCAGCAGAAGAGAGAAGCAACCTCTCAGCTTCAAAATCTGCACTTGAATCAGTTTATTAATCCCACTGTGCAAATCAGAAGAGAGGGGAGGAGGGGAAGACGTGAGGAATTCACAGAGTCCAGGACAAAAATAGCATTATTAAACACCTCATTTCTTTTTTTGGACATTTTCCCAATGACTTTTAAATCTCCCTAGGCTTACAGAGAAAGAAAAAAAAAAACAGTTTACATCCTTTATGTGCAGGTTTTAGAAGACAACCTTGTAGAATGGTGCTGTAGGGAAGGACTGCAGCTGCAGCAGTCCCACCCTCGTGTCTGGGACCTCAGCACCAGCTGATGCATTTTGTCTGCAGCCCCCAAAACCAGGAGCACAGCTGATGCTCCAGTTAGTCCTGCAAAATAAAGGAAGAGAGAAATCCCACTCAGAAATAATCCTGAAGGGAGTGGGTGGGGGTGAGGATTATGGCAGCTTAATACAAAAGTTAGAATGAAATGAAAGATTATGCAGTTCTTTTGTTCTTCAGGAGGAAAAGTGCTTGTGTAGCACTTTTCCCCAAACTTTGACAGCCCCAGCAGAGAATATGAGAAATATATGCAATTTTTCTTCCATTAAAAAAACCTCTGCCATTAAACGTTCGTTACTTGACAACCTAAAATTCAGTACCTGATTTTCATAGTCCCACTTTATCTCTGTGCTCTCCAAGTGTAAATTAACTTCTCCTTGTCTCTTTTACTGAAATACAGCTAGCCCTGCTTGCTCTTGTGTTATAAAATACAGCTATTCCTTAGAAAAACACACATAAAACAGAGCAGGAAAGGGATAAAGTGGCTGGGATGTATGTTGGTAGCTGGGCAAAGTCAAAGCACAACTTTTGCAAAAGAAGCTTTGCTGGAAAGATTAATTATTATTGGAATCAGTTTCAGATTCGGCCAGACAGGTTTTCGTAGACGTTCTGGCAAATCCCCTTAAATCTGGATTCCATAACTATGGAAGAGATGGAAGCGGTGGCTGAAATAGGATAGGATGATAACAGGAATGGGAGCCAGCACCCAAATCAGATTTGTGCATAATCAGCTCAGGGGATTGAAGCCTGTGAAAGCTTTTAAAGGCTCATATGATCCTAAATGGCTGAGGTGAAAATGTAAGTGTATATGTCCACAAAATAGAGAGTTTATTTCAATAGTTACCTTGGAAAGCCAGTGAGTCTGGCAGGCCTGAACTGCAGAGGGCTGGTAATGGACTGGAGGGTCTTTTATTTATAGAGCTGCTCCAGTTTAAATCCAATTCAAGCCATCAGCAGCTAAAAGCTGGGTATTTTCCTGTGGCCTGCAGGAACTCTGTCCAAGGCTGTGGAGCTGCAGGAGCTCCCAGCCCATGGAGATCCACCAGGATCAGGAGCTGGTGGGGAGAGAGCACAGGATTTTGCTGCAGAAATCCCAGAAGAGGCAAACCCAAACAGTGGGATTGGGGCACAGCCTTCCCCAGACACCATTTTCCTGGGAGAGGAGATGGTTTTGTACCCTGCCCATCCACCCCAGGTGCTTTGTCTGCAGGATCTGCCCAAATCCTGCCCCTGCAGGGAACGAGACATTCCTAGAGTACCCAAACTTTAGCTCAAGGTGCCGTTTGCAAAGTTAAACAAACACAGTCCTGAGGATGTGGTTTAACACAGGAATGGGTCAGTGGTGGCCCTGTCCTCTGGCCTGTCTGACACTGCCACAGACTGGAGCTGAGCTGGTGCAAGGCACCTCCTTGTGAACACCACAATCCTCCAGAGGTCACGGCTCGTCCAAATCACCGCTTCAGAGAGCTGAGAGCAAAGACAAAAAAAGCAAAATTAAATCCATACTTGGTAGGAAAAAAAAAAAAAAGAAAAAGTAAAGAGTTTATCTCTTGATAACCAGGAGCCAAATAATTGCATGACAAGGCTGAGAAATGCAGACAGAGCCAAGCAAATGGCACTGGGTGGGAGGAGCAATGTGAAGTGATGTGTGGATATAAAACACTGACGGCCCATCACCATCCCTGGAAGTGTTCCAAAGCCATGTGGATGTGGCACTTAGGACATGGTTTGCTGGTGGCCTTGGCAGTACTGGGGGAACAGCTGGACTGGATGATCTTAGAGAGCTTTTCCAACCGAAGGGATTCTGTGACAGCAGTTTAGGCACCCAGGCCAGTGTTGGTGGGAGTGTACCAGAACTTGCCTTCCAAATACTCAGGAAGAGCGATGGAAGGATTGGGATCTAAGGTCAGAGGCGGTGACCAGAGGGGGCACAGGAGGGCTGAGCAGGCAGCAATTCCTTTCCTAACACCAGCTCTGAGGGCTGGAGCAACAAGAGGCAATGGATCCCATCTGGGGCAATTTCAGGGCAAAAAGGACTGTACCACCTGCTCAGCCATCAAAGGTTGAATGGGGTGAGGAGGACTTGGATTCAGAGTGGAGAAATGTGAAAAGGCTGGAGTGTGTGTCAGTGGGGAGGATGGTGCAGGGTGGGTTCTTTTACACCACTCTGCAGATCCAGGGCTGCCACCCAACCGTGCTGACATCCCACAATTTACAGTTTACAGCAGCATTTCTGACAGACTGGGAAAAAATGCTGTTGAGTATTGCAAAGTGAGTAAATCGTCCTCCCTGCACTCAGCTCTCATCTCTTTTGAAGACACCAGCTCTTCCCTAACCGTGGGGGAAGGATGAGGAAGGAGGCAGGGGCATGAGGAGGCAGGGAAGGGGGACAGCAAGGGCAGGGAGAGGTGACCAGACATCCAGACAGCTTTGGCTCCCTCGGAACAAATCCCTGCTTTGGGCAGAGCTGACCAGTCTGTCTAGGCACTGTATATATAGGATGGAGCAGGAGTTTGCAATTACATTCCATTTCTGTGGTTTACATATAGCAGTGCTTTATAAGCCAGCACACATCAAGGCTGAGCCTTTCACTGAGCTTTTTCCAGGGAGTGGGGTTCTTATCTCCTCTTAGGAAACGAAAACACGGGCAAATTTGCTTTTCCAGGTTGAAGAAACCACAGAAATGTGAAGGCCATTTTTATAAATAACATCATGCACCAAATTCCACTATTCCTTTTTACTTTTACTCACGGCTCAGCTGCATGAAGTGTTTCTTTTCGGAACAAATGTGTCTTTATGTTTTATTTTAAAGAAAGCCACCAAAGCAGATTTACAGCAATTCTTTCTATCGATAAACAAACTAGTTGGAGCTCCTGACTCCCACTTTTGTCCCAGCCAGGCATGATGGTCACCTCATTTGTGGCCACATGGTTTGAATTAGAGCTGATCTATTAGAGGAGCTGAGCTGAGCTCCCACCGAGCCCTGCATGATGTCCACAAGTGTCACCCCCTGCTCATACTCCCAGGGCATGGAAGTTACAGCAGAGAAAACAGGATGGTTCATTAATTAGGGCTTTCTCAGTCCAAGCCAATTGCAACTCGAATGTTCCTATTTTCAAAGGATACAAGACGTTTCCTAGCAAAGCTGGAAAACCAAACTCATGGTAATCCTTCAGGGTGGAAAAGACTTACAGCTTGAATCAACAAGAAAATGTGAGAATATTGCCTTCACTCCAGCAGTGCCACCAACTCCAGTTGCATCTCTCTCTCAGCAGAAGAATGTTGCTTTCATATTACAAATAAGAAAAAATACAAATTGCAAATGGGAGCCACAAGTGGAGATGAGCATTTCAGTCTTAAACTCATCACAGCCTGGAGTTGCAGCCCCAGCTATCTTCAATTATTCGCATGGCTTTTTAGTAACAATTTTTCAAGAAAAGCACATGGAAATCTGCGATGTGTTACAGAGCAAGAGCTTCTGCACACTACAGCTTTTCCAGGAAAACAGTTCAATTAATTTCAGCAGGGAAATGAATGGTAAATTCCATCTTAAATGAAATGTACAGAGACCTTTCTGTGCAAGATGTCAAATGAAATACAAGTGAAAACACAGCAAATTGGTTGCAAGACCCAGACAGTAGAAAAGATAACAGAGCTGCCCGGGCAGCTTGGCCTGGTTTTTCAGCCACAAGCAGCAATTTAGGCCAAAAATTTGGACTGCCTGGTTTGAGACCCGTCAGGATGTGTGACTTGAGGCTGTTTGAACACACGGGCCAGCATTTGTCAGCCTATTGACAGTTTATTGACCCTGACACTTTATTGCTCTTTCCTAAAACACAGTGCCAATTCCTAGTTCAGGAAGAGACCGCGACAGCAGAATTCAGCCAGACCCAACCAAACCCCGAGGAGATGTCAGGGCTTTGAATTCACCCCAGAGGCCACGGGAAGAAGGATTTATCCTGTTGAAAACCAGAGTCAGCATTGAGCAACGGGCTGGCTGAGGCCACAGTGCTTTGCATAAAATGTAGACAAAAATAAAACTCTCCAGCAAACAAAAGCTGTGCTTACATGTCACTTGTGCTCTTCTTCAGATGCAAGAAACCTGGAGAGCCAAGAAGTGAGCAAGTCTGTCATTTTTTCAGGCACAAAGCACTTAAAAGAGTTTCGAGTGAGGTTTGCCATCCTTTAGCTTCCCTCATGTTTCTCTCTGCGCTTTCCATAGGTGAAGGAGGCCTGGTGCTGCCAATAAATTGCTTAACATGGAAACTTTCCTCCTTTCTTTGCTCAACAGCAAGCATGGACTTCAGAGGCTTCACGATGGCCCATTTTGAGGGAAAGAACTGCAAGTGCTGAAAGAAATGCAACCATTTCCCCAAGTATTTCCAGCCAAATGAGGAGAAGTGAATGAGAATCCAGCAAAGGCCATTCAGATTGGTGGAGAAGGGAATTGTACACTGAGAGCTGTTCACAAAAGCCTGTAGTGAGGAACGAAATCCTTCACTGAAGAACAATTCAACTCAGGTGTGCCATAAACTGGTACTCAGGAAAGTGTCATACCAGAAAACAGCGTTAAAAATTGAGTAGAAAGGCCAGTAAAGCAGAAATATTATATTGGGAAAAAAAATGCTACTGAAGGGTTTGGTAGCCTAAGACATTAAGTTAAAGCTAAAATTGCACCTTTGAAGATCATTAAGTTTGGGGGGAAAAAAAGGAGGTAGAGGTGGGTTTAAAAATATGGTTAATTCTCAAGAACTGTGAGATTTTTGCACAGGAATAGAAAAGCATAAATGAAGCACCAGGGTACAATGTACCCATCACCAGATGAATATGGAAGTAAAAAATAGCTGATGAAATGTGTCAAATCTGCCAAAGGATTCAGGCATGGGAAGATCCAGATCGATGGATCCAGACAGAATGGAGCTGCAGTGCAGATGTCTCCATGCTACAGGCAGAGGGTACAGTTTAATGCTTCCTTCATAATGATGCTCCCTGCAATTGTGCTTTTTTGATGACCCCACCTCGAAACAGGCCAAGCACAGTTTGATTCTCCCAGACAAGAAAGCCTGGAGAGGACTCTGTCCACCACTGGTTGTCTGTCCTGCAGGCAGGACCTTGGGTATTCCAGATTGCAGAGAAAACACTCACAGCAGATGTTCTCATCCCAGCAGTCTGGGAGAAAAAAATGGAGCTGAGGCAGTTTAAATGCTTTTCAAATAACACCTAATAATATCTTAGCCCCTTCAGAGCAGGTTTTCAAAGCGTGAAATGTCACCAACTTCAATTTTGT
Organism: Dryoscopus gambensis; assembly: GCA_013389985.1. NCBI lineage: Eukaryota > Metazoa > Chordata > Aves > Passeriformes > Malaconotidae > Dryoscopus > Dryoscopus gambensis. The sequence continues at coordinate 254,509 of WEIT01029165.1, forward strand.
ATAACAAAAAGCTGAGAACTGAGCTTCCTAATTCAGGCAGAATTGTATCACAGGGTAGAAAAGCTCTGATCTTACATGAAACACTATGAAAGGTGCACTAGAGCCAGAACCCCACAGGTGCACGGGAATTTCCAAGCCTCTGGCAGGAGGAAATGCATTTTGCATACCTGATGGCCGTGGGGAGCTCAAGGCTGCAATGACTGGAGAAGTTGTGGCTCAGCCTTTTGAGAGACAGGCCCGAAAGGAACTGGAACAATTAGAGCTCATCCTTTCTGGAAGGGGAGCCAGCGGGTACAACCTTCACTGGTAGAGCCTGAAAATAAACTGGAAGGAGCTGACAGGAACAGCTGTGGGGATGGAGGTGGCTTTTCAGAGAATTTTAGAGTATGCAGAGCTCCTGGAAGGGAGCTGAAGACATGCTGTGAATTGCTCTGTGCTGCTGGGAGATTTGTGCACAGCAAAGACAGTCTGGGGCTGTGAGAAACCTGCAGATGGGCTCAGTTCCCATCACTCATCTTGCAGCCTGAGCAACGCAAAGCCAAACATTCCAGCTGGTTAGTCCCTGAAATCCACCTCCTAATTCTCCCCCAGCACGCTCTGCCCCTCAGGCTGAAGCTGGCAGTGTGCTCCTGTCTTTGTAGGGAACCACAGCAAAGCCTCAAGCTTAAAGAATCCTGGAATGGTTTGGTTTGGAAGGGACTCAAAGCCCATCCAGTGCCACCCCTGCCATGGGCAGGGACACCTCCCACTGTCCCAGGCTGCTCCAAGCCCCGTCCAACCTGGCCTTGGGCACTGCCAGGGATCCAGGAGCAGCCACAGCTTCTCTGGGCTTCACACCCTCCAAATAAAGGAAAGCTTCAGCACTCCTAAACTGGGGAATCACCAAAATCTAGGTCTGAATGTGTCCATATGGATCTTAAAGCTCCAGGTCATCATAGGTTTCTTTGGTCAAAAGCCTGATGAAATAGGCTGTTTTAAAAAGTCGGATTTGAAGAGAAGGGAAATGATGAGTAAGGCAATAAATCGCTAAAAACCTAAGTGCTGGGGAGAGAAGGATTTGGGCCATGGATATCCACTGAGAATGGGGAGGGCGAGGAAGGAAAAGTGACAGGGAGGCAGAAGGAGAGTGAGCAGGGGGTGTGGATTATCAAAGGGACTGGGAACAGAGCAGGGACTGTGTGGGAGTGCCAGAGAGCCCACAAAAAGCTGCTGAAGACATGAAAGCACAAGAACAACCAGGACTGGCCTTGTTGCTCTTTCAATTTGATGGTTTTTTGCCCAAGCACATCAAAGATGCTCCAGAGGAGACAAGCAGAGGAAAAGATCACACTTATATTACTTTTGGACAGATGGAGAACGCCACTACAGAAAATCTGAAGTCCAAAAAGGACAAAAACTTTTGAAGGCTGTGCACAACAAGCCTCAGGTGAAGTAGAGACATTAATGCCAGAGCCCCTGCAGCTGTGACCCTCCACTGTCCCCCCCATCAGGATCAGGGCCACCTCTGTCCCCAGGGACACCAGCTCCAGGGGTAGCCTTTGGATAATGCTGAGTATCCCTTGGGAAGTGTCAGCACAAGTGTCACAGACCGAGGGTCCTGAGGCTGAAGCCTCAAAGCTGCAGGTTTCCTTCACCTCCAGATCTACAATGATTTGAGATGAATCCCTTCTTCCAGTGCTGGTTCTGCTCTCAGGCCACTTGAACGTTGCAGAGCTGTTCCTAGGCTGTGCTGGGGCGTGGGGGGATTTCAGCATGTACAAATCCACACTGATTTTTCATCAGAACTACCCCGAGCTGCCAGCTAACAGGATCACTGCCTCAGAGAAGGCAGTTGTGAGAATTGTTTTAGCACAACACTGGGTGTTTTATGCGTGGTGCCAACTCCTTTTGCAATAAATCAGAGCTGCCCGGCACATGCCTCTCAGGAGGTATAAAATCACCTGAGAAAAAGTGTTCTGGCCTCTTGCCTGCACTGTAATTCCTTCCAAGGGTGCATTCCCCCAAGGCAGACACATGGGATGAGATGCTGACCCCTGAGAGGGGCCTCTGCAGAAAGGGCCAAGAGCAACACTCTTCCCTAGAGCTCATAAATGGGATGAGCCAAACCTGTTAAACAGCATGGAAAGACTCCCAGGGATTTTAATGGGTCTCATGCTATTCCACTGGATGCAAAGATCCTCTTTGCTCCTGAAAGGGTTGTCTGTCCTGGGGCAGCACACTGGGAGAATGCAGAAGAAGCAGCCCAGGGAAATTAAATTCAATTAAGCATTTCATTTTAGTATGGGCATTTACATAGTTCATTGATTACCTGGCTGTGCAGACGCCTTCAATTACTTAAAAGTACAAAATGCTCCCAAATCTGGGGTGTTCTTTGCCAAGAGCAGCCCTGTGACAGCTGCAGTGCAGGAAGGAAGGGGGCAAACAGGCCACTCCAGCAAGACCAGCACTTCACAGTTTATAGGAGGAAAATGTGGACAGAGGAGGGGTTGATTTATCCTCGTTCTTGCAAATCCTATTTTTAATTGTCCACTGGGACTGTTCACATGAAAACTCCCGGGGATAACAATGCCCTGCCACCTCCCCTGGCTCAGTACATATTTTCCCTCTGACCACATCACCTGCAAGGTCAGCTCTTGTGAAATATTGCCCAATAGAATGCTATATCCTCATCAAAGAGGTGATTTAAAACCAAAAGAGTTGTGATTTAGCAAGGTCCAGCCGTTGGGTTTTGTGGGAACATGTCGTCTCGAGTCATGACTCTCCTTCTGCTGAGGAGAAACATTTATTTTTGAAAACTGTGCATTGTTAAAACCAGATGCAGTGTCACATTAGTTTCTGTCAAAAAAAAAGAAAAAAAAGCCTGGTTTTAGCAGATGGTTCTTATGGTAGTCAGACTACCCTGTTATGAAAATAAAGTTTTGAAGAGTTTGGTTTTCCTTTCCGGTGCTTTTCTGCTGGCTAAGAAAAGAAACATCCGCTGAGTCCCAGTCTATTTAGCCCTCTGGAATTATAAATACAATTTCAAAAGATTTTACAATTGATTTTTGCCTTATTCCCTTCCAAATTTTGTGTTACATGCCGTAAATGCATTAAGAAGAGAAAGCAATTCTTTCTTTTAACGCCCTCCTTTGCAACCGAAGAAACAAAAATATTACCCAAAGTTTCCTTTCCGTCCATGACCTTACCAAAGAGAAGTGTAAAATGTTAATTAGAGGGGAAAAAACCAACCTTCTATTAGAAATATTTAAAAAGCAGCTTCAAGTGACTGCACAGCACAAAGGCAGAAATCATTTGCTGGTGGCTTTTGGGTTTTTTTTAACGCCGTGCCCTGCAGCTCTCACAGGACACCTCAGGGAACTTTCCATTGCTCTGGCTCCTCCATCTCGTGGTTCCCAGAGCTGAGCATGCACAGGACGTGCACACCACGGCTGATAGCACAGCAGAGGTGCACCCAAGGCCGTGCCAGCACACCTGGATGCTCGCCTGAGCAGCCTCTGTAGTGCAGCACAGTGTGAAATGGCCAATTTGTCCTCCCTGCCCACGCTGCAGCAAGGTGTGAGATCCTAAAGAGGAAAGGCAGCTCTCACATTTGCCTTTGGGATTTGCTGGTGAGCCAGGAGAGCAGCAGTGCTGGAAAAATCTCTGCTTGGGAAGCCTGACGTGAATCACAGAATCATGGGATGGTTTGAGTTGGAAGAGACTCAAAGATCTTCTTGTCCCACCACCTTCCACTGTCCCAGGGTGCTCCAAGCCCCGTCCAGCCTGGCCTGGAACACTGCCAGGGATCCAGGGGCAGCCACTGCTTCTCTGGGTGACCTGGGCCTCACCATCCTCACAGGGAGGAATTCCTTCCCAAATCCCATCTAACCAGCTCAGTGGCAGAATCAGAAACTGATGCTAGTTTTATTATGTTTGCCAACCCTGTGCAATGCTCAGAATATTTCACTAAATGAAACATAAACCAATA
>WEIT01029165.1:261042-344043 GCA_013389985.1 Dryoscopus gambensis
TATTGGTTTATGTTTCATTTAGTGAAATATTCTAAGCACTGCACAGGGTTGGCAAACATAATAAAACTAGCATCAGTTTCTGATTCTGCCACTGAGCTGGTAATGGATTTGGCATAAATAATTTAAATTTCTGGCTTGTTTCTCTATACTGAAAGTAGAAGTTTGTTGCTTTTCTTAAAATAAAATGTTTTGATCTCTAATAGTAAACACACAACATTAAAAGTAGATATTTTATCACCATATTGTCACATACACTCTGTCCCATTTACATGCTACAAATGTCATACGGGGGAGTGATAACAACCCCTATAAAACCATGAAAAGTTGATCCATAAGTACTGTGAGACACGTGAGCATTAAAAGAACAGATTTTTTTCTGCAATAGCTGAGCTTTCTGCTAGTACAGGTTTAAAAAAAAAAGGAAAAGAAAAAAAAAGAAGAAAAACAAAGCTGTAAATCTTATAAAATGGTAATTGTGCATAGAGAACAAACAAAGCCTTGCAAGCTTTAGCAGTTCACCATGACTGTGAGCTGGACACGTGTGTTTTTCATTATTGGCAAACACATTGTTAAGCATGAGCAGACCCCAATGTACACACGCTTTACATTACATCGGCACAAGGGAACCCTTCCCACAGCCAGCACCACTTTCCAAATCCCAAATGATGACTGCTCTGAAGAGCCCTCGCTTGGAACAGCCCTCATGTGTTTTATGGAACACGCATTAAAAATCCAGGATCAAACAGTGCTGGTTTTTCACTTGTGATTGCAGAACTCGGAGCACCGGCAAGCCCGGCCAGGCTGAACCTTGCACTGCAATCCCATAACCCACATGATGGAAATGAGGCAGCCCTTAACGATAAATACCTGTCCTGGCTGGCTGAAAAAAGGATAAACTGATTTTAAACAGAACAGCAGTAATTAGCAAGGCTAACAAGGATTTCCGTGTGGGACATCACTAAGCACAGGAAAGCATTACATGGAGTGGAGGGGGGAGAAGGACAGGGGAGCTCTGGTCACTCAGGACCACCATCCATGGTGGGAGTGGGATATAAAACAGAGCAGCAGGGTTCAGGAGTTAATATCACATGAAAGAGATGGGGAATTAGGGCAGAGAAACATTTGAGTGGATTTTGCTGCTGTTAAAGCTGATGGTCAACCCTGTTGATGTTATCCAGAGAGATGGTAGATACCCCATCCCTGGAAGTGTCCAAGGCCAGGTTGGATGGAGCTCTGAACAACCTGGTCCAGTGGAAGGTGTCCCTGCCCACAGAAGGGGGTGGAATGAGATGGTCTTTAAGGTCCCTTCCATCCCAAACCATTCTGTGATTTTATCATTCTATGTTCAGCTCTTTCAAGGTCAGGCCAGACTTGGAATGCAAGCGTAATGTGAGCCACCAGAACATCTGCTATGGGGTATTTCCAGACCATCCTGGAACACAAAATACCCGAATCGTGTGAGAAAACTGATTCTCACAAAATCTTCAGGCAAAAGTTGCCAATAAGCTTAGCTAAGCATGATAGCTACAGCTCAGATGAGAGAGCCAGGTCCTCGCTGCATCACCTGGCACCCTTCCAATGAAGTAAATGGAGTTCTGCTGGTCTGGCTCTGTACCTGGGAAGGGTTGCTAACAGACAAGCTGATGTGACATATCAGTGTTAGAAAGGATGGGATTAAAAAAAAAAAAGATCTGTTAGATACTATAAAAAATTGTGGGTTTGGTGTTTCTTGACCTTGTAAAATCCATGAGGTAATTCAAAGAGAATCACAGCCCATGTTTCTGAGTGAGCCAACAGATCCTTTCCTGGCCAAAGTCCTCAGCCAGGACGTCTCATGTGGAAAGAGCTCTTGGGTGCTCCCTGGTTTCTGCAGGGCAAAGGTGGGGATTTCTGCTCTGTGTTGGTAAAAATTCCCACTTGGGCAACAAGGTAGAGTGAGGAGTGACACAAGGTGCTGGATTTTGCTGCCCCCTTAGAGCAGAGAGAAATGCAGGGAAAAAAACCCTTACATTCTGGTGGCCTAAAATTTTCCCACATGCCTCCAGTGTTTTCTGCTGGGTTTAGGTTTCAAATGGGGATGACCCACAGGTAAATTCCAGCTAAAGGGACCAGAGTCCATCTGCACCTGGGCACCAGGGCTCAGTCCTGACAGTAGTGCATGGAATCCTAAAATGATCTGGGTTGGAAGGGACCTTAAATCTCACCCAGTTCCACCCCCTGCCATGGGCAGGAACACCTCCCACTATCCCAGGTTGCTCCAAACCCCTTCATCCTGGCCTTGGACACTTCCAGGGATGATTGTTACATAGCCAGGAGTTATTCCAGTGGCTTTCAGGTTGGCCTTACTTCTGAGCTTGAAGGTAAATTGCTGTCTGAAAATCAGAGCTGGATTTGGGGAGACGGAGCTAAAAAAAATCTGTGTTTGTCAAAAATCCTTCCTGTCATTTCACTTTAATCCCAGAGAGTTTATCATATTTCAACTTTTTTTTTCTTTGTATTTATTTGATAGCCAATCTCTTCCCATATGCCTGTGCCCACACTGCCATTAGATCTACACCTCATCCCTTTGACTTGATTACTGTTTCTGGTGGAGTCTGCAGCAAGTCAGAGCTAAGTCCTGAGCAGCTCATGCTGGCAGCCTGATGAAATCCAGAAAAAATGTAGCTCTTGTTTATTGAGGAAGCAAAGCTGCTTCCATAAATAAGGAGGCACAAAAGAGAAGCGAAGATGAAATAGCACTCTGAGGGAGGCATTTCAATCATTTTAGGGGGATTTCGGTGCAAAATGGCAAGAGGAAAAGAGATTCTTTCTCTAAAAAGACAAATCTTATGTTTTTAGTATTCTCAAAACACTAAAAATCTCACTGGAGGAAGGATTATTAGGAGCAAGCTCAGCTTTAAACGAGGAGCCAGCCCCCTTTCTGTGGGTACGGAACTGTTCCCAAAGGAATTCTATTTTAAAATAGGGGGGAAAAAACGACACACACATTTCTGGGACAAGAATTTACCTTGGGAGCTGCTCCCAGCTCTCTGTTGCTGCCCAGCACCAATGCTCAGCCACCCCCGGGGTGACACAGGACCGTGGTGACTGTCACTGCCAGGCAACATCAGCTTCTCCAGCTGGATCAGGTGAGATCAGGAGCAAAGAGAGAAGGGAACAATCAGCTGCCATCCGGGGTGGGAGGTTCCTCCCCAACACCTGCAGCCGAGGCTGCACCTGCTCTGCTGGAGCTGCTCCTGCAGAGCTTCCAGGGAACCTTCAAATGCCTTGTCAGACCTCTCCTTTCCCCTCTGGGGATGATTAAAAACAAGAAACAAAACAACAACAAAAAGACAAAAAAGAAAATGATAAAAAAAGAAAAAAACAAATGCTAAAAATATTGAACTTGGCTGCCATCTGACATCGGCCTCCTTACACAATCCTGGGAGGTCGCTCAGCCTACGCATCCCTCTTTCCTTTCCTTTGATTAGCCAAGATACAATTTCCTTAATTTTGTTACGACCACTTTGTGAAAGCGATGGAAAACAAAGCTGGCCCAAGAGGGTGGAGATGCAAGCAACCTTCTCCTGCTGTTCCATGGCTCCCTTTTTTCCCTCCCACCTCATCAGCACCTTGCACACCTTCCCACCAGAGGCCACATCCTGACAATAACCAGAGCATGACCACCTGCTGCAGACTCCTCTTTGCTGCAGTTTGCTCAGAGAAACACAGGAATGCTTTCATGCCTGTCCAAGCTGACTGCTGTTAAAGGAAAGGAAGGGCTGGATTTTCAGTACCCAGAGACGTTTGCAAGCAAAGTCACATCAGCGGAGCAGTGCAGAGGAAAACTCCCAGTTTATGTGACCAGAGCCCACAGGCAGAGCCATGCTGGTGTGTGTCAGGGACTTGGTCTCCTGTCCAGGCTGTAGAAATCAGCTCCTTGGCATCCAGTGGATCTCTGGGATGAAATACATCACAGCTCCTTAGTTAAGAAAAACTAAATTTCATCGAGAGCATTGTTGGAGGCCTCACTTTAATATCATTTGCAAGTGTTCCAATGGAATCCTCAGCCTTTGGGGAAATCCTGCTCTTAATCCCACATCACTGATCAGTTTAAGCAAGCCCCAAATGGCAAACTGTCCCACTCCCTTGTTAAAGGAGAGGCATCTCCTCTCATCTGCTGGCTCTGAAATAACAATGGATGCAGCATCCTTAGGCTTGCCAAATGCACTATAAGCTCATGAAATACCAGCTTTATGTCATAAATAGGCTTTTTGGAAAAGCAGAACGCAATAGTCTGACAAAAACAGAAGAGAATTGCAGCATATCTAGAGAAATTGCAGCTCAGTCCCAAAATTTGAATCTGACTTCCCTTTCTGAGGGGTTTGGAATGAGAGTTTTTGCTGAGGCACGGCCTAGCGAGAGAAATGATTGTGAACTTCAGACTATGGGGAAAAAAAACCAAACCAAACCAAAACAAAAAAGCAATTATGAATCTGGCTCTCAAAAGTCAGGGCTGCAACATCCACATCCACTGCTGACATTTCCCAGCCTTCAAGGAGAAAAGCTCCTTAATGGCTCGCCGAGGTCTGGGCAAGGAGCCTGGGCTGTAAATGCAGTCTGTGCCTATTCCTGTGGAGGATCCACCACCCCCAAAGGCACCAGAGACAGCCCCAAAGGCTCAGGGAAGCGAAGGGAATTCCAGTCCTCTGGCAGCTGCCAGGGAAGGCCGCTGCCCCATTTGCTGCCATTAGGCAAATGCATCGCAGCAGCCCCATCCCTGCCTGGCTCCCGAGTGGCAGCGGGTTTATTGCTCCTCCAGGCTCCATCCACAGCCATTACTGCAGCAAAATCAAATGTAATCACATTTACACGGGATTTTCAACCGCCAGTAAGAAACCGTTCAGTCTCCACTGCCCGACATCAGCTTCCCCCCAGCCTGCCATCCCACCCTGCAGCCCACAGCTGGCCGGCACATCCTGCCCTTTGTCTGCAGCCATTCACAGAAAACTTCAAAGGAATCCTTCCTAAAAGCTCCTCCTGGCCGTCCTGCCCCGCTGCTCTCCCAGGGGGGCACAGGACAACAGCAATTGAAGGTTTCCCGTCTCTGTGCTGTGTTGCTGATCACCTCGGAACCATTAATTACCAGTTTGGGCACCACGAGGCGCTGCACCGGCACAACGGCACAGATGGAGGATTTGCGGCTTCTGTCAGCGGTACAAATATTGCAGAAGGAATTACAGCAGCTCTGGGGTAATCACGGGCCTTTCTTCAGATGCTGAAAGCAGTTATAGACTTCTCCCTCAGAGCAGGGTTATGAGTGGCTCTGCATAGTTGGGCTAATGGTTGGGGAAAATCCAGCACCTGCCAAAGCCCTCGCTTAAGGAGAGGGAGAAAGGTCTTGTCTACAAGCTCCATGCTGTGAGGCACAACTTGGATTGCACCCATGCATTGCTTCTGCTCCTTCCTTTCCCCCCTTGTGCAGATCTCCTCGTCAGGAGGACCAGACTAAGAGGATTTATTTAAACCCTAACGCTTAACAGACACCGTACTGCAACAAATCAGATTTGGGGCCCTTTAGGAGGTTTAACCAATTCTTTATACGACCCATGGGATTGGAAATGCTCCACTCACCCTCCCTTTTACCTGTGCCCCTCCCCAGCTCCCTGCAAGGCGCTGCCCTGGGTGGTCACTGCCCCGTGTCCCCTCCGTCCCCGTGGGAGAGGCTGAGGGGGCACACGGAGGTAGCTCTGCTCCCCAGGTCGTTTTCTCAAGTGGTGAGTGTGCCCTTTCATAAACAGCCTTGTCATGTGGCTGACCTTTCCATGCACTACACGAGTAGGCCTCATGTTCACTAACCCCCGCAGGAGATCAGGCAATATAATCTTATTTTCCCAGGAAACGGTATCACTTGCATATCTTAATGGAAATGCTGTGGTTTGTTGTTTTACACGGCGCTGCGAGCACCCAGATCAAAGAATTTACACAAGATCCAAGATCAGATCTAGCTGTGCAAGCAAGCCATGTAGTCTTTGTCTCTGATATGCAAACAAAGAATCGGTAAATAAATTTGATCGTATCAAAGTAATAAGAGGCTTCCAATACAGATTGAGCAACCACCAGCTAGCTGGAGACAAGCATTTTGATAAAGCAACGCTAAAAATAGAAATAAATTCCAACCTAGAACTTTGGAATTCATTCAAACACAGATCAGAAAGCCTCAGCCGTTGTGTGAGTCAGTGTTTTGTCTCCAAACACGCTACTTTAGGAAACTGTGGGGGTTAAGGTGAAGCTGATGAGATTAATTTTCAGATCAGCAACAAGTTTTATTGTTGCAGAATATGATTATTTGTGGGTGGACAGAGCTCAACTCCACTGGCTTCATCTTAAACAGGGGAAAAGGTTTGGGACAAGTGTGCACAGCGTGTGTCAGCTTCCCTTTTCATAACCTCTTGGCCTTTTGGATGATACCTATAGAATACCACGAGCTCAGCTGGTGTAGATACTTAGAAAAGAGGATTTATTGTAGGGCAAATAAAAATATAACTCCCGCTCAGTGGCTGCAGTGTGTCGGGAGAAAAAGGAAGTTTCTCTATCAGCGACTGAACAAAAGCTGCTTTGAGCTCCAAGTTATTTCTGCATTTCCACTTTGGAATATTACCATTGGCCACGGATGAAAGCAAGATTGCTGGAGTACTCCTGCAAGTAACTAATTGCAGCCTCCTGATGCCAGGGGTGCCTTCTCCTGAACACCTCCCATGAGGGCACAGCTGGAGCAGGTCACAGGGACCCACAGAGCTGTCCCAAGTGTCCCCATCACCCACCCATGAGTAGAATTTGCACGCCAAAGGTCGGAACCCTCAGAGTTTAAAACCTTCTCCCACTTTTGAGTTTGCAACCCCTCCGGGCAGAGCAGCTCCCAAAACAGCTGACAGCTCTCCAGGTTTAGGATCCCCTCATTCCAGAGGCAGAGGTGAACCTTCCCCCCAGGCTGGTACCCAGCCAAGGCATGTGCCAGGCTGTTGTTGCAGGACCTCCACATCCCAGGAGCTTTGCCCAGGAAGCTGCAGGTACAAGGATTAGTGGATTAAAGAGCAATAGGGGCACCTTAAACCCACTCAAAGCAGGATTTTTTTTCAGAGCATTTACAACAAATCAGAAGAGTTTTATATTAAGTCTCTGGAATAAAAGAGTGTTCAGACTCTGCAGCCACACAGGCTGGCATGCAGTTGAGGCTGTAATCTATGGAAGTTTTTCTTTTTAAAGGCACAAATGAGCTTTTACTGTTTCAAAAGGGAGATACGGAGAAGAGGGAGACTGTCACCACGATGTGGTAACCCATTCTGCTCTGAGATTTTTATACACAAAACACCACCAGAGCGCAGATGATGATTTGCAAGAGATCTGTACCTGCCTCTGTGGCTGGCCCCTGCTCAAAACAGAGCAGAAAAGGCGAGTTCATCCCAGGCCAGGGGCCACAGAATGCCCAGCTATTCCCCCAGGCCAAGGCGGGGAGAGGCTGGGGTGGTACAGGCTCCAAGGACACACAGGAGCAAAAGGCTATTTCAGCGACTCACGCCCTCTCCGAGCCCCCTCCCATCCCAAGCACCGCAGGAACCATCGAGGGCTGTTTTCCCTGGGAAGACTGAGGTAACAGTATTTCTTTTTAACTCAGCTCTTTATTGCCTGCAGTACTTAGGAGCCTCAATTGCTCCTTCTGCACAGCTGGAGAGAAAACACACATTGGCTCAGGAGTACGTGTTGTGAGTGGCCCACGAGCAGCAGGCAGAACCCAGGGCTTTGCCACCACTTCGTGCTTAACGAGCTTTAGAAAAATATCAGTGGCAGGAGCGAGGAAGATAATTCATCAACCTCAATCCAGCCAAATATGCATTCACGCTCTTGGTGCAATACATTGTGGGAGAGGCTGCACGCTCCTTTTAATGGCCGTATCATCGCCAGTCCAGAATTAATGTTCATGCCAGCAGCATTAATTACCCTCACTTTGATTTCTCCCAGGGATCAGGCTTCAGCAGCACTGAAGCCCTGCAGTCCCTCCTTACAGCACGCTTTTCTCAAGCCCAGGAAAAACTGTGATAATCAATATTGATTGATCGCCGCGCTCGGTCCCACTGCTGCTTCTAAATCACAAAAAGCACTTCATCAGATAATGCATCGGTTTAAATTTACCAAAGAAGAGGCAGTTACACATCAGCTTCAGGGGCCAGACATGCAAGAGCGCATCGACAGCTCCTGAAATAGATGGAAATAATTAAATGCCTGAAAAACACAATGCAAACAGGAGTGCTGACACAGATTTGACATTGCGGGCTGAGCAGCAGGCTGGGGAGCAGGGATTAAACTCCCTTCAAACAGCTGGACTTGTGCCTGCCCCGCCATCCATGGCCCTGAGCCAGCTCCCAGCTGTGGGTTCAGGGGCTCCTGGAAGAAGAGGCAGCAGATTTGTCTTCTTGAGCTGTTAATTAGCACAGGGGTGATATGAGTTTAAAATCCCTTTCTACCTGAGATGTAGCATAAAGCCCTCATTCCCCACCTCCCATGAAAGGTCCCTAAACAAATAAAACCTCGGGGATGAAAGAAGCCCATGAGTCTGGATAAATATTCCAGGAGGAACAAGTGGGAGCACAGCAGCTCCTGAATCCCACCTGGATTTCAGTCTCCCGCTTACCTGTTCAACAGTGATAAATCTCAGCAATAGAAACTTAGGCATAAAGCAGAATTTCATGACAGAAATTAAGGCAACCACAGGTGAGGGGACAGGAATTAAGGATGGCAGAACCCATTTCTTTGTGGGCACCCGACCTCAGGTGTTAGTGACACCTCAAAAATAAAATCAAAGTTCCCCAGGCATGCACAAAGTTGTGTATGTGTTGCATTTAGAGTAAAATATTCATTTCTTTTGATTTCCACTGAAAACCAGCCCTAGAAATCTGCCCAGCCTTTGAAAATTATGGGAAAGCTTGTTCTATATGGACATAGGGACTGTCAGGCTGTGTTGTCAGGCTATTTGAGAAAATAAAAATCCAAAATTACCCCTGAAGACCATTTTCCAGCAATGTTATCCTAAAATCTGCCATTCTGTATAATCAGGATGGTGGTCAAGTGTGCTGAAAAGAGGAGTTCAAATTTATAGCCCCCATGTGCAATATGGGCTCATCAAAAAGTATTAAATCATTGCTCAGGAAAATAAATAGAGTTCCTAACACCCATGCAAGACCACACTTGAAAAAGTATTTTATTAACAAAATCTAAAACGGGTTAAAAAATAAAAAAATTAGGCCTGCCTACTTTTTCCTTGGCAATTTTCTCTAGGTTTGATTGAAACTTGGGAAAGATAAATAGCACTTACTTCATCAGGGAACAAGCATTTTCTGTGGCAGCCAGCGAAGCTGCCTGTGCTCAGCTGGGCTGCATCCATAGATCTTCCCTGAAACCTGGGGAGCTCCCCAGCCCACAGTCCTGGGAGCTGCACTTTCAAGGGCATAAACTTGACACCACATAAATATTATGTGCTTTTCTCACACTTTGCAGCTCAGAATTGATTCATTCTCGAGCAGTTTCGGGGCTGAGTGTAACATAACTCATCTCCAGCTGGCATTTGCTCTGTGAATAACATGCCAAGCATCCCTTCACCCAGGGATGAAGCCTCTAAGAAAATAACAACACATCTTTTTCCTGCTCACACCACCAAAACCATGCTTGGGATTTGCCCTCAGACTTTGTCCATTCCAGCGAAGTAGCTTTACCAATTCCTTGCCCTCATCTCTCACGTAGTTTTGTTTTCACCAGCAATTCTGTGCATATCTGGGCACAGACGAAAATCCAGGCTTAGCAAGTATACCAGTTTTGATCATCCAAACCAAAGGTCACCCGCTACCGATCTCTGAAAGAACAGGCAAATCCTTTGATATTTCTTAATAACTGGTTGTACAGTTGAAATCTGAAACTAGAAATTTATTGTTTGTCAACTGATCAGCCTGGTTGGCTTAAAGAAATAATACAATCATTATTTACAACATAAAGCAGAATTCAGATTACCCTGGAAGCAGGCAAGTCCCATAAACACCAGCAAGATGTCAGTGGGATGACACAACATTGCCAGGGAACTTATTCCTTTAATAGTTTTCAAATCACATCTATGGATTCCAGTAACATTCCAGGACAGTATCTCCACACAGAAGGTTTGCTACACCTCCCTGGTCTTCCACATTTGCCAGCAATTGATTGATATTGGAATTTAGCCTTTCCAAAAGCAGCCTCACCTGTTTGGGGAATAGGGTGAGGGTTAGGGTTAGAGAAACTGCAGGAGTCTCTCAGAGCTCAGGGGTATCCTGAAGGACACATTCTGCTGGAAGGTGTTCTTGGATAAGTGTTGATATTTCTCCACCACGAAGTCCCTATTTCACATTAAACCAGTTTCAATAACTCTGGTCTTTAACATATTGAGTTATTTTCAAAGGAATGCTCATCAAAACACTTTAGGTTTAGGTTTCTTAAATTCACCGTATTCCGAAAGGATCATTCTGTGTGGCCACAGCTCCTGGAATTGCTTTCCTCTGATTCTTGTCTAATTTTCTCAGCTGATGTCTTCCAAATCCCCACAAATCCCCTACTCCAGTGTGGGCTACCACATATGGCAATATGGATTTACTGCAGGCTGTGCAAGCCCTCCCCACACGCCTTTTCCAGGATATTTTACTGCACTGTGTTACTGTTCCCCTCACTGTGACAGAGCTGCTCACACAGAGGTATGGGAGTTGCTAGATGAACTCAGAATCCACTCTGACAGCTTCTTAGGAACGTTGCACTTCAATTTTGCATCACTTACGGGATGAGCAAAAGGTCTTTCACGAGGGAGTCTGGCCCTGAGCGTTCTCCAAGGGGCAGTGGGATAACTGTGATCCGTCACAGATTTCACAAGAGGGGCCCTCTAAGAAGTCATCTGCAACTTCTTTTCCCATGCCTTTTCACTTCTACCCCTCCCTTTTCTCTAGAATAACTTCCTCTTTTACCAAGGAACTTCTCCCTGGTCTTTAAGAGTTTTCTTGGGAGAGAGTGCCAACTCAACAACCCTCAAAATGAGAGCTGCCTGCTCCACCTTCAGGGATGATGGAAACTCTAAACATGCTGTCAAACAGCAAAGGTCAGCCTGCTTTCAAAACTGTCATTTTGAATGCCTTAAATGAGGTATGAATTGCAGAAGTTCACCTACAGATGCATAATCGAGTCCCTATTCTATAGCTACCTATATTATAAAGGTCATAGCCTGCAGTTTTGGATTTCTGGTGGGTTTTTTTTGCTGTTTGGCTTTGCTTCCTCCTAAGGGATCAATAAAGTAACTCGTATTTCCTTTCCATTTTAACTGTGTTGTTGAGAGTATCTTATCCTAGGCAGTGAACTGCTGGCACTACCTTTTTTATTGCCTATAACCTTTAAAAGAAGAGATAATTCAAACACCACCTCAAAAGCAAGCGGTAATAAAATGCAACACCAGAAAAACAGCACAGAGTAAAACTTCCAACACAGTCTCCTTTATCGAGACTCTTGGTGAACTTTCTTTTGCTCTCTCCACACCATTAAGTTCAGAATGAGAACATCCTATCCCAGAACATGATTGGTTTGGGATCACCACCACAGGACTTTGGTGACACCAGCTCAGTGCAGGGGAGATTTGGAGAAGCCAAGACCACCTTGCTGGTGGTGATGCAGATCTCACATCCCCAATTTCAACAGAGAGGCTGCTGCAGGAACACCTTGATGGCAATAATCTTCTCCCCTTCCTAGCTTGACTCTGAGCACAGACATCAAGCAGCCAGAAAACCAGGGGGAAAGGAGAGTCACAGAGTAAGCCTGCTGCTGAAGCAGAAATTTACTTTAATCCCATTCCCAAAGATGACTCATGTTCTTGAGCGGAACTTGAAAGTCAAGGTTCTCCCCTTTAAAGTCTTCATCTTCCTGCAGCATTACTCTCAGTGATTTTCCATGTAAACAGGGAAGTTTTAATTACATAATGGGTGCTTCTGCTGTTTTCACAAGAATTCCTTTATTCAGAGGCAATGCTTAAAGGAAGCTGTTCATCTTCAAAGGTCAGGTTGTTGAATAAGGTGAGTTATTGTTCTGAGCAAGTGAAGGAACGTGGAAGTACGTTTTAATTAAGTGTTATAATCCATAACTCCAGGAAATGTTTGACACACTCCCTTAAGCCTGGCCAGATTCAGGATGGGACCAGGTGGTGCTTACTGGGATCTTTAAAAAGCCATGGATACCCACTCCAGAAAAGGTTTTGCAAATGAAAGGAGGCACGAGTGTTGCAAATTAACGGACTGTGATGGCCTAAAGAACAACTAAGGAACAGAATAAGAAATTAATCTTCTCCTGGAGTCTGGTGGAGCTGCTTCAGTCCTCTGAGGTGACAGTGAACACTGGCAGCCACCCCAAGAGGAAGAAAGCATCAACATTTGTGAAGGACGCTAAGCAAGGTAGGCTACCTCTACAGAAAATCAGGGGGAGCAAGTAGACAACAAAAAACCTGAAATTTATTGGAGTTCAAGGTAAGCTCCCTTTATAGCACAAATATTTGGCGCATGCTACTGGCTGTTCTGTTGCACAAAAACAAAAAAGGAATCGTGTTGGCTTTGCTGTAGGCAGTTAATGAAACTCCTCAGTGCCTGGCAGCATTAGTAACAGAAAAGGGTGTCATACCTTAAAATGAAGTCTAATCTAGCCTGACACAGTAGATTGTTTACCTCTGACCTTCCCACAGCCAAAATCCTTTTAAAGACATGAAGAGGCTTTGGCTCTTTAGGATGAGCAGCAGCAGCCCACCCTTAAGCTTAAGTTTGAGAAAGTTGATAAATGACTGTTGTCATGAAAGGTGGAGAAGAGGGAATCTGGGCAGCAGTGCCAGGGTACTGGGGAAGGTGAGTCAAACCTTTCAGGAGAGGGGATCTCCATTATTTTACACTCCTGGGGAGAGGATCCTTGGGCACAGTGATTCATCAGCGAATCAAAGTGAGCTGAGATTTTATCTGGCTGCTCACGTCAGGTATTGAGTCCTCCTTTCTTTCTGTGAGTCTGGCAAAGCTTTGGGCTCCTCTGTTTTGGGTGCTGAGCATGGTCCCACCCAGCCTTGCACTGCAGGTGAATGGAGTGGGGATGATCACACAGCTAAAAAAACTGGGAGCATTTGAAGGCTCTGTGGTCTGTTCAGCCAAGGAAAGGTTGTCAGGACAGATATTGGCAAATAGGTAAAAGCAGTAATAAAGAGGGAGGGAATAAATGCTTGTGCCGAGAGGGGAAAGAGCAATAAACATCAAGGATGCAGTAAACATAAAGGATACAACAGAAGAGCCAAGTTAAGTATCAAGAAAAGTCCAATAAAAAGAATAGTTAATCACTGGAAGGAGTTTATCCTCGGAAAGCAGGTGAGAGAGCACCAGCTGAGTTGTGAGGCTGTTCCTGCCGGGGCACAGGGCTGAGCGAGGCTCATGGAACAGTTTGGGTGGGAAAGGACCTCCAAAAATCATCCATCCAACCCCCCTGCAATGAGCAGGGACAATGCCTGGTGGTTAATGTAACCCCACAGCAAGGAGAGGAATGCTCAAATGGCCATCTTGCCTGGGGACTCAGTTTCTGGGCGGGTTGATGCCACCTCACACCTTCACATGTTGTGGTGCGGTTTTGTTGTTTTTCCCCAATGTTATTAAGATGGTTTAACCCCCTCCCCCTCTCTTCCCCTCGGGTGGTGAATCCCAAGTCTCTAGTCCTTCCCCTAATTTCCTTTCAAGGCTATTCCCCTCCCTTGCCTCCCTATCCATCACCCGGGGCCCCTCCCTTTGTTCCAGTGCCTTCCCTGCCTATCACCCAAACCCCTCCTGTAACCCATGTCCATCTCCCCAGAACCCTTCCCTTATCTCCAGAAAGTTCTCTATTCCCTGTTATGCCATTAGTTCTCCCTGGTATCAGTTATTATCAGTTACTGTTATTGGTTACATGTATGTATGCGCCCTCCCTTGACTCCGCCTTATGTTACCCCTCATTGGTTGTACCCTTTCCCCGCCTTATGTATCCGCCTCCCTATTTAAGTGGTTGTAAGCTTTGATTTGTGGCTCAGTTGGACCAAACCCCTGAGGAATAAAGAACTCTTTGGACTAATTGGTGTGACTGGCCCCTCCCTCGCCTCTTTACCCTGGACCCTCGTCTTGTGCACCTCTTATCCTATCGCGTCCCACGTGCGGAGCTAGCCGGGGACGAGAGCAAGGATTAGGGTGGGCCGCGACATTCACATTGTATTTAAAGCTCCCTCTCCGTGGAGTCTCCCTGCAGAGGACGAGCTCAGCAGTTCTCCAGCTCCCTTCCAGCTCCGTTTGCTGCACACGCCACCCATGATCTCTCGGTTCCTGTTGTTCTCTGGCGTGGCTGGCAGGGGAAGCGCTCCCTGCCGTGCCCTGCCCCGGCAGCTGCTGCTGGTGGGTGAGGGATGCCCACAGTGTCTCACAGCCCGCCCGGAGCTGCTGCTGGCAGCATCCCAGGTGCAGGAAGAGCCAGCTGGTGCCTGCTTTTGGCTGGCAGAGCGAGATAACTTCTGTCATCTCCACTGCCACAAAAAACCTGACTTTTCTCCTGCATGCAGGCAGGTGATGGAATTTCACATCTCTCAGCTGGCGCTCTGTTGTCTGCCCGGTGATTTCACCAGTGCCCCTCTGTCCCACCAGCCAGAGGCTCTCTGCTAATGAAAGCCCTTACCCTGGAAACCTGGAGAAGCCCAGGAAGTGTGACGCAGCTGAATTGCAAACCCTAACTGAAGTGGGTGCATTTCATATAGCAAAGCTAAAAAATGCCAGGATTTAAGGCTGCTCGTGGTAGGCAGCTGCTAATCCCAGGCTCAGGTGGTAGGTTTTTTCCACCAAGTCTCTGTTTAATTCCTACAATTTAAAGCAGGTTGTTACAATGACAAGCATTAGACTGTTTCAGGAAATAGTTGCTACCTGGGCAGTCTGTGACAAGTATAACACCCTTAACTGTAAAAATTCAGAAGAGAAGTGTTTTAAGTGTGGTGTAGGGATTGAGAGAAGACTTGGCACTCACTTCTTTTTTGCCTCATGAAAACTAAGGCTATAATAAAAATGTGCCACCTTTTTTTTATGCTACGGCCCACTGCAGAAAACTTCAAAACTCTGGCTTTAGTCCAGCCTTTTTGCTAGGATAGGTTGTGGCTTGTAGCTTCAGTCATAAACAAAAGTCTAAAAAGTCTCCCAGCTGTAAAATTGTCTATTCAACACTGCAAGATTTTCATGGCTAAGTGCCCTGAGTGCATCAAAATGCCAAATAATGCTGATTTGAACTGTGCATGCAGATCATTTTACTCCTTTTGACAGTCCCCAAACGAAAAATAAATAGCTGATGATTTCAGTGTTGTTGATACTCAGAACTTCGGTAACCAAGATGAAAAAATACATGAGCTCTTTAGAAATCAGAATCACAGAAAACACCTGCTCCAAAAACACGTAACCAAAGGAGGCAGAGACGCTCCTAGAAGCTTCCCACAACACTTGTGGCTCTGTCCTTATGGCTCTTGTGAGTCATTTTACAAACTTACTTCACATTATCCCATTCTCTGCAAGCAAAGTGTTTACTTATGTTAATTAACAACACAAAGCGATAGAGTTAAATATCAGCAGAGCTGGCTTCATCTTCCCGGTGGCTGAAGAGTGCTGCAGCCTGTGGACTGGAATGCTGTAAATTAAACCAGTTTTTCAGTGTGGTCCATAGCTTCAGCTTCAATGCAGGCATGCTCGGAAGGAAAGGATGTGTAAATCCTCCCTTCTTGTTCCACTGCAGCACCAGAGAAATCTGGGAAACTTTTAATTTAAAAAGCAAGTGTCCATGCACTTACGTGTGACATACATTGCTTTTAAAATAAAATGGTTTGTGTTGTGTGATGCTGCTGGTTTGAGGAAATTCATCCATCGTTTAATGAAAGCTTTAGGAACATTATTCAAAGAGGGCAGCTCAAGAAATGTGTGCATTTAGTGTTTTTGTGATGGTTATGTTTGCGCTGAATCAGTGGCTTGACTTATAAGGAGCAACCTGGCACAGGTAAGACAATAGCCCAGCTAATTTAACGTACAGCACTGACCAAGCTTTAAAAAGATGAGAATAATGATATCACTGAGGCCTTTGGGCTGCCTGGATGATTTCCTGCCTGGTAGCACCATCTCTCCTCATCACAGGTGGCTTTTGCTGCCCACAGGTGTCACCTGGTGAACGAGGCAGAGACGAGGGGGCACCGTGAGTTATGCACCACCAAGGGCAACATTAAGCTCCTTATTCCTCCTCAGTGGAGCTGTGAGACTTTCTCACATGGCAATGAGTCAGTTTGGGTGGGCAACCAATAACGTACATACACAATTTCTTCTTGCCTTGCGTATCATGTGCTGAAATTAATCATTAATCTTCATTTGCAGCTGCCTCAATAAGTTAATGACATCACACTTATTATAAACAGCAGATTTCTTTTCAATAGCCACGCTCTGAAAACCAAGTTTTCATTAGTATAATTGACAAAAACTCTACTGTACTTGTCAGCATATGTCCAAAAATTATAGGGAAGTGAGTGTACTGTTTAAGTAATTTGCATTCTAGTGTGAAAGGTTTAAAATGATAGATGCATGGAACTTCTATATTTGCAACAACAACAAAAAAAAAAGCTAAAAATGTCATAAACTACAGTGTCCAAATCTGTGAGGGATCTGATCTGGGTTGTGGCCACTGCAGCAGGTTTTTCTATAACAGAAAACCCTTTCCTATGAATTTCTGGAAGATATGAATGGGGATTTTTTTTTTCTGCCCATAAAATACAACTTCATGTTGTCAGACTTGGCTGCAGTTGGTTTTGATGTGGATTTCCTTACTCTAAGGAAATGGTACAGTCTAATCTCATCTAGACTATAGCTTTTATTTGAAGGTTTTTCAGTGAGAGAATCTAAAGCCAGCTCAGTTCACAATTATTACATTGTTCCTTTTAGGACAGGGGTCCAACCAGATGTGCTGTACTGCAGCACAGGGCAGCCCTCCCCAAAGCCATTAACTTCCCAGTCCTTTTCCATCTGCCAACAAACTGTCTTTGCTTTTTTGCTTTTGTTCTCTTTGATTGTTTGTGATGTCCAAATGGACGTTCGGATGCTGTTCTCACAATTTTTTGCATTAAAATATCAATGGAAATCCCTTTGTCTGCACGTGGCTGATTTCCCAGCACAGCTCTCCTCCAGCCTTTCCCCCAAAGGAGGTGTTCCTTTTCCACCAACAGCCATAAACGCCAGTGGGATGAGGAGTTCCAGCTCTTTCCATTCACTGCAATAAACCTTTTTAGCGTCAGTGTGATGGATCTGTTCCATCATCCCCAAGGATAATGGGGAATGTGGAATTCAGGGGAACTAACATGAGGCAGTTTCGCAAAGTTTTCTCTGTAACATGAGTTCTCTGATGCCATTCCAATTTTTAAATATATTCCAAAGGGGGAATATATGATCTACCAAAACATGAACAATAAGTGAATCTCTTATGGCACAAATCAGGAAAACTTTGATCCACTGGGCTCTGCAAGCATTTGCAGATGGTTTCATCCTACTGATTTTTGGTTTTAAATAATCAGCTCAAAATATAACTCATGAAGTTAATTTCAAGAGTAGGCTGGGGTCTCGAGTTCCAGAGCGATCTAAGGAGAAAATATTTCCTAATGGCCACAGAATTCTTAGTGTAAAAATTGAAAAAAGAAAATAAATTAAGAGTCCTGCTTTCAGTTAGCTAGTAAGGATTTTAAAGTCCATTTTGGACTTGGCTTCTTTTCCTGAATTTCCGGTTTTTTTGTTTAACATGTTGGGTAAACATGTAAAACAAATTCTGGGCTGGTCTTGAATTCTTCATGTATTTGCTGATGATGAGTGTTTGTATCACGCTTAGATTGTACAACTCTCCTGCTCCAGGGCTTCTCTTGCTTACACATAGGATGGAAAACAAACTTTCCCCCACTTGACTTTTGTTTTGAGAAGGTGATGCAAGAGACAGACAGTCCTTTCTCTGCAGAATTACCAGAAGAAGAGGTACAAGCCGTGCTGAAGCTCCTGATGTTTGCGTCTCGGGGTGGTTGATGTGCCGTTGATGGTGGAATTGCTCCCCAGGAGCCCTGAGCCCCTTCCTCACTCTGAGCTTTGCAGGATCACCGCGTCCAGCTGCAGGGAATCTGCACATCCAACAGCCCTTGGAGCTTTAGAAACGCTTGGTCTGAGCTGGATTCACATTCCCTGGGCCCCGGTGTCATAATTGCTGAGCTTTGTGAGTTCTTGGCACTCTCCAGAGAGCAAAGCCTCTGTTGGTAATTTTTCAGTGAAGCATTAAAAGATCTGTTTAAAGATCTGTTGTAAACCAAGCTGTGTGTTTGTCCATTTTCACTTTACTGGCCAGCAGTGTGTAATAATACTTCAAGATGAAAGATGATAACTTCACAGACACAAACAAGTTGGAGCAATAAATGCATTAGTCAAGGGCTTTGCTGAGGTGAGCGAGGGTTTTTTAGTGCTAAATCCAAAGCAAAAACTACACAGAGAGGGATTCTCCACTTGAGCTGAACCTATCAAGAGCAAAATATTTCAATGAGATGAAAACTCTTCAGCACAAGTGGTTTGCTTCATACTGCGAGGGAGGATAAGTGATAAAAAAGAGATGTTTGCATTCAAACAGAGGAGATGCAATGAAATCCTCTGGAATAAAGAGGTCGAAGTGACACAAGGTAGAAAAGCCACAGCTTTGAAGCCAGTTTCTAGTGGGTTCAGAGAGTGTGGATGTCATTAAATACGCACTGCTGGCATTAAAAAAAAGAAAATATGGGTGTGCAAGAAGTAACAAGGAGCAATAAAGAGGTAGATCAGGGGGAAGGGCTGGAAGTGTTACTGAATGCAATTAAAGACTCTAAAGAAATAAATGGAAAGAAATGACATGGAATAAAATGTAATTCCACCAGATGACGAGCAATAGGAAGTGTTTCCAACATGAAAAGTGTAAAGTGTTGATGGAGACTGTGGGCTTTCAAGGCAAAGAAAATAATTTCTAGACAATAGACTCAGCCTCTGCAAGAAAAAAAAATTGAATAAATTCCCTGCTTCAGTGTTCATAAAGGATATGGAACAGATGCCAAGAGCAGATGTACAGTTTCAAAAAAAAAAATAAAGAGAAACATTGCAGATAATCATTGCTATAACAGCTGATCAAGAAATAAAACAATCTCAGCAGTGGGGAAGAAAGCCAAAATTAAACAAAGATTCATCTCACTGTTCAGAAGACATCCAGAAAGGAAACATGAGCCTGGGTCACAAATGTTAAAACAGGGAAGCAAGGATAGACTAAAGGGATATTAAATAGGGATATAAAACTCAATGCCCCAGAGCCTCATCTTTCAACTCAGAGAGAATGCAAGGGTATGAGCCTTAACTTTGTGGTTTTCTTATAAAGGGCTTGAGGTGTTATAACAATAGAAGCATCCATTTAAAAAGAAAAAAAAAAGGGGGGGGAAATAAGAATTTGTTTTTGTTTATTTCCTCTGAAACATCCATTTTGTGGCTCATAACTTTCTGGATCATGCCTTCCCTCAACAGCACTAGATGTGGATCAAATACATCATAAAATAATTGGTTNAAAAATAAGAATTTGTTTTTGTTTATTTCCTCTGAAATATCCATTTTGTGGCTCATAACTTTCTGGATCATGCCTTCCCTCAACAGCACTAGATGTGGATCAAATACATCATAAAATAATTGGTTTTTTCCATTCTGGCACATTCCAGCCACTGAGTATTATGTTTTCAAGATGAAGAAGGACATTTTTCCCTTGTGCTCCCGTGCTTCATAGGATTTATAACAATAAATATGAGCTGGTAGCTGAGGGGAATTGTGCTTTGCAAAGTGGCTATCACAAAAGTAAAGCATCATGGGCTAAAATTAAACTTGGGGTTTGGGCTGGTTTCCAGCGGTGGGATCCAATTACTGGCGATGAAAGGAAGGGAGCAGAGTAAATCAGAACAAAGTTATTCATGCAGCCAGAAACCAGAGCTGTGCAAAACCTTCTGGGTGAGGTGGTGGGCAGTTTCACCACTCTGGTTTGGAGCACCAGTGGGTTAAAAGGGAACTGATGCAAACGTTCTGGGGAAAACACTTTCCTGTCAAAAAACACTCAAACTAACAAGACTTTGCACTTCAGCTGAAGTTGGGTGGATTGTTTTGAATTTCCTTGGGAAGCAGCCAAAACACTTCAAGAAGTTACAGTAAATTCATAAACTTATCAGGAGAAAAATAAGGTGCATTATGATATTTGCAGGGAAGGAAAATGTCAGCACGTGAAAGGACTTGTGAAATAATCGAATGTATTAAATTTATCTTTCAAAAAAAAAGTCAAAGGTTAAAATAGAGTATGGAGAAAATGTCGTGTCCTTGGAGCCAGGTGACATCTCTGAAAGCCATGGGTTCCATGGGTGTGAGAATATGTTTTGGCTGGTGGGGAGCACTGAAAATATAATTATCACTGGCATTTCCCTCCAGTTATAATTTTGCAGTCAGAACAGCACTGGGGCCATATTCTGCAGCCATTCCTATGCAGTACGACCAAAATTACTGGCAGTTTTCTTTGCACGGATACATGGCACAGGTAAAACTTCCTGTATTAGTAAGAAATCTGTGCAGAAAGGAGCCTCAGGAGGGTGCAGGAGGTCTGGGACACTTGCACTGGCTGCTGATGTTCTGTCGTTTTGAACAAAGAATGGAGATGTTTTTCCCAGTTGCAGAGACCGAGAAGTAGAAACCATTAACTGCAGAGGAGTATCCACCCAGAGAAAGGATAATATCATGGCCACTTCAGTAAACAAGTTTTGAAAGAAAGTTGAGAGGGAATAAAAATAAGATTTAAGAGGGAGGGAAGAGCTTCATCAAAGTGGGTACTGCGTGGGAGGGAGTCGTGTTTGTCTTTTTGCTCAAAGTGCAATAACTCCCTATCATTTCCTGCACTTTATTAATAACTGCTCTTCTGTTTAAAAATATTTTAATCCCTTTCATAGCTGGAATGACTCACCAAGTCTTTTTTCATTGTTAAAGATGATTTCTTCCAGTCTCTCAGCCACCAGAACAGCGTCCCCAGGGAATGGCACGGTGCTAAACCAACATTGTGTCTATTTTGTTCCCTCAGATCCAGTCTAATTATTCTCATTAAGCTTAACAGACAGCTAAACATCTATGGTTATTAAAAATAAAAGAGTCAGAAAGCAATGCTGTACTCTGAGCTGTAAAAGAGATGTGAATCTGTCAGAAACAAGAGGATTCCTGCTGCATCACATGGAGATGTGGTGCTATTTTATACCCCAGGAGTCACAATTTTGCCTCTTCTTGCTGTCAGCGTTCATGAATAGATAACCTTAGGGGAGGCTTCATGCTTTTCCCAGCAAACTGTGCAGGGAGGCTCATGCCTGAGCCTCTACCCTGCTACCCCAGCTAGAGTTCTGCCTCCAGCCCTGGAGTCCCCGGCACAGGAAGGACAAGGAGCTGCTGGAGTGAGTCCAGAGGAAACCACCAGGTTGATCAGAGGGATGGAGCAGCTCTCCCATGAGGAAAGGCTGGGAGAATTGGGGTTGTTCAGCCTGGAATGAAGCTTCAGGGTGACCTAATTGAGGCCCTCCAGTACCTGAAGGAGCCAGACAAGAAAGATGGAGAGAGACTTTGGACAAGGGCCTGGAGTGATAGGACAAGGGGGAATGGATTCACACTGACAGAGAGTAGGTTTAGATGGGATATTGGGAAGAAATTCTTCCCTGTGAGGGTGGGCAGGCCCTGGCACAGGGTGCCCAGAGCAGCTGTGGCTGCCCCTGGATCCCTGGCAGTGCCCAAGGCCAGGTTAGACGGGGCTTGGAGCAGCCTGGGACAGTGGGAGGTGTCCCTGCCCATGGCACGGGGTGAAACCAGGTGATTTTTCAAGCCACTTCCAGCTCAAACCATTCCAGGATTCTGTGGTAGATGGAGCCCAGCACGTTTGGTTAGAGGAGAGCCTTGGTCCCAGTTCATGTTTCCACCCCTGGTAGTTGTTACCCCACTGTTCTGCCCTCCTGTGAGGGGCAGGGAGCTCAAGGACAGGCCGCAACCGCTGCATCCTCCCCTACCAGGGGACAGGGAGCGCCAAAACCCTGCAGTCAGGAGGGGAAGCTGTTCAGAAATGGCATTTCCCAGCGATGGAAAATGCCGCTTTCCCCCAAGCTGCAATTCCTTTCTTTCCATTCTCCCCGCCGCGCCCCGTCCCAGCGCAGAGCGCGCTGCAGAGCTGCGCTGTCACACGCTCTTACCGCAGATGCCGGGCCCAGACCGCCCCATCTCCTCCAGCCGAGCCCAGTGGAAACCAGAGATGTCATCAAGTCACAAAGGTGGTGTGAGGACACGGTTCTGACTGCTGGGCCCAGGCAGAGAGGCTGGTTCAGTGTAAAAGGGTGGCTTTATCATGCTACATCAGACAGGAATATTTTAATTTAAAAGTAATTCTTTTTGTGGCATATTGAAGTTATTTTCCCACTTGTTGTCTATGTCAGTGCTGTATGCAGAGAAAATTAGGCCTAGGGGATGGTGGCTCACCAGTTTTTTATTTGGAGCCTATGAGAAAGGAAAATGTGGTGGAGTCTCCATTTTTTTGAGGTCTGTGTTCTGATGCATCAAGACAATAACTCCCTGAGAGATAGGCTATACTTCAAGTGTGCTTTATGAGCTGAAGACAGAATTATTGACTTGGTTCCTTTAGCCTGTGTTGTGCAGGAGATCAAAGAAGGTGTTTGCAATTGTATTCTAGGAACCTGACCAAGGCCAATGTCACAAATCCAACATTAACAACCAGTGCTTGCCACCCAAGAAGTCACAAAGATGGTAAGAAAAAAAAAGTGACACAGAGAAAAAATGGAAATAATAGGAGAAAAAACCTGACAGCTTTCCAAGTGCAAAATTTGTTTGACAGTAATTATGTAAGAATACTATGCATAGTTTATTCCATGCCAGATCTCCTAGTGAGCATATAAACATACTCATGCTGTTAATGTTTCCACTCAGAAGCAAATTGCCATTGCACTACTTAGAAATTTGTCAGCAGAGAGGTGGAAAAGGTGGGAATTAAGGTCCTGCTGCAGTAAAGACAGACCCACTACGAGCAGTGAGCCAAGCTCAGGCACAGCCCTGCAAGAAGGTGTTTGAGGACGATGTTTGCCTCATTACTTGATCCCAGGAAGAGACTCATCTCTCCCAGGAAGAAACTGGAGCTACCTGTCTTCCTCTCACCCAGAAGCAAAGCACTGGGGAAGCTTCTTCAGGGTATCAAACAATGGGGACGTTGCTTCAAGTTTGAACATTCCTTCTATTCAAATCTAAACACAATGGACTTTATCTTCCATGGGCTCACTGGGGCCCTCGAATGTCAGATCTGTAACCCTGTGAAGCAGATCCTCATCACTCCCCATTGTTTTCCACCAGATGAAGATCTTCCATAGAAGCTGCGTAAATAGCCAATTCATGAAAATATAAAAATATATTGTACCAAGACAATAGCCCAACATTGTCCCTGGTGAAGTTAGCAGAGTTAAACATGCAAAGAATTTCCCTCTCTCCTCCTGCTCCAGTGCAGAACCCCAAGCACCACCATCTCTGCCTCATCTGGGACCTTAAAGACACTTCACAAGGACTGGGAAATAAAGATCAAGAGGCAAGGCCTTGGTTTCCTGGAGAGCTCCTGTGCTCATGGTGCAAATGGATTGTGATAATGGACAGTAAAAGAGAGTCCATTATCTTGTCCTCTTTAAGAGGACTTCTTAGGAGATTTCTTTGATGATTGAGCGTTGGAGAAGTTATTGATTTTGCTATTCACCATCCCATTTCTATTCTGTTTTTTTCCTTAATCAGAGTTGGCTGCTTTCCTCTATGCTCTACATGCCCAGATGGGAAGCAAATGGAGCACCAGGACAGACATGAGGGGTTAATGAATTTAATCTAACATGGATTTCCTCACCATATTGCCTGCATGGGAACATCCACATGTGCTTAGCCTTCCGTCTTCCACATGTATCACTCGTGTTCTGCTTCGCTTAAAAACTGAGGAAAAATTGAATTGTTCATCCCAAGGCCTATTTTCAGCCTACATGTGGTCACAGGAGGAGTTTCCTTTGGTCCTTGCTGGAAAAGAATTAAACGTGGAAAATGTAAGGAGGATGTGGACGTAGCCTACTCTTTTATTCACACATCTCCAGGTCCTTTGCCTCTTTCTTGGACATAAAATGTCTCATTTACTTGTGCCACATCACTGAGAGCATCGTGGCAGCCCTCAGTGGTGATTTACTGACTGGCCACTTCTTCAGGTCAGCACCAGCCTTTACACAAGGCAGAAATGTTCCTTCTACATGATTAGGCGCCACTGCAAGAGAGCAGTAGGAGGCTAAGGATTCTCTGGTTAAAAGGCTGATTTAATTCCTTAAAACAAACTTAAACTGAACCAGGGGTGAATGATCCAGAAAGTAACAAAGTGCACCTAATTGGAGTAGAAATGGAACAAACTGTGCTCTTCCTTTTTGGCTTCCTTTTATGTTTTAATGAGAAGTGATAAGCACCATGTCTGATACTATTAAAGGGCTTGAGCGGATGAGCCTCTTGCCTTGGGCCAGATGCAGCTATCCTTGACCCCAACATAAACAAGAGTTTTCCCTGGTATGGATCCAAGGAGAAGAGGCCTGTCTTACACTGCAGCAGCCCGAGTTTGAACCTTGAAAAGCCCAGCCTTCTTTTCAGTCCTTCACATTGCAATGAGAACGTTTGACCTCCCCGCTTAACCCTAAACTAAATTTGCCTTTGGTTTTTCTGGGCAGGAGGGTCAATTCGCAAAATGTTTGGAGCTGCTTGGTTCCCACCAGCCTAAAGTTCAGGGGAGGTCAACTCACAGCAGTGCCACAGAGCCCAGCCTTGTACATCTGCCCGCTGTCACACGTGGAGCTGCACATCAGCTGTGCTGAGCACAGAATTCACATGGGTTCTCCTCGGGGCAGCTTCTTATGCTCACAGTGCACTGAGGCTGAAGGAGAATGCACAGGAATCCCTGCAGAAGTCTCTGGCTGAGTCGAAAAGGAGGCACTGAAATGTGCTGCTGTAACAGGAGTGTAATGAAAACCGTAATATCAGCACTGGGTGCTGGTGAAATTATCCAGTTTTTTGATATCATGCTGCAGATTTCTCTGCTGTCCTGTACCCTCATATTCTTGTGGGATTGCTTAAAAGAAGTAAAGGTGCTGCACCAGAGATGTCTGGGATTCGATAAAAATCAGTCTCTCTTTCAACAATATCCCTTAACTACGCAACCAAGGACAATATATTAATTTCCAAGTGGTGAAAAAAAGAGGGTAGAAAGTTCTTTCCTGTGTTTAATCCTAAAATCATTTCCTGTAGGTGCTGAATGCTCACCTTATGGCCCTGGAGGTGTTTCAGCAAGAGCACATTTGACTGTGCCTTGAGGCTCACCAAGGGCTGGGCTGTCCCCTCACCAAGCACGCAGCTGTACAACATCCTACACAAGGCAAGGACGAGGATCTGACTTGGATTTGAACGATTTCTTGGTCCAGACAGGAATCAGCCTGAGCCAGCTCCCTTGCCTTGCTGTGTTTTAGGAAGCTGACTGGGATTCTGGGGAACTAAGCCAAGGCTTTGTCCCTCCTCATCTGCCCACTGCGAGTGAGAGGTGGCAGTGCCAGCCCTTAGAAAGGTGCCAGTTGTGTTCTTAAATGCACTCAGACTTTCAGGCTGGAGGTGTGGGGATAGGCCTAACTTTAGTTCTCAGTTTAATTTTTTTTCCAGAGGTGTTGTGACCTCCTGCCCACGGAGGGCTGTGGGCTGTGCAGCTGCACAGGGCCAGGATGTCAACACTGGCATGCACAGCTGCCAGCATTGCTCAGAGGTCAAGCTCCCAAAATTATGACAGAGTCCAAGAGGAGAAGGAAGAGACCTAAAGCTTGGAAAAAGGCAGGGGGGAAAAAAACACTCTGAAGCTTAAATGTTTGTGGCAGTTCTAAACTGTGGCAAGAGGTGCTCCTGTCTCTGCAATCCCGTTCAAAGCCAGGGTTCAACCAAGAGCCAGGCTTCATTCCCAACTCCACCCTCAGCTTCAGCAAGGCCAGACCAATTCTCCCAACACTTGACAAAGCAGATCTATCCCCGGGAAGAGTCTTTCCAGCATGCTGGGAAAAAAATCTGGCAACGCCTCTGGACAGCTTCAGCGATCAAAATACTCCAGGGCCTCTCATTTGTTGGTAAGATTTTCCTATGATTCCTTGTTTAGTTTTCTTTTTATAGATTTTTGTCTTGCCTGTGAAATGACAAACCCAAAATGTGTTTGCTTTATTTCTGTCCTTTTAAAACTGTTCTAAACGAGGGTAGCAAAGAGATGCAGGAGGATGGCAGAGGCCGTGGAGGGATCAGCTGCTGGGCCATGTCAGGGATCCAATGGCTATGGACCGGTTTGGCTCCATCATTCATAGCACAGGTGAACATTTTTGGAGGCTGAGGGATATTGGGGTGTCCCTTTCCTGCTGCCTCCATCCCAGCTGATGCTGTCCCAGCTCCATTTCACAGTGTAGGGCAGGAATTCCCTTCTCCTGCAGAGTTTAGGGGAGCATCCCAGGATGATGCTTGCCAATCCAGCTCCAAAAAGCCAGGGGAGGCTTTGAACAATTTGTGAGCAAGAGGTATTTTTATCTCTATGGAAATGCTCAGACCTTCAAGCACAGGCCGTATTTCTGCATTAAGTCAAAGTGAATGATCTCATACCCTTGAATTAAATCACTGGGGACGATGATGGTAAAGCTGGCTTTATACTGATAGTGTCATCTTATTGTCCCTACTCTGCGTCTCCTTCCCCATGTCAGCGTGGCACTGAACCTCCAGCGTGGACGTTCCAGCATCCCTGTCATTTATGGCAACTCTCTCTGGCCTTACAGGATAGATGGCTCCATCCTAAACAGATTAACTCCTTCTGGGGAGCCACACAAAGGGTTTTATTTTTCCCTGGAGATGCACGCAAATACAGCTGCACAACGAGGGAGCTCGTGTGCACATCAGGAGAAAGCACACCCTGAAAAGTCCCTCCCCACATCCACAGGCCTGCAGAGAGGAAGAGCAGGAGGAACAGTGAGAAGCTGATCCCAGCCCACAGAGATTGCATCTGGCTAAATAATATTTATCTGTGATCATTTATCTACCAGGTTCACGTGGACTAAGACACAGGTGACTCACTCGATGGGATTTTTCTGTCTCTCAAACACTATTAAACTTCTGGAAAGCTGACAGCATTAAACTCTCACTGAAGTTTCTTTTTTATATGTACAAATTTACAACAGCAAACATCAAATTCTTGAAGAAGGACTAGAGGCCTGCCCCTAGAATGCAGAATGATATCACATGAATTTCTGTGTTTCAGCTCCATTTAATAAGACCTGATTTTTCTAACCCAATGGCAAAATAATTTTTCTAAACCACTAGCAAATTTATTCTGTTCTCTCCTAATAAAAATTGAGATGTCCTGATCACGGATTTGATGCAAAACTGAAATAAACCAGCGATAATCTTTCCACTGACCTCAATAAGTTTGGATAGAGGCTCTGAAATAAAAGTTAATGTGTATCAGGAGAAACAGTTAGCTGGAAGTGAAACAACATAGATAAATCTATTGCCTAAAATTGCTGCAGGAATAGGATTTGTCTGATGTTTTAGTATGGTTACACTCTAAAATACATTCTCTGTGTGGTTAGAGCAAGCATTTTCCTTAAATGAAAAAAAATGGAGCCAGTCAGGCTTCTCCATTTGAATGCTGATGGCATTTTTCATTTTTATGCCCTTCTCCAAAGCAGAAAAGCAGCAGATTTTGCTGAAGCGATAAGAGAACTTACACATTCAGAACAGATCCGCACTATTATGACTCCAACATGTAATGCTGAGGCAATAAAATTTATGACTGTCTTCCTCAGTGCTTTAATGAGGCATTGCAAGGCTCACTGTATATTTGCAAATGTCTTAACAGATAATGATTTTAAAAAGTACTGGAGTACAGCTGCCAGCACAAATGGTCATAACACCAATTATCTTTGCAGGATTTAGTCATTATGTGGAATCAGAGGCAAAACTGAATCACGGGCCAGTTTTCTCCTCGAGTTTGTGAGGGAAGTCAAGGGAACACATTTCCCCAGACCCATCTCCTGTTAGCTTTCCTCTCCACTGCTGGCATAATCCTAGCAATTAAACTGAGCCTCCTGATGAGACTTATTACTTTTAATCCGGCTTGTTACGGGGCATAAGTGGTTTCACTAATCCATTTTTGGCACGCCTGCTTTTCCCAGCCAGCCCTCCTTGTGACGGGGGCAGGGGTGCTCCGGGAGCACCTGGCACAGGCTCCCCGATGGATGAGTGGCTGACACCCCAGTCGAGCGAGTGATCCCAAATCCACAATCAGCTCAGAGTCATGTGGCACCGGGGAGAGATGGGGAAGTGAGTGGATTGACAAAATCAATTGCGAAAATAAATTCCTGGCAGAAAACTCTCCATTTCCATACATCTGCGGGGCTGGAAATTGCAAGAGAATGACTGGGATCGACATTGCTTCCTATCTCCAAGCTCCCCAAACTCTTCCATGCTTTTTGGAGTGAGTCTCTTTGTTTGGGGAGGAAATGGCAAACCATTACAACCTTCCAGCCCTTCTATCTCACTGCCAAGCCACGGCCAAACCCACGGGCTTGCTTAAGGTCAGGCCAGTGTATGGGGGTTCGGAGCGTTCCAGAAAGGTGCAGGCACAGAGCCATGGAATGGTTTGGCTTGGAAGGGACCTTAAAGATCACCTAGTTCCAACCCCCTGCCATGGACAGGGATGCCACCCATGAGATCGGCTTGCTCAGGGCCCTGATGACCTGGCCGATGACTGACGCTAATTTCATTTCCCCTCTGTTTCTCAGAAGAAGGACATCTGTGGCCCACTGACCTCTTCAACTTCCCCTGTCTGCTTTTAGAGCGAAGGGAGAGCCTTGATGTGTCATTTTTCCTGGGAAACTCAACTGGCTCCGGTGAACAGGCAGGGGGAGGAAGGTACCACACAAAGGCTTCCCCAGATACCACTGAACATCTCCACCCTCAGAGGCCTGTAAGAGCAGCCTTTGGCAGAGGATTGTGTCAGCAGCTGAAGGCTGCTCCTGTTTTCACAGCACAGGATCCTGCTGGCTCCTGGAGGGTCTCTATTCCAGCAGCAGTGGGTTTGGGAGACACTGAGGGCTGCTCTGCTAAGCAGTGACTCAGCTCCCCACCAGAAAGGCCAGAGGTTTGCTCATAGGTCGTGATGAAGTCATTAGTTCTGAATTTCCACCACACTAGACTGAATTCAACCAGCTCCCACGGCCTCAGCGTTTATCTGAGCAATTCCTCTTGGCTGGTTCCGAGTGGAGCCATGGAGAGATGTCAGGACACTGATCTGATCTGCCCTGCACCCCTCCAGCAGCCACAGCTTACTGCCCAGGTCTGAAGGACAAACCTTCACCGTGCTGTCCTGTCTGCTCCCACACCTCACTGGCCAGATAAGGCAGAAATCTGTTTATTAATTTAGCTCCCAGGTCAGGCATGAAAGGAAAGGATGTGATGAGCTCACTGGCCTAATGTCCTTAGCTGCTTGGGTTGATTTGAGGTATGTGTTTCAGTAAGGTCCAGAGACCAATTTATCCTGTCTAATAAAGCAGATAAATGAAAAGGAAACATTTGCCTCAAAATATTTTGTGCGAATGCCCGTGGTTTTTCCCCCCGAAATAAATGAGATTCTTTTTTTTGTCTCATTCACTTGGACGCACTTCACAGGATCATAGAATAGTTTGGGTTGAAAGGGATCTTTAAAGGTTAGCCAGTTCCACCCCTGCCATGGGCAGGGACACCTTCCACTATCCCAGGTTGCTCCAAGCCCCGTCCAACCTGGCCGTGGACACTTCCAAGGATGAGGCAGCCATTGCTTCTCTTCCATCTAGGGACAGAGCTCCATGTGAGGCTCTAAACAATAATATTTTGGTGCTTTACTTTATCTGGAAAGTCCTGAAGAGAAAAAAAATGATGCTGTGGGTTGCACTTCTCCCCATTCTCATACCCTACAATTTTTCCTTAATCTTAACAGTCCATAAACACATTCATCTCAGTGTACGGTGCCACTGCAGGATGAAAATGTCCTTGAAATAGGTGCTGTATAAACCATGGGAGGCAGAGAAATTCCCATTTCAACCATTAAACACAAGAGGAAAAGGTGGAAAAATAGCCTGGCAGCTGCCTGCCCACATCTGAGACCAAGCAACATTTCTGGAAGTGAAGATCCCTCTGAAATGCCCATTTTGGAGCAGCATCCCACGAGCAGGTAGAATGTGAGCATTAAATTGTGGATTGCAACATCCACTGAGGTCAGAGTGAAGATTCAGCTCTTTTATGCACTCATGTTGCTAAGAGCAAGTGTTGCTTTCATTTACCAACCCACAAATCCCATGTGTGGTATTATTTCCCTGTTTTTCAGTGCTCAGAAATGTGTCTATATAAAACCTCTCAGAAATATTGCTCTAAGGCTTCTGTAATTCATTGTAACTCCCAGCCCTAATAACTACAAGGTGATTTTTCATAGATTTCTAAAATTGGCAGGCTAATATTTCTTGGATCAGTCAAGAAAGAAATACTGCTCTATCCTTTGCTTATCCTTTCCTCATCAACAAGTGTAATTACAAAAACATATTTCCCCAGCCCCGGATTTCAGGATTCCCTGTCAGAGCCATTTTCCCATCCTCCAGGAGCCAATCTGAATCCTATTACTCCAGGGGAATGTCAGCTGATTCATCTCCCATCCCTGACGGCCGTAACTTCCATTCCTACCTATCAAATATCTGTCACAGCTGGAAAGGGTGAAAAGCAGAGATATTCTTACAAATCTAAAATTCGAAGACATCCATACTGAGGTGAAAAAAACAGGGATGACAGAGGTTTCCATTCTCCCCAGAGAGAGAGGGACAGAGGAAACTCTGAATTCTGGGGAGGGAACAGAGCACCAACTCCAAAAACAACCAACCTTCTGCTTATGGAGGGCTCTG
The DNA here is from genome assembly GCA_013389985.1 of Dryoscopus gambensis. NCBI lineage: Eukaryota > Metazoa > Chordata > Aves > Passeriformes > Malaconotidae > Dryoscopus > Dryoscopus gambensis. The sequence goes on from WEIT01029165.1 coordinate 292,229, forward strand.
TCTGGTACCATTTACTGCTGCCATTTAATCAGCTCAGAGGTTTAACCTGCACTGGGAAACAGCCACCTGTATGGAAGTCATGAGTGTGCTGTGCAAGAAAAATGGGATTCTTAAGCCAAAAAGAGGAAGCCCTTTCCACACAAAGGTTATGGATGCTTTTAATTCCAAAGCCCCGTGTGCCAGGGCTGCAATAATTGATGCTGGAGCTTGACAAGCCGGATCAGTGATTAATGGTGAGTTTGCTAGTTTTGAACCAAGAGCTGCAGCAGAAGTTCAATCCATTTGTAGCCTGTCATAGGAGGGGTGTGCTTTTAAAAAGACAGGCAGAAGCTGGCAGGATGCTTCACAAGGAGTCTGGCGGAGAGCTGGCTTTTCTGCATCCTTTAAGAACAGCTTAATTTCATTTAAGGCATGCCACATATTCAGGTTACTACAAGCACAGGGTGGCTTATCTGACAAGTGGTTGTGATGGATCTCCTGTATGTTAAACAGTTTCCTTCAGGAAGTGTCAAAAACATGATTGATTTCCTTTTATCCCTGTGCCGTGGGGAGTTCTGTTGCAATTCCATGCACTTTGTCAGAATTAAAACAAAAATCCAGGCAGGCAGTACTGAGCAAACTGGAATGCAGGCAGTGTATGTCATTCCTTTTGGTGGGAAATAAGGGGTGGTATGATTCTCACCTTTTCAAAGATCTTTACCCACAGGTGGAGCATCCCTTTGCCTGAATGGTGATCTATTATTTCCAACCCTGCTTTCCTAATAAAGGAGAGATTGTTGGATCTGAAACCAACATCAGCCCTGTAATGTTGCTAATCCCAGGTATAAAGTGATCAAGAGTTAATCCTCAAGTCGTCACTCAGGGAAATTCTCCTGTGTCAGCAGTGGGGTCCTGGCTCGTGCACACAGGTCAGGATTTGACTAATTTGTGATGAAACACATTAGAGATGCAGCAGTGATGAACGTGGCAAATGCATTAGGAACAGCAGCACTGCACTGGGATGGTGCCAGTGGCATGTTCTCCTCGGGGATGGCTTTTTGGGAGCACCCTCAGGGGCTGTGCTGCCATCATGGCAAGGCAGTTGTGTTTTAAAGCCATGGCACAAGACAGTCCCGTCGAGCAGGAGGAAACTGTCACCACCCACATTTTTACCACGTGAACCCAAAGTCAAGGTAATCGGAGCACACAGTTCTCCTTCCCTGCAGGAATGAACGCCTGTTGCTGAAATATTTTCAACACAGTGAAAGGTTAATGTATGCATTGCCATGCATGTAATTAACACTTCTTCTCTTGTAGCACATCACCTTTTAAAATTAGCATTGCTTTTGTCCATTTGTCGCAGGAGCTGGCGTTTCCCTTCATTTTGTTCACATCTTTAACTTACAGCACTGGTTTGCTGTCCTCCACACGTATACCTGCAGCCTGTGCCCAAATCTCATTTCTGGGCCTGAGCTGCTTTCTCAGTCGGTGCTTCAGGGGCACCTGGCAGTGCCCAGCACAGGGAGTGCTCCCGAGGCAGCCTGCGGGCAGGGAGGGACGCTCTGCTCCTGTTCTCTCTGCACCCACAGCTGCCAGGGCCTCCCTGCAAGCTTCCTGCCAGTCCATGCCTCCAGCTTGAGATGCAGCAGCTCCTCTCTGCCAGTTCAGCCCCTTGTCAAAGCCCTGCATTGTCCCGAGATGCTTTGACGCACCCTGCCCCTCCATCCCAGCTCCCATCTCAGCTCCTCTTGTGACATTTTGACATTTTTGGTTCGTCTGCTGGAGCCGCTCCTGCTGCTGACGTGTGTCAGTGCTCCCAAGGGATGTCAGCCGATTGCTGTGCTGCAGCTTCAGCTCCTTCAGTAATGATCAAGGCTTTATGAGACACTGACTAGGAGCTGACTCAACTCAGGGTTTGATTGAAGCCTTCAGTCCATTTAATATTTGAATGCTCAGTGCTGGAAGCGAAGCCATCCCCAGGCAGATGCTGACTGCAAGCGTGTCCCTGTCCTGGGTCATGCTTCATCTCAGTCTCCTTGAATCCACACACGCCACAAAAATTGAGGGTAAGACCATTTTCCTGGTTCATGTTTTTATCTTTTGACAGGTTTCCGAGCAAGCTTTCAGGTGTCACCAGCCCAAATGGCAGCACGTTGTCTTTCTTGAAGCAGCGCTCATTTCCTGATCAGATGTCAGAGTCCTCCTTTCTCCGTTCCACACTTTGTCCTTGTGATGCCCGGGCTGCTGAGGGGGCCTGGGGCAGGGAAAGCACAGACTGTCATGGGAGTTTGCAGCCAGGAATGGAGAGGCAAAGCAAGCAAGGGGAATACTTGGAGGCGGTTTTAGCCCATCCTGCTGTTTGTTTCCCTCTTCTTCTGGCCCTGCTCCTCCACAAAAACACTCCAGGCTGGGAAGAGGCTTAACAGCCTTCCCACGGCTTGGTAGTGGAGGTACAAAGGGAACTGGAAATGCCCTCAGGAGAAGGAGGACACCATAAAACCATTCCTCCTCCTGCTATCCCCATCACTGCATTATCCTCCACCGAAGGGGTGATGAGTGCCCTGCCATGGGAGCTCTGCCGCTGCAGACAGGATGCATCACTCGCTTCCAAGCCCTTGACGAGTTTCAAAGTCAAAATACTGGGAGAAGGAGAGAGAAAAAGGGTCCTTTTCTATTGTAGTTTTCTGAATTATTTTTCAGCATCATAGAAAAAAAAAATACAAGGGACGAGAAGGCTTTTAGAAGACCAAAAGAAATAAACACCAACTGAAGTTGCTTTGCTCCAGTTGTCAGAATTTTTAATACTTTTAACATATCTGAAATGCCTCTGGAAACCCAAAGGCCTTCTTGGCGTTTTTGTATTTCATTTTAGCTTGATGAAAAATGAGCAAAAGCCCATGTTTTTGTTTTTCCAGCCTAACACAAAAGTTCTCTAAACAAGGAGGAATATCCAGGTCAACAAAGCAGGAACAGGCTGCACCATGGAAAAATAACACATCAGCTCAGTTTCCAGAGAGGTGAAGAATCAAGGGCCTTGTCCCTGCCAGGAATTCCCGTCTCCCAGAGAAACTCAACAAATTCAAAAAGACCAGCAGAAAACTCTCTAAAATGGGGTTTTATTTTCGTTCCCCATGGGAAAAGGGGATTTTACATCCTCTGCCTCTTGCAAAAACCCAACATTTCCCTAACTGAAAGCTGGATACGTTTTCAGTGTGTTTTCAGTGTGTTAAATCATTTTGCATTTTAGCCTCCCTTGTCCCCCGCCACAGGAAGGGCTGAATTTTTGATTTATATTTCACAGGGGTAGGTGATGATACTTTAAGTCATCTTGGAAAGCTGTTAGCACAAGGAGTCCCACTGGAACAGAATCCTCTGCAAAAACTGCCTCTTCATGAGAGGTATTTGCAGGCTGGCTCCCACCAGCAGGGCTGGGCCAAAGCACAGCCAGCCATAAAATACAATCCTTAGGTCTGTTCTTTCCCTAAATTGACTATCTTAAGGCAAAAATCCTTCAGCAGGTATTTTAGCCAGGGACTAATGATATTTTATCCCGCTTAGTAATCCCACTCCCACCCATAAAAGTCCACGTTTTCTCAAAAGCAGCCCTCTGGATTTAGTCGTGCTTAGTCAGTAAAGCCCAGCCTACTTATTTTTGTTCTTCTCCTGGAAGTATTCAGTAAATTCAAACACATCATGAGAATTGCACCAAACCAAAAATATTTTTCAAAAGCCTTAATAATAAAGGTTATGTGAAAGTCTTCCAAGGATTTCTTAGGAAAATTCTTTCAAATTCATGTGCATTAAGAAAAGCACTTTTCATTCCAGGCACCCTGACAAAAAAATGTTAGGAACTAGAGCTGGGAAAAATATTTTGGATTTGGTAAAGGGTGGCAGCTTTTTTTTTTTTTAATAGTTCAGTAAAGACCAACTTGTAACAACTGCAGAACAACTCTGACTGAATTACAGCACTAAAAACCAGGTAAAACAGCACCTTCCTTGGGAATTTGCAGTGAAAATGTCAGGCTAGTGCAGCAAACACATTTACTTATGATCCACACATTGTTCTAAATTTCAGCAGTGGCCAAGGTGAGCATATTTATCCGAGGAGCAGATTCTGCCACCCTTCCTTGGCTGGCAGCTAAGAAATTGCACATAATTACTGGAAAATACAAGGTGGGAAGGAGCCCTTCTTCCTTGGCTTGACAACCTAAATCATGACATGCCCTTAAAATCCCAGAATCATAAAATGGTTTGGGTTGAAAGGGACCTTAAAGATCACCTTGTTCCAGTTCCCTGTTATGGGCAGGGACCCCTTCCACTAAACCAGGTTGCTCCAAGCCCCGTCCAACCTGGCCTTGGTGTTGATCACTGGGAGGAAATCCATGTAAACAAAAAATTCATGGCTCCAAAAATGTGTTTCCCCGCTTCTTCGCTCCACTTTGGCCACCCATGTCCAGCTTTAAGTGCTGCTGCATCCCTCTGCAGCTGCCAGGACCTTTTGCAGGTATTAGGCACAGAGAGCAGCTGGAGCTGTAAGAGGGGGCCCAGCAAGAAAAGAGCCTCCCAAATGCCTCCTCTATTGATTTCCCTCTTTCTTGCTGGATCCTGTTTTAGCCTTTTTATGACACTGGCAGCTGCAATAAAATATGCAAAGTCATGAAACTCCCACGGCTGCCTTGAGCTCATCTAGTTTGGCACAAAGGCCAGCAAAGGGCAGAACTTCTTCCCTGATGGACGTGCAGAAAAAGCTCCTTTCCAGAGCAGGACAGCCACAAAACGCTGCAGCAAATCCCAGCAGGCACCACCGAGGACCAGAGGACAGGGCAACCCCTCGTGTGGATTAAGAACAGTTGAGAGCAGCAGGACTGTAAAGGCCAGGAAGATGCAGGAGGTGGGGAAGCTCCAGCCTCTTTTACATGGTCTGTAAAAATAAATTCATAAATACAAAATTGTCTCCGGGTGACCTCACTGGCCGTGCTTTCATCTGTAGACACTGCAAATTGGGAACAACAAGACACTTCAGCAAATTGGAAAAGTCACTGAAATAGAAAGAAGAGGGAAACTGTTTCAAGCGAAACATTGTTATTTTTGTCAAGTGTTTACCAAAATACAAGTGGAAAAATTATTGAAAATTCATCTAACTCTGCCATCACTCAAGGCTCAGTGAGGGCAAGGGGGATGTGAAGTAGTTTTTGTGTAGATGTGATTTATTGTATATTAGAGATGGATACGGACTGTCTGACTCCACCAGGTTAATTAATTATATGCTAGCCTGAGTCAGATGAGGTAACTGCATTTCTAATTAATCAGCAGTCTTACCAGAAGGTGGATGCAAGCCCCACTATTCCACTTGCTTCCAAATAGATGTTTTAGCTCCTAATTTGAAGTCAGAGCGGCTCCTAACGAAGCAACAAGCACCAGTTTCTCAGCATGGCGATGCCTTCTGGGCTATCCAAAGTACAGATGCATTAACAGGATGGAAGTTCTGCCTCAGCAAAGGGGACACCACTCTGAGGTAATTATAGATACATACCTTGAATGTCAGGGACGTGCCATAACAGATCTACATGCGAGAGTGGGGCTTTTATAAATATCGTGGCACTTGGCACATCTCCCACAGCCGCCGGGAACGGGGCTGTCATGCAAACACATCCTCACGGTACCTTGGCAGATCCGCAGAGCCACGGGAGCAGCCTGGCTGACACCGCCACGTCCTACTTCTGGAGATGTGTTAACCAACACTGAATTTGCTCTGATCCTATTCTGGCTTTGCTGTACCTAGAAGAGAAGAACTCTGGGTCACGAGCTCCTACCTTATAGTTGTAACATATGGGCTCAAGAAGTGCCTGGCATCCTCTGTGGGAAATTCAGGGAACGAGCTGTAGTGGCACTGCTTGCTAAATGCTGCGAGGAGATCACTGGAATTCACTGCTATTTTCATACCTCTGTGACAGGGGAAACTGATTCAAGGCCCTTTGAAAATGTAGCTGATGTGCTCTGAAGGCCGGGACAATATGGGCTGAGAGCAAAGGCCAAGAGCAAATTCCTTCCGAGGAAGCTGAGCACGTGTTAGATATGCAGGGACCTTCTAAATCAGTGGGTAATGCAACTGCTGCAGCAAACGCCCCTTGCACAGACTCTTTCCTTTCCAGGATTCAGAAGGTTCTGTAGCTGGCTTTTGCCGGCCTCACTGTTCCCCTCCCCTCATTTTTCCTCCAGCCAGCAGGAAAAATGAAAGAATTAAATATTTTGAAAAAGAAAGAAAGAAAAAAAAGAACGGCTGGCGGGGACTAAGGAGATTATCAACTCGGATGGAGAGCAACCCCTTTTAAAATGTCTGTCTTTGATATGCATCCCTCGAGGTACATTTAGGGCAGCTCCTATTGAAATTGGTGGCAATTAGGCACTTAGGTACCTCGGTGGTACCTCAGCCTTCCCACTCCCCAGCAGTCGGAACAAAAGCTTTTGAGTGCGAGCCCCTGCAGGAAGAATTAGTTTAGAAAAGGGAAATGGGTTTACAAGTTGTGAACTCAGACAAGGACATTCAAACAACAAAAACCTGGCCGACCCCTTTGTTCAGTCACAAAAGCCAGCCACCATTTGGCTGAAACCTTTGGTTTTTCCACTGCAGCTCCTCAAATGAGCTTTTGGAAGGTCAATTTGCAAGAAGCAGATAAAACCAGCTGCCAGTAAGGAAATGCCATCTCATCGTGTGGAAAGGACGTGCTGGGAAGTGAGTGCAGATATTGGGGCTTAGCAGGGTCTAAAAAATGTCCCCACCATCAAGTAGGAGCTGAGTGAGGGCATGAAGCTCCTGCAGCAGCTGTTCTGTGGGGGAACCTGCCCGTGCTGGGGCTTGAAGAAAGCATGACAGAACCAATTCTTTTCCAACACAACCTTTTATTAAAGAAACAGCACAGACCACTTCTTGCTGGTTGCCTTCCTCTACTTCTCCCCCTTTCCCCAAAAAAGACACACAATTTGTGCTCTCTTTACTGCACAGCTTCTCCCCCAGACTTTCTTCCTCACCTAAAATGCTGCTGAAGATGAAGGAGACAGGACTAGCAGAAGGAGAGGCTTTTGAAGAAAATTTAAAGGAAATTTCTGAACAGCCTGGCTGGGTAAATGGATCAGAAGAATGTGAGTATCTGCCTGCCTGTGTCTGAAAATGGAAAGGATGGGAAGGAACTGTTCAAGGTGTTTCAGGAGGTTATAAATAAAAATAATGAGATGGGATTTCAGAGAGAAACGTTAAAGCTGAGTATCAAGGGGAATTTCCTGACAGTGGGTGCTTCCAGTGGTTCCTAGTGGTGTCTTAAGGAAAAGTGATGGATGAGTTATCACTGAAGGCAAGAAGTGGAGAAGGGACTGGGAAATGCACATCAGGCAACACCACACCACTGGGCAGGGGTGGCAGACTCAGTCCTTCTCCATCTCCCCTCAATCCTTCTTCCTAGCAGTAATTTTACCCTAAGGCAGGTCCCCAGCCAAACAGAAGCAACCAAATTTTTGTCACACAAATGCAGAAGCTTGTGGGAGTCTCACTGAAGTGTGTGATCCATGCTTAGTAAGGTTTCTGCTAAATTCAGTTTGTTAGAGTTCCTGAATCAGGGTAGAGAGCTACTCCTCTCCCAATTTCATTTTTAGCCTCCAGTTAGAAAGCCCCATATTACTTCAAACCCATGGTTTTTGCATAGGTTCAGCAATAAAATCACAGCCCAGTTTTGAACACTTCCAGGGATGGGGCAGCCACAGCTTCTCTGAGCACCCTGTGCCATTTTCCTTTTAAAGGTAGCCCAAGGTAGGAGGAAAACCAGGAAAATTAATGTTTCTGCGCTTGTCACACGCTTTACACATGAGATTTATGAACCACACCATCTGCACATGCACCAGCTCCAACTACATGAGAGCTGGATCCTCTCCAATAGTCTGTTCCTGACTTAGCCAGTGACCTTAAAAATCGTCAATCTGTGCATTAAAATTGATATAATAAATTATTTTCTTCTTTTTTTTTTAAGTACTTCACTATCTGTCCCTCAAAGCTGTGATGCAGATGTTGGAAATTAAATAAAATTCATAACAGGTTTGATTCTGCATCAAACAAATCATGTTAGACCTAATGCCAGGTTCCTGGATTAGGCATGTACCTTCTTGTTCAAAATTTGGGCCTTTTCCTGTGGACCTGAAATCAGATTTTGTCTCAGTCCTGTTTTCAGAAGGGAGGCCAGAGAGATGCAGCTGTACCTTCAGCCTCTCCCTCTATAGCTGGGACCTCATATTTGTGATGCACTGTGCTACAGGATTAGATGATAAATGAGGGAGTTAAGCTTTCCTACCCCAGAAGGAGAAGATGGGTGCCCTGAGATGCTTGCAAACATCCCTGTTCCTTATTTGAATGTTGAAACACCAGTTTCAAAACCAATAACATTCAACTTGTTCAGAAAAAACCGTGTGCAAAGACAGGGCTGTGTGATCAAGTTGTGTCATACTGGTTCTCCCAAAGCCAAAGGCTTTTTCTCCCAAAGCCTGTTACAATTGTTCTGGGTGTCGGATCTAATCCTGAAAGATCCCAGTGATGAAACATGTGAATATCAAAGGAGGGATTACATTTCCTCTAACTTCAGAGTCTTTCCCCTGCTCCCTTCAGGTGCCTTTAGAAATGCTTGTTTAGTTTTCATTCACTCTAGGTTTCAATCTCCCCGAACAACAGGAGCATGTTACTTACAAATTACTGCAATGGCAAAAATATTTCTCCTCCACACTGGTCACCAGTGAAACTCTTAACATAAAAAAAAAAAAAAAGCTAGTGGGAATAAGGTATTTAAGTAACTTTGCAACAACAAAATACAAGTCTGATTAACCATATACTCTCCTTTTCTGCAGCTGCTAAATAAATGCATAAAAACTTCAGTGCTGCACAGCAGAAAGTTGGGTCTTGCAATAAGCTGGAATGGCTTGGCTGTACATGGAGAGTGTAATAACTTGTCTAATGTCAAAGAGCAAATCAAAATTACTCCCAGGAAAAGGACGTGGGCATCCACATCTGCCACTGTGTGCCCTGCCCATGGAGGTGATGATGGAAAAGCAAATTCCTGCACCACTTTTTTCTAAAAGTGTCCTGAAAGCGTCGTAATGCGTCACTACTTAACACTTGTCCTATTAGTAAATATGAATGTCAATGAAATGTTAATGTGACATTTTACCACAATCAGGGCATTAATTTAATTATGTAAAGATCCTCATTAATTAGATACTCTAATTGCTAACTTTTTTGCTTCCTACGCCTGGAATTATTAGTAGGAACTTTCTGCAATAGTTTCCATTCTGATATCTGTGTAAAGCCTCCGGACCCACAACGTTCTCCATGACCCAGTTAATAAAGTGAATTACTTTCACTGACATCAGTGATAGTTTGGGGTTTGTCATTGTACCTCCTACTTTTCATGGAAAAAAAAAAAAAACAAACTCTTAATTAAAACTCTTAAGGTTATTCCTTGATTTTACAGAACACCTTTATAAAGAGGAAAGCTTGCATGCATGATCCAAAATATATTTGACAACAGTGTTTTTATCTCTGTCTTGCCCCGAACTACCTGCTCGATCTGCTGGGAAGGTGGGACAGAAGACTTTGCCAGCCTGTTTATGGTAAGTGTGTTAAAAACAAGCAGCTGCTGAAAAGATTTTCAGGCTTGCTAGAGGACCATGTATTTTTGTGCTTCAAATTCAGCCGTGTGGGGATGTGTTTCTATACATTTACCACAAGTCTGGTGCATTTTCCACACCCAAAGTCCAGCAACAGAAGATCCCACACCCATCGGTGACAAGGACATTGTCTGCCTTTCCCCATAAATTCCAAGTGCTCTCTACTGCAGCCAAAAGCACCATCCCACGATAAAATGTTATTTTTCTTTCACTTTAGCAAAGAGATACCCATGAGGGTGGAGGGCTGGCTTCCTACGTTGTCAGAAAAATCCATTTCCAGCTGATGATGACAGGGAGCAGAGAACTGTGTGATGATAAACCATCAATTTTCCCTGCTTTGAGGAGCTCAGCACCACGGTGAGCTGAGGGAAATGCGGCAGCAGCTGAGGTTTGGAGCTGGAGGGCTGCGTGTCCACGGGGTGATCAGGCACAAAGCTCCTCTGATCCACGGCCCCTCGTCAGCCGTGTGCTCCAGTGCACAGATTATCGTGCAGAGAGAGAACTCCAGGGAATGAACGGCAGTCAGAAACTGCTGCTCATGTCTGTCTGTCTGTCCTGTGGGAGCTGAGGAAGTTCATCAGCACGCTGGAGCTCCTTGCGGGGAACGCCAGGATGCCACGGGGACACCAGGACGTGCGGGAAGCGGGATCTGCACGTCCCTTCTGCACCAAGAGACCACAGCCCCACAGGCACCGGCTCTGTCCCCACCACCTCCTCCTCCTCATTTGTTTTCCCATTTTATTCTTGTTCTTTCAGGTGGAAATGACTAACTCCTTCCAAAGGACGCTGGTGGAGAACAACTTATTTATGTCCCTTGCACAGCTGGCCAGAGCCTGTGCAGGAAATGCAGGTGATTTATCAGAGGCTGCTCACAGACACGGAAGATGGGCTTCCTGCACAGCTCAGGGGCTCTTCCCTTCTTTTATTTCCTCTTCTTTTTCTCTCGTCCCTTTTTATGAGGGTTTCCAAATTCCTTTCCAAGGGCTCCAGTCATGTTTCTGTAAAATTACTGGTTCCTGGGATACCCAACAAAGTGCTCTGCCCCTTTCAATGCGATTTTTCTCCTGCATCTCTGCATTTCCTTACATCTCTCCCAGTTCACAGCCTGCATCCTCCATCAGTCAAACCACAGCTTTGAGCTAAATGCAGTACAAAACCACACCAAGTGTGTGGTGATGAAACGAATTCCGTACACACCATAAATCCCAAAAGCAGTCCTAAAAGCATCACTCATCACACACTGCACATATCCATTGTTCCCGGGATCTCGCACTCCTGAACTTAAAGGTTTCCTTCTTGAATGAGGACCCGGGTGAGTGCTTTCCATCAGGTAGCACTGATGTGTTTGCAGATGCCATGGGCAGCCCCAGGCTCAGCAGAGGGTGCCCTGGTGGCACCTGCAGACGGTTTCTCACCTCATGCCATGGCACAAATCAGGGAAAAAATGCCTGAGCTCACATCCAGCAGCTCGCGCCCTCCTGAGCAAACTTCACCTTTGCCCTCTCACTCCGTTCTCCTTCCTCCTGTCCCTCCTCAGCAGCACCCTGCACTTTCTGAAACGAGCTTATGCCCACCCTCATTTTGGCACGCCCCTGAATTGCTGAGAGGCCCGCTTCCAAAATCCCATTTTTCATGTCTCCGGAGACTGTCCACTTTCCAGTGCAGTGTCACATTTCCCAGCACCAGGTGTTACCACAGAATCACAGAATCATTTACCTTGGAAAAGATCTGTAAGATCATCGGGTCCAACTGTTCCCCAGCACTGCCAAGGCCACCACTGACCCATGTCCCCAAGTGCCACATCCTCACAGGTTTTAAATCCCTCCAGGAATGGGAACTCCACCACTGTCCTGGGCAGCTGTGCCAGGGCTGGACAGTCCTTTCTGTGAAAAAATTTTAGTATTTGTTTGGAAAAATCTAATTTCTCTGTGGCCATACACACTTATACAACACAGGCAGTGCTGCCTGCTATTTACACACTTCCTGGCACCCTAATAAAAAGCATGTTCATGTTTTAGTGGGGCTCCTCCTGTCAGAACAATTCCCACATGCCTTGTATGGGTTATGGCTGTTCTGGAAGCATCTGATTGTGGAGAGGGAAGTGTCATGTAACTTCGGGAGCACATGGAGTGGAAGCAGAATTCAAAATCTTTCTCTTATTAATATTTGATGTGTTGTTTTCTTTCATCCGTGCTGGAGAAATCAGAGGAGTTAAAAGAAGCAAAATGATTTAAACCCCCACTTTCCTGTCCTGAGGGACTATGAACACCATTTTTCTTCCCTGATGTACTGAGTGAAGTCACTGGCAGGTACTGCATTAGGGAGCAGAAACTCTCTGTGTTTTCAGTCTGTTAGAAAAGAAGGAAATGCAAACCCAGCCAGGGTGTGCAGCTGGCTCGTGGCTCCTGTGTCTGCTGGTGACAGCTCACGTGTGAGCCAGGAAACAGCTGCACAGGAACGGGCCAGTGACACTTGTCAGGGTGCTGGTGACACTAAACTTCAGGTCCAGCTGACTTGTTGCTCGGCTCCCGTGTGGTTTGGCTTTTACGCTCTCCCTTCTGGAGGTATTTGTTGTTTTTTGCCAGCTCATGGCTGAGTAGATCCGTGTGGAACTCCCGAGGACACAACCACCTTCCCCTTCACTGCTGTGGACCCCTGCAATTCTCCCACTGCAATTCCACACAGGAAAGGATCCAGGGACAAACGTGGAGCCCCTCTGATCCTTTACATCCCACTTCATGCCCATACCCATCAAGAGAAATACTTACACACAGTCCTTCCTCTGCCACCGGACTAAGGGGTTTCCAGGGAAGCAGCACTGGAAACACATCCTGCTTGCATTGACATTTCTACAGGACATCTTCCCCTCCTTGGAAAACCTGCTCAGAGAACAGGCTACACACATGTGGAGCTGCTGCCTGGCTGGAATTGTGAGGAGCAAACAGAATTTTTAATGGGCCTATCACTATAAAGGTCGAGTTTTAATTGCATTGAGTAAGTCCTTCAGCTCGTCTTGGCACCAGGTCACAAGAAGGGTATCTAAGTAACGGTGTCAGGTAGTGATGAAATGATCACAAAAGTCTCCAACGACTAGCAATTTACAGAATATGACTTTATTCTTAAGGAAAAAAATGAAAGCTTTGTGCAAAATCATCAATTAGTGCTTTGAATCTCAGCTAAATCTGTGTTCAGTGCAAGAGGGTGGGAAAGAAGCACTCCAGAGGTGTGGTGGTACTGCTGCTCCTCTTGCTGGGTATCACCTCTGCAGCTCTTTTTCCTGGCAGAGAATGGCAGAGGGGGTGAGCAGAGGTCCAGAGCCTGTGCTGGAGGCATCTCTCAGGTGGAGACACAGGAGGGACCCGTGGCAGAAGCCACAGAGCTCACAGACCTGCCAGGCGCCTCAGTGCTCCTCACAGCAGCCTCCCTTTGCAGCACAAACACGTAATAAATTAGGTGAAAGACTGATTAGTGCAGCTCATGAAACCACTGCCCTGGAAACTAGCAGGGCAGGCCATGGGCTGACTGGTGAATGGTTCCAGAGGGGTTACAGGGACTGACACCACGGAGAGGCACAGAATACAAGTTTCATTTCTAGTAGTAGTTCTGTTAATCCAGGTGAATATTTCATAAAATGAATGAGGGAGAATGATGTTTTCCTAAATGCATTTTTCTCCTTATATGGGAAAAAAAAGGAGAGAGATTAAAAGACCACGTACTAATGCTAACTTTTTACTATGTGTTTTAGTTTGCCTGTGCCAAAAAAACATCCATTCAGGGTGGGAAAGCACAGCAAAAGGCAGGAAATATCCACTGCAAACAAGACGCCAAACACCTCCAACTTAAATCCCCAGCTGGTTTCCGGCCATTTTTGTGGACAAAGATCAACTGTGGAAAAATATCCATGAGAGATCTGTCTCTCCTTTCTTCCTTTTCCCTACCTATGAGTGCCTTCGTAATTCTGGGTTTCCAGTAAATGCTGGTCAGTTTTACAGCTGAATCAACTCAGGATTCCCCTTAAAGAAACACCCTTCCCCAGGCTCAGAGAACCCCAGCTACCATGGGCACCGTGGTCCCAAAGCATTTCCTATCCCTTCTCATCTTCTTCTCCCAGGAGGAAACTCCATGGATCCATCTCTCTTCGAGCCACAAAAAACCAACTTTGCTTTGATCACCAAAACCTGGCTGAGAGTCATCCAGGGACGAGGCCTGGGGCTGGGAGCGTTCATAGTTTTTTTGATTATATTGGACACGTTTTCTCATTTCTGCCTTTGGTTCATATTTGTCCACGGGAGGGGAGTGTGTGATCTCTTTGTAGTCTTTAGATAGCCCAAGCTGGACACAGTAGGCAATCCACTCTGGAGTCAATCCCAGGCCACAGCAGGGGCTTTGCAAGACAGTCTTATCTCAGAAAATAAGGGATTCATGCTTGACCTTCTCAAGGCAGATAGACTTCAAATATGAATCCCTCTGCAGATTAAGATAAAGACTTAGTTTAAACTGGTCTAAAGGACACATCCTCCCGCTACAGTTTTCCCAGTAGGAGCAGAGGACTTGCCAGTAGAAAGTCTCCTTGCCAAGCTTCTTGTTCTTTGGTGACTAGAAGAACAGATTTAGCCATTCTCCATTAATGCAGACCAGTAATTAAAACCATGTGACCCAAATGTGATTACAAAAACAATGAGAACAGTGCAAAGCTTTCATGCTTTATGACAGCAAAATCCTTCACTGAATCACAGCAGTAAGCATCCTCCTGCAAAGCTGGGGTTCAAGTGGGGAAGCCTTCAAAACCAGACAACGAGCTAATAGGATGGGTTTATTTTAGATGAGTTGTCCCTCTGTCCTTCTCCAGGAACCAGCTGGAGTGATGCTGCCCAAGCTCAGGTGGTGCTGCTGGACAGACAGACAGAGGATGTGACCCCCACTGGGCTCAGCTGTCCAGCCCCTTACCCACAGAGGGAACAGAATCACTGAAAATCACCATCTTTTCCTTCCAATGAGTTTTTTCTTTTGGGCAGGAAAAGTCATCCAAGTTTTGTTTTGGCTTCCTCTTTCATTAAAATAGAAAAATGCAGGCAGATGGGAGCATGTGTGGGAGCATAAAAAGGGCTCTCTCACATCTTTGGAAAACAGACTCTTCCAAACCTCAGACCACCCTTTCTTTGGGAATATATACTTTTTTAAAGAGTTAATTATAGTCTTATCTCAGAAAATAAGGGATTCCTGGTGGACCTGCTTGTGGCAGCTAGAGTACACGTGAAGCTCTCTGAAGATTAAGACTCAGTTTACACAGGTGTGGCCCAATTCTCTGCCTAAACCCTGCTGAACTTTTAATGGTTCTGACACCCTCAGCCTCCCCTTGTAAGAGCAAGCCTTGGGTGTCTGCCTGCACACAGGACAGGAGAGTGGGACTCTTCCAGGAAATGCTGTGTTTTCATTCCTCAAAAATACCCCAACAACTTCCTTCAGCTGATTTTTGTTCCCTGCTCCTCGGGTGCCACCACCCATGGGTGCCCACCAACCTGCCACATGTCAAACCTTGACCTGGGGTTGCCACCAGAGCACCCACACAGATCGCCCTGGCTAGGAATGACCAGAACAAACACTGGAGTGTCATTTCCCCTGCACAAAATCCCCTCTGCCTTTTTCCTCACCCACCCCAAAAAACAGAGCTGCCGTGCCTTTTTTAAACCCAGCTCTCTTCACATGCAACTGCTTTCTGGATCCTGTGGTGTGACTTCCCACACGTGAATTTTTTCCATTGTCCTTGGCAGCTAGAGGAGTCAAATGCCAAGTGGTGGAAGGTATTTTCTATAGCCACAGCATCTGGCTTCCTGGCTGGTTGCTGTGTCAGTCGTGCTGTTGACTGTGGAGCTACCTCTGTTCCTGTTTGGTGTTTAAATCCGTGGAGTTGCCCTATGCTGTTTTCCTTTGAACTGCTTTGAACATTTTTCCAGAAATTAATACTTCCTTGTGTAGTTTCCACATGGGTTCAAGATGAGAGATTTCCCTGGAATGGCTTTTCTGCTCATGTTGGGAAGGTTCTGGAGAACTCCTCCAAGTTCATCCACGGTCACATTTATGATATTGCTGAGAGTTTCCCATGGCTTCATGACAGATGGTATTTGCTCTAAAAACAACCATATTTTCTGTTAGCTCAGTGCTGCTCTGTACTGGTGGTTGTCTCCTTTGGAAAACTACGTGCCTTCCACCCCAAATCACTTTTTATCTAAAACATTTGGAGTGTTGTTCTGTAGGGAATGTATTAATTTGATTTGTTCTAATTACGGGGATATAAAAGTCTGGGCCTCAGTGAAAGAGAATTTAAAGACAAGAGTTTTTCACAAAACTCTGGAACACGTCTTTGACAGGAGAGGTGCATAAAGCTATTGACAATAAAAGTACTGTTTTGTTTCACTGAAACAACCAAGGATCAGTAGGATCAGGCTCAGCAATTTTGGAGGGGTTTAGCTGTTAATAAATTTTGTATAAAACCAGACTCTCAGCTGCTATAAATCAATATATCTTTATTGAGTCAAAAGTAACAGCTCAGCCAGCCCAGACACCAGTCCGTTGCTTTCACATCTATTTGGGAATTACGTGCAGACAATGCCGGGAGGAAAGAAAAGACAAAAAAAGTCTTTCAACAATGTTCAAGTTCTGCTACCCGACAAGCAGTTCAAAGGCTGGCATTTTTTACCCATAAAGGAAAGCTGTCCTGCTCCTGCTGAGCTCAGCTCTGCAGAGGGCACCCAGGAAAAGCCATCTCCCACTTGCTGCTGATTAAAATGAACATTTCTGTTCCTCTGCTAAAAAAAGGAGCTAAAAAGTGGCTGCACTCACGACACCAGGAGCACTGCCAAGCCAAAATATGCAGTGAAGAGGGGCAAAGATGGGCAGAGAGTGACAGGACAAGGGGGAATGGTTTTAAACCAAAGGAGGAGAGAGTTAGATTAGATACTGGGGAGACATTCTTCCCTGGGAAGGTGGTGAGGCCCTGGCACAGGGTGCCCAGAGAAGCTGTGGCTGCCCCATCCCTGGAGTCTCCATGACCTAAAAGAAATAAATGAGCAGCTGTTAAGACAACACAGTTCTTCAGCAGGCAGGAATGAGCCAGAGCACGTGTGAACTGTGGACATAAATTAATAAAAATCTCAGCATCTTGTTAATTATGTCCTAAGCCATGAACACCCCACGAATCAGTAGCTTTACAAAGCTGCACAACTCTGCAGCATTGCAATCTTTTCTGTTTTATACTACCAGCAGGGAAAATTCTTTTTTAGGGATTTTTTTAGGTTATTTTTTTTACATTATGTGGTTATGGGTTACAATACCTAGGAAATTAAGGTTTATGCTACAATGTCAATGTTACCTCAACTATAGAGGAGAAGATTGTACAATCTCAGAGGAACATCTGGCAAGAAATTGTTTTTGAAAGACATAAAAGCCAACAGATAGCACTGTTCATCAGCTTCACACCATCAGAAACCATCGGGTTTATCTTTGTACAGAGACCATCCGTGTCATCAGTCACATAATTTAGAGTGAGAAATATATAAAGATTCTGTTCAGTGGCAATTACAGTTATAAAGACCAATAGAGAAATCATTTGCTGTGCTGTCAGCTCAGGGATTACAGATTTCATGTGAGGTTTTAGTGACCTTAGGGCATTAAAAGTGATATCCCTCTCAGCACAGCAGATTGAAAAGTATTGATGAGAGAGTCAAGATGAGAGAACAGCAGCTTGCTAAGACATTCCTCTGCCTCTGCCCATTTACTGCAACATTAATCTTTCCTTGATCTATTAAATTCCATTTTGTTGGACATTTATTCTGGGGACATGTAGGAAACGAGCTGAACCTGTACCATCATGTCAGCTGGCACCCTAAAAGAACTCCAAAGCCATGAACCCACAAGGATAGGAAATATGTCACTTGGCAGTGCAGGATATGAGCTTTTCACCAACAAATCAGTGAGACTGCGACTTCCTTTGCCCCAGTGGCATTGGCATCAAGGCTTGTAACTAAAACTGAAAGCATTTTCATTTTGCCAAGTTACAGAACCACACCAGAATTATCTGCACAGCAAAAACAATCCTGCACAGGCTGAGATGGGGGCACACTGACTTCATGAGGGTCAGGAGTCCACCTGCTCGTACCTACTCTGTACAACGTTTATTCACAGGAAATACTGGGCAAGGCATTCAAAAGCAGGTGGACTCCCCATCCCTCAGTGTCCAAGACCAGGCTGGAAGGGCCTTGGAGCACCCTGGGATAGTGGAAGGTGTCCCTGGCCATGGCAGGGGTGGAATGAGATGATCTCTAAGGTCCATTCCAGCCCTGCTGCAAAGACCTTCAGAGAGTAAAAGGTAAAAAAAAAGTAAGGTAGACCATAAGCAGTACTTTACAAACACTGAAGGAGTGCTGCAAGCAGCTTTTTTCAAAGCTTTCTGGAGGAAAAGGCAGGAGGGTGAGGTTCAAGCAGACTGGAGAGTAGAGTGTGGGTTTCCCTGCTCTTGCACTGTAACCCTGGTGGAAAATTAATCCATAGCTTTAAAACTGCAGCTTCAATATTAATTCTTAGGAGCCTTGAAGAGATTCAGTCTGATTCAGTTGCCACAAGCTTTTAACCCTTAATGCCCTTCAAAATGTGCTCCTCAAGGCAGCGAGTGAGTCTTGCCTTGCTGAGATGATGAGCTGTGACCATGGGTGGTCCCAGCAGGACCCAAGGACATTCCTTTCTGTACACTGGGGAAGGCTTCACCATATCCCTGTCTGGAGGAACAGAAAGTCTTCTTCTGATCCTCATTACAGCCCCCAAATCCGTGTGTGAGCTGCTCAGCCTGCACAGCTGCGCTTCGGAGCAGCCTGCACTGCTTCTTCACCAGGCTGCAGACGAGCCCTGAGTCACCAAAATTTCTGTGATGAAGCATTAGCAGAGGGAAAGGTGAAAATAAATACTTGAAAATGAAATGCTTTCAGCTGGTTAGAGTCTTAGGAATTTCATATTTAACAGAATGAAAATCTTACTTAATCTCCTCTTCAGTGGTGGCCAACACTCAAAATTGCTCATAACTCTGTTGCTCACGGACCCCACTGACTGCTAAGGAGATGGAAGGAGTGGTGCACTTGGCACCACTTGCACTTGGGTTAATGGCTGGACTTATGTTTTAAAAGCTTCTTCCAGTCTTAATGATTCTGATTCTCTATGCCTGCTGAGCTTCACTTACCACCACTGACCCCATCCACCTCTCCAGCTGCACATCTGCCATCCCTTGCAGCAGTCTCTTTACTTTGTAGCTCAGGGAAAACTTCTAATATAAGCCAGTGTTACTGATAAAGAAATGAAGAAAAGCACTGCAATGTCCATAATCAAACTGGGATGACTTTGAAGTCATGAAGGAAGGTTGCTACAGGTGCAAATGACAGCAGCCTCAAGCCCTGAGTTACAGCCCTCACCTCTGGCTCAAGGTGTGCATGGAAAAGGGGGACAAACACAGCATTTAGGGAACAAGAGGCACCTGTACCCAGCTGATGTACTCACTTAACCAAATTTACCTGGCTGTGCATTATTTTTCTTCCTTTGTCCTGCCTGATTTGCATTCCCCAGAACAGTCACTCTTCAGGATTTAGAAAATAATCTGCATGTTCTGGAGAAACTCAGATTTTCTTTTTCATCTCTTTGTCTCCCTTGCTGTCAAAATCTTATTTTATGCCTTCCTCTTGCAATCCATTTCAACAATGGCAGTGGCACAGGTAATATTTCTCTGTGCTTGATGAACTGAGGGACACTTGCTTGTATAACTGGGGGACAGTGATTATGTCTGAGTCTTTGTGAAAGGTTTTGAGAGCATGAGGGGAAGATGCTGTATCCCAGCAGCATCGCACTTATCCTCACATAAAGAAAACAGCTCTGCAAACCAAAGCGTCTCATCCATATTCAAAGTTAAAATCAACTAAACTAGCACCTCAACAGAGCGAGTCCAGCCAGCCAGGGCTGCCTCACCCAGGATTATCATCTCTCCAGCTGGTGCTGTACTCAATTTTCTTTATTCCAGTTAGGAAGGAGATGAAACGACTTCTCGCCAGTGTGATATTGGGTTAATGGATGTCTCAAAGCCCCTGGCTGTGATTCCTCCCGATCTTTCATGACGTTTTTGGTGTAACACTCATATCTGTGCCAGAAGCAATGGGTCTAGCTGATAAAATACAATCCAAAAAGGAAATGCAGCCTTTCACAATGTGACATATATCTCAAAATCATTAAACTAAGCAACAAAAGCACATGGCCTAAATCCATTTTCCAGTACTTCCACAAATAATTGTGTTTACCCTGAGAAACCAGCTTGTACAATGTACTCAGCTGAAAGAAAAGCAGAGAAATGTCCATCACACATCACAAACGGAAGGAAGTCTGTATTTTTATAATTTTGACTTACAATTCTCTAACTGCAGCACTTCAGCTCACAAAGTTTTCAGCAGATTGCACCACTGGAACTAGTCATGATGCTGAGGAAGTTCCGGGGAAAGGATCTGGATAACCAGCCCCATTTTTTCACTATTCCCTGCCATTTTCTAAGACTGAGAAGGAGAGTGATTCCAGAAATATTCTTATGCAGTGAAATCACAGGGCTGGTCCTTGTTAAGGGCAGTGATGGCAGTGGTGAATGAGCACTGATTGTTGTTACCTCTTCCATTTTAAAAGATAGTTATTGCACATGAATAATGCATAAGCTTGGAACCTCTTCCCGAGGCACTTGGAGCCCTGAGTTGAGATGCACAGCACAGGCACGGTGCTGTGATTGCCTGCAGTGTTCTGAAACACAGCATAATGATCCCCCTTAAAGCATCAGTTTATAAAACTCACACCCACCAGAAGTGGGGAGGATTTGTAAGAATGAGCCTCTTACAGCTCCTGTGCCTCACCAACACCTCAAACCCAGGCTGATCACTACTACGTGTGAGAACCAGGAGACAGAATTTGGGGTTTTTCTTAGAAATCACGTTCCTGCATCACCTCAAAGGCTGCTACGTGTCCTCTGCTCGCTAACCAAGGTAATGGGTTATTGATCACTGCTGATCAGGCAAATGTGCCTCCTGATGAATATGCAGACACGACATCAGGAGTGCTCTGAGCATCACAATGTTTTCTACATGGCTGGGTTCCTCACCCCAGTATTTTGAGGGCTTTTTAAATGGCTCTCTTGGCAATCTCAATTAAAATGGATTAATTTTTACTCCATGCAACATCCAAGAAATCACTTTGGAGGCTTAAAGTTCCTTAAAAATGTCATGTCAGCCCTGAAGCTTTTCTTTGCCCCTGCTCTTCTTGCCAGATCTCTCCTCCACAGGAGACACAAGTGAGCCTGGATGATGCCTTATTGCAAGGGATTGGGAAATTCAGCATCCTCCAATCTTCCTGCATGAAAACCTCTGCAGAACAGACAAAATCAAAGCGTCACTTTATTCCACTTTTAAACTTGTGCTCATGTGAGTGCTTCTCTTGACAACTCTACCTTCTTTTCCCAGTGTTTCTTATTAAGGGACAGGGTTTTCATGGCTCACAGCAGTGGCGTTGTGAGTGGTGCTTCAGGTTTGTACTTGAGTCTTAGGAAAAGTGGCTCCTCTTTAAATAATGGAGAATCTTCTCTGACCTGAAAGACCTTTTTCCTATGGGTAAGTATCAGGGAGAACTAGGAAGAACTATGGAACTCAAAGCACCAAGTGCTTTCACTGACAGAGCCCTGAGACAGCACTCCCAAAATGTTCTCCTCTGTAGCTTGTTAAACACACAGGGAATTTTGGATAAGTAGGATTTCCATTAGTGTCTCAGTTATGAATCGATGTAAAGTCAGGCAACATTAAAAGCAGTTTCCCAGATGTTTCAGCATAACAATGCCTTTGTAAATAAGGTGAATGTTATGTCAAAACAGCTGTGAAAGGGATTTTATTGAGTCACTGGGCACAGATACCATGGAACTTATCCTTTAATTATTCTGAAACTTTGTAGATTTTGCTAACAAATAACATGTGACAGCAGGATATTTACGGATTCCTACAGATTGCCATGTAATTACCCTTAGAGAGCTTTGTGGTGCGTGTACTGTGGAATTGTTATGTCTTTATTTTGGTACATTGCAGTTTTAAATCTCTAAGGCATCCCCTCATTCACCACCACGCCTGGCAGCCTCTTTGCATTCATGTCAAGGGAGGCTGTCAGGGAGCAGACACAAATCCTAACACGTGTCTTCCCTAGAAGAATTGACTTTTGCTGTGTTTCTTATTACTCTTCTCCCTGAAGGGTAGTAGGAGTCTTTTAGATTGAAAACAACATCGCTGTGCCATGTGTGGAAAAAGCAGCGCTGGCTTCAGAAGTGACTTCAGTGCAAACTGTGCTTCTGTTTAGGTGACAACAACAGCCTCCTTATAAGCTCTGTATACGAGGGACTAGGGATGAGAGCCTGATCTCCCCAGCAGTTAAATTGTGCCAATCACAGTCCAAAACAAGCAGCTCAAAGCAGCAAGGATAAACCCCTTGGTTTTGGCAGTGATATTTGGCAGCGGCAAGTTCAGAAAGTCATAAAATGCTCTCGGTTCAAAGGGACTTTAAAGCTCATCTCATTTCCACCCTCTGCCATGGGCAGGGACACCTTCCACAAGATGGGGCTGCTCCAAGCCCCATCCAGCCTTGCAGTCCAGATTTTGCTGGGGAACTCCAAAGAAGAGTGGGTGAGAAGCGAAGCCATCACTGGTTTTTGTGGCTGTGCCAGGACC
The DNA here is from genome assembly GCA_013389985.1 of Dryoscopus gambensis. NCBI lineage: Eukaryota > Metazoa > Chordata > Aves > Passeriformes > Malaconotidae > Dryoscopus > Dryoscopus gambensis. The sequence goes on from WEIT01029165.1 coordinate 314,680, forward strand.
AAACCCCTCTCCTCTCCTGGGGTGTGTTAGGAGAGCTCCATCTCACCATGAGTAAGTGATACGAGGGTCTCAAGGCCTCTGCAGGTCAGTAACAGCTCTGCTGCTTTTAAAGAAGAGCTATCCAGCATTTTTGCTCCCTGACACGAAGGGTCCTGAGGTTGATGTGTCTTATTTGTATCCGTGTCATTTTGATGTTAAAAGTTTGGAAGCAGCTGCTGTCAGCGCTCCTGAAAAAATGGGAAATATGGGGCCCTGAAGAAAAAGTAGATGGGAAATTATAAATAAACTTGTGAGAAGACTGCAGTGTGAAAGGCATCACATTGTTCTGTGATGGGTCTGGGAACTGACTGAAACTTTTTAAAGAAATTTCTGTGACTAAGTCTTCAGTAGCTTTTCAAAATCAAGCTGTCCTTTGTTGCTGTTTTTTACTTAATATTACTTTTTCATTCACTTTCTAGTGTCACGGCTTCCAGTGGGAATGTTTTCCATCAGAAATTTGGTATTAATTTACTGTGGATATTCTTCAACTGTTCCTGATAAGATACCCATTCACTAAAGCTTTCATGGAAATGACCATCATGCATTTAGCTAAGGGAAAAGTCCTGTGAAGCCACACCAGTATTACTGAGAACACTGGTGTGTCAGTAATTATCCATTTTCACTAAATAAACCACACTGTGTAAAGCACCAAGTCCTGTAACAATAAAAACATTATTCCTGATAAAACATTATTTGTCGGTCTCCTGATTGTTATCCATGGTGGGTTTTTTCCAGTCAAAGTAGAGAAATACAGCTCCAGCTCTGGGTCAGCTCTGCCAGTCTCGCTTGCTATTTAGCTGGATGCATGTTTCATAGAAATCTTAAGGAAATTAGCTTCATGCTGTGTTAATTCTCCTCTTTGTTTATAATGATTTGGTAAAAGAGTTGGAGCGAGACCAGAGGAGGCCAGGAAGGTGCTCCGAGAGATGAAGCATCTCTGCTACAAAGACAGGCTGGGAGGTGTTCACCTGGAAAAGAAAAGGATCCAGGGAGACCTCAGAGCCCCTTCCAGGTTCTAAAGGGGCTCCAAAAAAGCTGGAGAGGGGCTTTGGACAAGGGCTTTCAGAAGTTGTATGTCACTGGCCTGAAACTAATCCCATCATCAGGTCACTGGCAGCAAAGACCAAGCCAAGCATTTTTTAAGATCTAAGTCTCTTCTTGACTGCTCATTTTTAACTGGCTTCGTCATCTGTGAGCAACGTTTCTGTTCACAACTGATTACACACCAGCTCTGAGCAGAAGGAGAGTTGGTTTTGAAGACATCAAGCAACAACTTATAGATCAAGACTGGGAATAAGCCCTCTTTTATCTCGAAAAACTATAATGGAAATAATTGGAAAAATGTATTTTATTATTTTCCCAAAGGAGATTATTAGGGAACCTGAAGGCAAAGGCTGCTCTGTGGAATGAATGATTTGAATTTTAACTTAAAATGCTGAAGCTCAAATGAAAAATCGTTTTAGACAGCAGGAGAGGGTTTATCCATTTTTTTAAACTGTTTTTATTATTTGTAGTAAATATATTTGCATAATTTGTACATCCAAAGTATCCCAACTGGGACTAATTATCCACTGTGTTAGACAACATACAAACACACAACGGAGCCAACCTCTGATCTGGGAGTCACAATCTAGTGCTCAGTTTCAGCAAACAACACTTGATAAGCCAAAGTGTTCATTCTTTTTTCTCTTTTTGCCCCCATTTATTAAAAAGGGCTCTTAGCCAAACCCTCAGTGGCCCTTTCAGAAGGCAGAAGAACAAGGAAATATTGTGCCCTGGTTAGTGCAGAGGGCTGGGGTTTGCAAATCAAAGCCAAGTCTCCATACTCTGGAGCAGATTTTATGTCTGACAAGAAGCAGTTCAGCTCCTCTGTGCCTCCGTAACCTGCTTGTAAAAGGGTAGCAGCACTCCCCATCGTTTTAGGGGCAGGCTGAGAGGGAAGGCGTTAAGATTCGTGAAGAAATACATAGAAAAAATTTAAGAGACTAAGATTTTAGGATTTTGTTGCCCTGGGACTGGATGGGCTGGTCATTGGGTGCAGCTGTGTTTTCTCATGGAAGCAGTAAAGTTTATGGCATCCAGGACTAAAACTCAGCACTTGCAAGGTTGGATGTGTTTCTCCAGCCAACTTTGCTGATCCTGGTAACAATGGTGTTTATAAAAGCCTCTTCCTGCCTCGCCATCAGATGCACAGTGCAACTCCACTGCCTTTAACCCGACACACACTCGTAAAACCTGGGCTGGCGTTCAACTCTACATTGTAAGCTGAACCATCAAATGGAACATGCCAGGCATAAAACTCGTGGAGCTCCAGCTTCTGGGAGGCTGCAACATGCAATGTTCCAACTGCTTGCTGAGGTCAGGAACGGAAAATGAGCCAGTGAGGATTTTTATCAAATGCACCACCCATTCTCTGGAATAGGTTCATCCTCTTCACTCACATAGGGCAAAACCTCACTGCAGGAGCATTTTTATCTCTGATGTGGGCTCTTGTTTTCTGCATCTTACCTGGGGATACTAATTTCACCTCCTGGTTCTGAACCAACCTCCAGCACTGTAAAATGTGTCCTGTACTTCAGAACAGACTCCCCAGGGCAGTGGTCATTTGGACAACGCTCTCAGGGATGCACAGGGTGGGATTGTTGGGGTGTCTGTGCACGGCCAGGAGTAAAGACTGGGTGATCCTGGTGGGTCCCTTCCAAGTTAGGGTATTCCATGATTCTATGATTTTTTTATCCTGCCCAAACACCAAATATTTGCAGTGAGATGTCCTGTTAAACAACTTTGAGCTGATTACACTCAAACTTCCACAGATTCTCCAGAAACTTATTCTGAAGTCAGGTTACTACCAATGGTAATTCTGGGGGAAACACTGAGGAGGAAGAAGGCTGCTGTGGTTGAAATCTAGGCAGTAAGAATGAATAATCACTGTAGGCAGTAAGAATGAATAATCACTGTAAACAACAAAAAATACTCAGTGCCCACTTACAGTAGAACAGAAGGGCATCTAGAGAATAAATCTGTTATTTCCAGACCCAGCCAGACTCCTATACATGGTTCAATTAGGACCTGTCTAATTATAGGAGTGTGGGAAAGTGTTGCCAACAGTATTAGATTGGCAAGTATTTTCCTTTGTGAAGGTATTCACTTGTTGGTTGAGGAGCAGAGCTCTGGAACAGCACATTTCTACCTCCATCACCCAGCACCAGGTGTGACTGAAGGATAAACGGGAGTTGCATTTGCAAAGCATTCAGCAAAGAAAGTTTACTGACAGCAGAGGAGAGCTGCATGGTGAAACACCAGCACCCAAGAGTTAAAAGGTGTTCATCACTCCCGAGTATCGTGAAGGTCTGCCTTCCTGCTGAGGGAACCTGCTGCCTGTAGGAGTGCAGGTGGGGATTCACTCTGGGTGTCCTGGGCAGAAACCATGCCCTGTGCAGAGAGGCTGCCATGGGGACACATGGTCAGTACCAACAGCCCTGGAAGCAAATCATCTCCTCAGTGGCCTACTACCTCCCTCCAGCTCCTGGTTATTACCTAAAAGTACCTTAAAATCAATTTTTACAAAGATAGTTCATTTGACATGAAAGAAAAAAAAAAAGAAACAGGAATATTGGAAAAAAAATTTGCCTTCTGTTAAAGTTTCTGGAGAAAGCAAAATAGTCCTATTCAAGAGTCCCTGTGAATGTAATAAATTAAATTTCTGGTTTGGTTGAAAATACTTAGTGGGAAATGAAAGGTTACTCTTTGAGAGGTGCCCCACAAGTCAGGTGATTTAAGGGCAGACAGAAGCAATGGGATATGCAGTACCACTGCAACATTCACCTCTGCTGTAAGGTCATAGAGAGGGAGAACCTGCCTCCTGAATGAGGAGTGCCTTTATTATGTGTACCTGAGCTTCTGCTGGCTCCCAGGCTCAGCATGATTTGTAGCTTTGAGCTGCGAGGGAAAGCTGACTCCTGGCAGGGCCATGTGCAGAGGCACACGAGGAGCCTGCTGTGACAAGCCTCTCCTCTTCCTCAGCCAGGAGATGATCACAGGGAGAAATCACACAGGCTCTGCACACACACACAGGCACTGACATGTGGGCAGTGTTGTTTGGGCACTTTGGGCAGATTTCAGAAGAAGCCAAACAGACTGGACTCCCAAACACTACAGCACCAGAGCACTCAGATAACGTGCAGGCTGGGTGATTAACTGGGGGTGAGGGTAAAAGTGCATTTATCCACTCAAAACTCTGCCCCAAAGAAACAAAACTCTGTGTGGTTTCCACAAAACCCCTTGGGTGCTCATGTGCCTGGAGACAACAACACACACATACAGGCAATGAAAAAATCAGCAGTTTTAAATGATTCTTTCAGTATCCGTCCCTCACCTCTGCTCCCCAAGAGGTTTTCCTTCACCCAGATTTGAATCCTTGCGAGCTTTGTTAATTCTGTTTCCTTCCCTGACGATATACCATCTGCGTAACATATAGTGCCTTAGGCTTTCTTTGGCATTTGTAAAGGAAAACCAACAAACTTTAAATTGCAATTAATTTCTCACTAGACCTATTGTCTTCAGATTGCTTCACTATTGCCTCAGTAGCATTTGCAGCCTGCTGCGGCGGGTGCAGGGGGTAAGGTGCTGGAAGCCGCTTCAGCAGGGCTGCTGCGCCCCAGCTGATGAGGGACTGCGTCTCTCCCTGATCCCTGCGGGGGTGAACGAGGGAGGCCACTAAAGCACACGCCAGCCCCTCTGCCACTGGAGCAGCGGGCACACACTCACATGCAAGCTGATGACAAAAGAGTCCGGGAAGGGTCTTCGTATGAGGTTCCAAGAGAGGGTTTATTGCAGCTACTCTGTGGAGGGTTTCAGGGACTAAGACCAGGAACAACGGAGGACACAGGGTTTTACAGGGAGGCAGAAAGAGCATCAGGACCGAAAGTTTGAGGGTGCAGGGGCGGTACAAAGGTGGGACTAGGGTAAATGAACCAGTAGGGATACTGCGAGGGAGGGACTAAGGAACGAGGGCCAATGGGAAAGTGGGGAAGGGAGAACATGCTAGGATACATACATGTAAGGGATAAAGGGACAGGGAAGACAACAAAACAGTCAGGGAAACAGAACTGGGGTACATTAGCATGATGTATCCTAGGAGAAGCCTGTCATTCCAATCTGGGGGCGGATTTCTACCCTTAGGGACGGTCCTTCCAACGGACTCTTCCTGTCCCTAGGGTGAAGTCCCAAGGGACCTTGCAATAATTATGATAACATATGTATTTCCCCAGTTCTGAATTGGTTTACTGTTCTCCACCCCTTTGTTCTATATACATGCCCCATCCAGAAGTTTGAATTGTACTCCCCATTGGCTTCTCTCCCTCAATTCCTCCTTCCCTCTACCCTCATTGGCTCCCTTATCCTTCCTCTGCCCCCTGGCCCTCTACCCATTGGACCTGATGCTCTGCCTGCCCCTTCCTCCCCATATATAACCCTGTACCCAGGCCCTCCATTTTTGTATTTTGTCCCTGGGCCCCTCCTGTGTTAGGCCATAATAAACCTGCCGCTGGACTTCTATACGGAAGACTCTTCTCTGCTTCTTGCTGTCAGCCACCGCCCTATTCCCTGAGCGTGTGAGTGAATGCACCCTGCTCCACTGGGAGTGTGTGTACCCATGCTTTACCCGGCCCCTCTGCGCTGAAGCGGCTTCCCCTGGCTGGGGACCCTTCTAGAAGGCTGCAGCTCTCACCACGGCTCCACGCCGCAGCAGCAGCCACCCATCTTCGGTGAGGGCAGGGCTGACACAAGCACATCAATCCCTTCTTTTTTGCCCTGTAGGTCTGCAAATACCAACTACTCCCAGGCAGCTGCTGAGGAAGGAGTTGCTGTGTTGAGTCAGAACCTGCAAGCCCAGGCACTCACCAGGAATGTTATAAATGTGTGCCATTTACTGAGTTACGTGTGCTTGTCTGAGGGTAGGGAGGGGCACAGCTGGTTACCTGGGGCTGGGGCTGTTGGGACAGCCCAGATTGTCTCTTCAGGAAGCAGGATGGACCCAGACTTTGGCCAAGGCAGCTGCAGCATCCAAACCACTCCAGCATCCTGTGATAGGCAGGAAGAGCAGTATTTAGCACCGGGTAGCATTGGGTTTTGCTGTTCATTTGGTCACTTCTTAAAACATATTTGTAACACCCCTATGCCAGATAATGAATTTTTATCATAAAGCTCCCCCCAGGGAAAGGAAACCTAGCCACATGAGATCTGGGAAATGGTAACAGAGGGTGCAGTCACAGTGCATCCTACGCCTGAGAGGATGCTGGGCTGAGTAATCTGTATATAAAGAAAAGGTCATTATGAGGGAAGATTCGCACGGAGGAAAATGGTTTATGAGCAGTAGAAATAAATAATCCTTGCAAACAACTGGAGGTGATAGAAACCAGCTGGGATGAGTAGACAATGGGAAAAGAAGAAAATTTTCCTACACAGACCCAAGAAACCGTAACCTGCCTGCCTGCCATCCTATCCCAACCCTGTGATTTACAGACACTTCTACCTCAGGAAAAAAAAAAGATCTGTCGGGTTTTGTCAGTCCACAGTAAAGGCCACATTTTCCTACACTTAAAAAGGTTTGTTTCAAAGCCCTTAGCTTTATGCTGGGATAAACTTTCCATAGGGCCAGCAATTCTAATCATATTTTGAATAAATTTGGTTTAAAAGAGTAGAAGTTTGACCTGGGGAGAGTGTCAGGCAATGGAATACAAGTCAGCCTAATGGATTGCTTCTGATGTCCTCTGTCTGGCTTAGGAAAACCATGTCCAACAGTTCACTGCTTAAGGAATGCCATCAGGTGGCATCAAACAAATCAACTTCCTCATATAACAACAAAGCCTGGGATATTCCCTCATCTCGTGTCTTTCATAAATTGGGAAGAATAGAATTGAAAACACAGAAATGTGCTCCCCTTACCCTTGAGAAAACCTGGCATTGCTGGGTCTGAAGGTAGGAAATGCAGCACCAGGCCTGTTCACTCGGTATTTTGGGATTGCCCAGGCAGAACTGCACCATCCCTGCTGTGCCCAGGCAAAAACCTGTCATCACTTCATCTGTAAAAGCAGTCCCCCTGGATGCCACCCAGACATGGGAAACATGCCCAAAACTTCCCAGATAGCCTTAAGAATGTCTGAGATGCCTCTCCCAAGGTGTTTATATAATTAGGCAGACCTTTTAGAAATTAAAGGTGATGAAGTTGTATGAAATTTTCTTTTAAGTGAGGGTTAGAGAATGTAATGGGTGAGGCACAGAAAGAGTTGAGGAACGAAAAACATCCTGGGAAAGTCCAGTTGTCCTAGAGAAAAAATAAATACAAATGAACAGCAGAACATTCACTCCAAATTTTCTTACAAAAACCACTCTTTCTTAGATCCTCTTACAAAATTTGCTGTTGCTGTCTGCTACACAGCAGAATGTTTTATTTATGTTCTGTATTTCTTAAAGGAAAATATTTGGAATTGCACCGAATCTCATTGGGAAGAATGATGTAATTGGATATAACATGAAGGATCACTGTTCCCATTGCTTTTACCTATGACTAAACTATTTAATCATGCCCATTACATTGCCTGTGCTGATGATGAGCTCGCTATGAAATGCAGATTTTAAAACAATTCCTGCCAACTGCTTCTCAGCCTTCACTATTTCTTTTTTTCCATGGAACTGTGTCAGATGGACTCAAAACACATTTTTATTAATCTGTGCTAGAAAAAACCTGGTCACATCCAAATCTGGGTGTGTACTGCCAGAGTTCTAAAGGCATGACTGCAAGGTGGCACATAAATCAGATCACTGCATGGGCAGCCCTTGCTTTCAGCAGACCAGTAAATAGGTCAGCACCAGGAAACAGGTCAGGAATTCAGGATTTGAGGGGGAAAATGAGATTATATAGCAAAGGAAGAAAGCTTATCCCCATGGAATGGACATTGCAAGAAACACAAGATTTGGATTTTTCTAGTTCCACATGAATGAGCACTTTCACAGTGGGGTGAGGAATGGGAAAAAGAAGCTGTTTGAGGGTTTCTGTGTATGTCTCTCACATCAGGAGTGTGTATGACAGTATTATCCCTTCATGTGACTAAATCTCTTTTCTCACTTGAAACAGCAACTTTGGCCAGGATATGGGTGCCATCTGGGCACACAGATGCAGCTCCCCCAGCACATCCCAGATGTCCGAAGAAGGAACAAAGCCACTGCCTTCAGGTCTTCTGGGACTGCTGGGACAATGATACCATGCTCCACATGTACAGTCCCCCAAGATAAAACTGCATGAAGGCCACAGTATGCAAAAATTAAGGCTAGAGTTGACCTCCAGGAGTATGAGAGTCCTTTAGAGGTTTTTCATCTCTGAAAAGTCTCCAAATTCAGCATGACTTTAACAAGTTCTTATCAGCAAAGTAACCACATGACCTTTGGTAGCAACCACCTCTGGAAACCATTCTTCTTATCTGCTTCTTACTTGTTAAAAACCATGTGCTACACTTTAGCATCTCAGGACTTACTTCCTACATTTCCTGTTTGTTTCATAAATAGACAAACCTGTTCCCTGAGACAAGACACAAACCCCCAAATGACTCTAACCTCAACCTCCTTAGTTGTAGAACAGTAAGATTCCCTCCAAGCCTCCTTTTTTGAGGTGGAGACCTATAGCTCCCTCAGCTGCTCTTCACCAAACGTCTGCTCCAGATGCTTCCCAAGCTCTGCTCCCTTGTCCCAACATGCACCTCAATGTCTTTCTTATCCCGAGGGGCCCAAAACTGACTCCAGAAGCTGAGGTGCCTCAGCAGTCCCAGCAGAGAGGGATGGGAACTGCCCTGCTCCTGCTGCTCACACTGGTGCTGCTAGAGGCCAGCTGCCATCGGCCTTCGTGGCCACCTGGGAACATACCAGACCATTTTTAACTGCTGTCAGCCACCACTCCCAGATCCTTTTCCATCCATCAGCTGTCCAGGTGCAATTCCCCACACCCAGAATGTGGCCTAACACTGCTGTGAGTCGGGGCTGAGTGCCTGACAGGGCAGGGGCAGACGCCAGGCTTGGGCAGCTCTTTATGTCACTGGGGCTGGGAATGCTGATGGGACACTGAACACATCCTGGTCTGCAACACACTTAGGATATCACTATTGCCCAGCGACTTGTGGGCTGAGACACTTTAATCAGATAAACAAATTGGAACCGTACAAGTGACGAAAAGGCCACAGTGGCTCACAAGCAGCTGCCCGATGTGTTGCCAGTCCAAGAGCAGCAGCATCAGCAGCAAGCTGCAGTTGTGCTGCTGAGCAGACATGGTGTCAGGTATGGGGTCTCTCTGGGATAAGGGGAATCAGCTGTCCCACCTGTGTCCCCTGCCAGCAGCTGCTGCCCCCAGGCTGCTTCCCTGGTGCTGGGGCTCAGGAGCAGGACAGGCCTCGGCATTGTGCCCTCACTGCTCAGCCATGGCTCACACAGTGAGCGCTGTGTCATCCACACTGATTTGGCCACAAATCCAAAACTTGGAGCCATGAGAAGTTAATCCCATCCCCTCAAAACCAGCTGCCACTGGGGCATCATCACTCAGGACTGGGGGAGTCCACAGATCGGTGCTGGCCATGTCACAGTGGCCCCAGTGACATCATCATCCCAGCCTAAGAAGACATAGAAAGTGGCTACACTTCAATACATCCCTATGAGTGGAGGAAAGGATCGCAGAGAAGGACCTTGTCCAAGGCTGCTCAGGCACAAGGGTAAGTCAGAGGGTTCTGGTGCCTCTGACACAGCTCACACACATCTCTCTTCACTCAGGGCTGGTGCACAATTGTCGTGAGGAGGAATGCCAGCAGCGCTGCGGAAGAGACGCTCCAAGCACTTGCCATCATCCTGCTCTGGATCCAACATGGCACAGCCGGACATAGTCCCCAAGGAGCAAGGTGATAGCAAAACTCTCTCTCCCCATGCCTCGCGATGGCTGGCACAGCATACCAGGACAGTCAGTGAGCAGGCAATAACAATGCCAGGGAGAGGCAGGAGCTCCCCAACCAGGCTAGGCTCTGGGCACTTGCTGGGGCACCCGTGCCTGACATGCCCGGCCCTTCAGCCAGCGCAGCCCGGCCCCAGCAGGGCTCTGGGGTTGATTCTGCACGGACACTTGCCCAGCCCCACAGAGACACTCATGCCTGGGGCACTTGCTCTCTCTCGCCAGTGTGCATGCTGTGCCATCGGACCGAGGCAGACCCCGACATCTGTGGGGACAAGAGAGTGAAGTTCAAGCTGTGTGTGCACAGCTACTGCCAGGTAAGTTTGCTTGGGGCTCCCTCCAACTTTCTGCCCAGGACAGGCCTTCCTTCCTGACCTAATGAGCTCCTGGCACTCTCTGCTCTGCAGCTCCTTGCCAGTGGGCTTTTCCCACAAGAGAACACGGAAGATTTTCTCGTTGCGGACACCAGGCATGTCATCAGAGAAGCAGCCAAAAAGGTGAGGACCTGGCAGGAGCAGGGAGCTTTGCACCACGAGAGGCTTGAGGCAGCTCCTTCTGCTCCCCACCAAAGAAAGCTCCAGCCCCAGCAGACACAACAGCCTCGAGTGCAGGCGGCTCTGAGGGCTCTGACCCAGCACTGCCCACATCCCGCTCCCTGCCTGGAGACGCAAGGCGGCCACAGCCCAATCCTGACGCTCAGGGGGCTGCTGTGCTCTTTCCAGAGCTGCTTCGTTTGCTACAAGCTGGGAGCCAGCATCACCTGCTGTGAAATGGGCTGCGACCGCACCTTCCACCTGCCCTGCGCCCCAGATGGCCAATGTGTCACCCAGTACTTTGGGGCCTACAGGTAAGGGCTGCCGGCCCTCACCTCGGAGACCCCGCGTTCGTCTCCAAGCCCCTTCCAGCCACAGTGGCCACGCAAGGCAGTAGCCCACAGGGACAGTTGCCAGCAACGTGCCACAGACTGGGGAAGAGCCCACACAGAGGCTGGGGCTCCCTCACAGCTCCACCACCCCCATCACCATCACTGCGGAAGGACTCTGTGCTTCCCACCTTCCCTTGCCCGTCTCTTCCATCTTCCTCACAGGTCCTTCTGCTGGGAGCACCGCCCACAGCAGGCAGTGCAGGCACGTCCAAGCCAGGACAACACCTGCAGCATCTGCCTGGACACCGTGGAAAACAAAATTTCCTACAAAACCATGGGGTGCCCCACATGCCAAGATGCCCGCTTCCACCGGCACTGCATCCAGAGACTGGCTCTGCATTCTGGCATCGGCTTCCGATGCCCATGTTGCCTGAACCAAGATCCATTCATGATGGAAATGCTCACCATGGGGATCCGACTCTCCAAGAGGTTGGGTTTTCTTTTCCCAGCTCACAAGGTGTCAAGCACAAGCGCAGTGCCAGCCTAGAGACTGCCCCAGCAGGCCTGGCCACCTTCTGTCTCATGCCTCTTGCCCTCAGCTCCACTGAGGAGCTGGAAACGGGACAGGCAGAGGAGCAGGGTCTGCCGGGATCTGCCTGATGCTGGGTCAGTTGGGCTCAACTCTTTCCCCTACTTCTCCGGCAGCCCCCCATCATGGGAGAGCGTCCAAGCGGTCATACCCTTAGGTGAGAGGCATGGCCGCTGCGATGCCAGCACATGCCTTTGTCCAGGAGGAAGAGAGCATGCAGAGGAGGAGGGGTAAGCTGCCAAACCAGCAATGCATGGCTCTGAATGGGACCTGTCTCCCCACAGGAGGGATGAAGAACTAAGAACAAGGGCTCTACCAGGCCATCCCTTGCTCTGGCCCTTTGTCCTCACAACCAGTATCTCCTTTGCTCCTCCAGACCCTGGCAGCTGCGGCTGTGCAGCTCCTGCGCTGCCGAGGGCACCCACCATCACTGCTCCTCTTTGGGGAACAGCACCTACTCCTGGGAGTGCAACACGTGTGCTGGCACGGAGACTGGTAGGCACCAAAGCACTCGGTGCCCTGCGCCGGGGACGGGGGTGAGGCTGGGCCTGGCAGCAGGGCCTTCAGCACGGCTTGGCTCCAGGAGGGCTCTGGCTACCACAGCAGCCTCTCCTGCCTGCAGCCTGGGTGCCTGCCCTGATGGCTCTCCTGCCCCTCTTTGCAGGCTCCACTGGCAAACCAGAGCTTGTCAGCCCCAGTACTTCCAGCAAGGAATTGCCGACACTGTCCCAGGGTGCGCTGGTCCTCGGGAGCAGCTGCTTCCTTCGCCCTCGGCAGGCCTTGAAGCGGCGCTACCCTGAGGATGAAGTACCACCACGGAAAACCTACAGCCCGCCTGCAAAACGCCGCAGGATTGATGATGGGCCAGCCCACAGTGCTGATGAAAGCAGCCCCAGCACTTCCAGACAGGCGGTGTCAAGGCTGCCTGAGAGCACTTTGGTGGTCAACAGTCAAGCAGCACAGCCACGACGTCCATACAGGCCTCCGTGGCTCTTCCACAGATCCACGACGGACAACCGCTCCCAGCCTGGGCCAATTCGTATGAGACACGTCTGGCGGCAACAACGCCGGGCCAAAAAGCCCTACTGCCGGCCAGCCCATAGCTCCCATCCCCCTCACCCATCAAAGTAGAATAGGAATAAAAGAAATAAAGGTTTTTTTTACACTAGGAGAACTCACACATCTTTATCAGTCATTTTCCTCAGCCTTACTCTAGGCCACTGTTAGTGGAGAGGACTGGGATCTTCTTCCACAGGGTTGGCAGCACCTTCGCCCCTGCAGGCTGGCCTTCCTGGCCACTCAGCACCATGGCCGTGCCCTTCAGGCCTTGCTGGCCCTCAGCAGCTGCTGTCAGCATCCCTGCAGGGGAGTGCTTCGCTCCCGTGGGCTGTTCACATACCTGAGCCCGCCTGCACCCACAGCCTCCGCCTTGCCCAGCAGGCCCTGGCCAGGCCTGTACGGCTTCCTCGGGGCAGCACCATTTCAAGACCTGTGGAAGGCACCAGCAGTGGCTGCCCTCGACAGGAAGATGCCCTGGGGCAGCCCCTGGCTGGCAGTGCTGGGCCTGCTTTCCTCAGCACTCGTGGTGGGCAGATCATCGATCCTGCGACGTTTTGACAGCGGGCTGCAGGATGTCCATGTTCCTTTGTGGACACCTGCTGCAGTGCACTTCAGCAGCTCCCGCAGAGCACTCCACTCAGCACTGCCCGACTGGGGGACGGGCACTGCCCTGCTCCTGCTGCCCACACGAGTGCTGCTACAGGCCAGCTGCCACTGGCCTTCTTGGCCACCTGGGCACGCACTGGGCTCATGGATCCTCACACTGGGAAAGCTGGGGCTGCTGCTCTCAGACCTAAGCTCCGAAAACAAGATCTGCACGAAGACACAACATTGGTGGAAATATTTCCACATCTGGCTTGTTTAGCCTTCATGAAGAATGAAGGGATATGTGCTACATCTTGAAAATCAAGAGCACGCCGGAGCCTGGGTGATTAGAGCAAGGAATCAAGGCATGAAAGGAATTAAGTGGGAGATGATAGCCCAGACCCTCTTGGGCAAAGGAAGCGCTTTTTTTTTTTATGCTTCCCAGGTTTTGGAGAGAGCACTAGTCTGGAAAGAGGGGCTGGAAGGAGCTCTGTGACCTGCTGCACTGCCAGCACTTTCTTTCTGTTTTTGCAGCTTCTTCATCACTCCATGCAACCCCAGTGAGCTGTGCTTCCTTTTACTGAGCTGTTCCAGATTTTCACATCCTCATTACTTCTTTGTTCTTTAGATAAATATTGATCACATCCCAGGTTTCTACAAAATTGCAAAAACACATTCTCCAAAGATCCAAACTTTAGCTGTGCCAAGAGAAGGGAGACCCTCAGGACTCTCCCAGGAGGCAGGCAAGGCAAGCACCAGTACTTCTCTAACAGTGCTGGATTTTACCCCAGGCCTTGTTCTCCCTCTGTTCAGTAATTTTACCTTCATTTTTGGATTGAGATCTCATCTGTTCCAGGCATGCCAGGGCATGGTATGGTTGCATGAGCAGAACTGGCCCAGCCATGAGACAAGGGAAGTTGTGCCACATGGGGAAGGAGGCCCCAGACACCACCATGTTTGTTAGCCCTTTTTTTTTTTTAAATTTACTTGCTATTGGTTTAGCATGTGACAACCCACCAGCCTGCTGAAGAACAGTGTGGGCAGAGGACTAGATTAAACCAAAATGTTCCTTCTCAAACCCATGTTGTGGGAATTACAAAGCGGTGCCTTTCAGCTTGGAAAAAGCCACCCTCATCCATGTCTGAGCATCCTGCATTCCCTGTCTGTTACATTTCCCTGGGGAATGGTATGATCCTCCCAAGAGACCCCCACAAGCTGTAACTATGTTAGCCTGATCCTTCCTTCCTTTCTGTATCCCAGTGGCCCGGGGCCAAGAACCCACACCTACCGAACCCCAGACAAAACCCGGCTCCGCCATTGTTCTTGCTCTTTTTCCTCCTCCAGCTCTAAGAATAAACATAAGGAAACTGAGCCTCTGTGAATCTCTCACCTGGTTTCTTAAACATCTCCCCTCTGCAGCCCCCCAAGACTGGGCTGGCCTGACGAGTTGGGGGCTCCCAGGGGGGAGAGAGTTTCACCTGTCCTCCCACCACAGTTCCTCCCCTCCCCATGAGGGGTCTGAAAGCACAAGGGGCCCTCCCTCCCTCCCTCCCAGGGATGAAGTTCATCCCGGTTGCCTCATGACAAGCTGCATCTCGCACCTGTGGACATAAATAGCAGTACCAGCCCTTGGCCCCGTTACATGACCCCAGTTCATCTCCAAGGGCCACAAAGAGCAAGGCCCTCCAAAATTTTATTCTTGCATTAGCTCCTTCACTAGCAAGAAGCAGCTGTGCTTGGAGAGGCCACTCTGTTGTCACCTAATGTCTTTAATGATGCAGGTATGGTCTGCTGTGCACACAGTGGCTGCACAGGAACACCCACCCCACTTGGCTTTAATCTTGTTTTCATTTTTCTGCTGTCCAAGGTTAACTTCAGAGCTAGGAGCTCCAACCCGAGCTGTTTAGCTGAGACTGCACTGCATGCAAATACCAGTCCCTTTCTCACACTGCCTTTAGCCTTGGCACAAAGGAACTGTTCCTGTAGATGAGAGGGAGAGATCAAGGACTGTATCAGCAAGGCCACGGCTCTGGGTTTGTACAGCAACTGCCTGGCATTTACTGCAGTCCAGACAACACAGAATGCTCAATTACACGGCTCTGGTCCATGCACACACAGAGCCTCCCCTAGGAACAGTCAGCCTGGTGCAGGGGCACAAAGTCCAGTACTATTTTCATACAACAGCCTCATTTTCCCTGTCCTTTTTGACTTTTCCTTTACAATATTCTGCTATGCGTACAAGTTTTCAATCCTTCACGTGCATGGGGCATCACTTACTCGGGGATTGCTCCACGAGCCCAGACGAGGAATCATGGTCCTGTCATGCCAGGCACAGGGCACCCCCAGAGTAACAAACACCCACTGATGTCTCAAGAATTTCTAGTCCATCAAATGTGGTGGCAGAAGGAAAACAGGTGGATTATCCTTGTTCTATAGAAGGGGAAGGTGCTGTGCTCAGCAGCAGGGCAGTGGCATCTGTCCTGCAGGGAGCTGGGTGACATCTGTCCACGGGTCACTGGGACTTACCCTACACGGAACTGGGTGACTGTCCACAGGTAACTGCAGTTCCTCAAGCACCAGCTCCCCAGAAGTGACCTGGGACCGTTCACCACTCCCTTCCCCCACCAGAGCAGCTGAAGAAGCATGAACTGGTCAGAGGAACTCAGCATTGACTGGTTAACACTGCCCCTATTCCTTAGGCCAGATTAAGCAACCAAACCTCAGTATTTGGGTTTTTTTCTGAAGACTAAGTGGGAACAGAACTGGGTATTCCTCCAGTGGCTTCCTGTCCCTGCGAATGACATAACCCCAAATCAAGGATGCCTCTCAAACCACCCGCTCCAACAAGGCTCCCCACACACGAGGACAGTCTGTACAGTTATTTATCTGCAATGCAATACAACTAGGAATTTTCTGCTATATCTTTAGTCCTGACCAAAGTTTGTGTATTAAACTACTGAAATACAGTATGTAAAAGTGTGGGAGGTTTTTTTCCTGCATCTCTACAGTTGCTGCTGTTGCCACTTGTGATGACACAGTTGGCCAGTCCCTGTGGGACTCACCTTACCCTGGTTATTCAAAAAGAAGTTTTTATTCTCAGAGAAGGCAGGAACTGCCACGGCACTGCTGGCAGAAGGTATGGAGCACAGAATAATCACTGAAGCTTTCATCCGCTTTGTGATTTCCTCAGCTTTCCTGCCTCCAGCAGGGTGGAAATGAATGGTTCTGTTCTATTCACACATCATTTAGAAATGCTTCCGAAACACAAAGTAATTCGTATTTAATGATATGTGATTGTTTTTAAGGTTAAAAGATGAAAAACTACTAAGGAATACTGGAAAATAGATGTTCTTGTCACAACACAGGTGCACGTAGGGAAGCATTCCTGTGCATCTTCTCCCTCAGTGGTCTTAGGATGATTTCTGATGGAAAATTACTTGGGAACTCCCACCATACCCATGTGAGGCCAAGCTTCTTCAGCATAGCCCTAACTGCCAAAAACTCTCATACACATTGACCAGGCATTGGCCATCTTGCCAACAAGAGCCAGATGAAATGTACACCACTGTCCTTCCTCCCAGGACAGCCCACTTGAGCCATGGTTTTATTCCTTACACAAAACTAGGCTCTAGCACAGGTCATCTGAGACAGGGCAGCCTCAGCGTCTCCTGGAAATACCTATGCAGACAGGGAACTGAGTGTTTAGAGAGTAATTACTCCCCTTTCTCATCTCACAGCTCTTCCAAATGACTGAATTAGCTTGAGGATTAGGTCTCCCATGTGTCAGACCCAGGGAAGGTCTGGGAGTTCATCCAAGGTCCAGGCCTTTGTTTGGTTTGCACATTGTGCAAAGGGTCAATACTCCGGAGGGGCTTTCTCTGCAGCCTAAATCACAGCAGATTAATAGGATTTTATACAGGAATGAGAAGGAGTTGCTTTCTACCCGTATTTGTTTGGACTAGTGCCGATAACAGCCTGGGGATTTTCCAGACAGCACAATCTCTTCTCAGATTTCCCCAAGAAAGCCCAAGCAGAGGGACGGAAAGTGTCGAGGGAAGCAACAACTGTAGAGGATTCCTGATGCTCACCTCTTATCTGCACCACAGTACGTTCAGCGCACAGGGCTGCCTCAAAGACGAAAAGAAAAGCACCTTCAAGTGGAAATTAAAAACAAAGGGGCATTCCAACTCGTGGCCTGAGTCAGCTGCTCTCCCTCGAGCCCTGAGCAATCCGACTGCAAGGGCCCCAGTAACTCCCTCCTGCTCCCTTGTGTTTTACAGGCAAAGCAGGGAAGTTGGACTTGATGATCTTAAGAGACCTTGTCCAATCTTAAAGACTCCAGGGAATCTTACCACTTCCAAGCATTTGGTGACCCTCAAGACCCCTCACAAGTGATGCTCAACACAGAAGCTTGGTGAGCTTCCCACCAGGGTACTATGAGGGATTTCTAATTTTTTCCCTTGCCTGCTCTTCCTGCTGAGGGCTGAGGGAACGTTCAGCAGAACAACTCTTTTTACTGCACAAACACAGCAACTCCAACTGGTTCAGCCTCTCACTCGGGATGGAAGCATGACACGGAGGCCCAGGGAAAGCAGTTCACCAGTTTAAAGGCCTATTTTAAATTTTGTCTCAAACCCTCACCTTCTCTTGCTCTACTTCGGTGATGTGAAAAGGAAAGCCCTTTTTTTTCGCCTCTCAGCTGTCCCGACATCCCTATCAGTCAGAATTGCTGGGCATTTGCCACACTAGAGGTACAGGAATTCTTCAGACAATCCCCTTCACACAAGATTAGCCACAGGAGTGCACAGCACAAGTTATGCACTGAGACAGCACCCAGAGCTGAGAGAGAAGCTTGTGTCACACCTTGGTGTTAGTAAAGCCCAAAACCAAGTCTCCAGGAGTTGCCAAACGCCAAAAACTCTTCACCCAGCAGTAAATTCTCAGCTTAAAGCCAAGCTTCTGGCTCCACCTGCTGCTGGAAGAGTGGAAAACATAAAGAAGCAGCTGCAGACAAAATTAAAAAAAAAAAGTAAAAAGAACAAAGAAATAACTAAGGCCTGCTTTTCTACTTAACTCATCCGCCAACACTGTTGTTAAAAGACAAACAAAACAGAAATTGCTTCATCATGGAAAATTCTAACAGGTTCAAGATGTGCAGCTCTTTACCCGGTCATGACCACCAGGCATTTGGGTCCTATTAAAAATTACCAAAATAGATTACTTAACTTTAGAAAATCCTGTTTGATGACACAAATTCATGGGGTTTGTAGCTGAAAAGAACCCAGGTCAAGGAGGATGTCGTAAGTATGATTCCTAAGATTGCCAGCAGGAAGGGGAAAAAAAAAAGGAAACCCTGCATTGTATGCTTGCCCATCTCCCCCTGTTCACTGTGTGGTTCTTGCCTCTCAGTGTTTCACATGGTGCCCTTAAATCTTGGTTTACATTTACCCACAAACAGTGTAATTTTTTCTTTTTATGCCAGTATATATATTTAACAATTTCACGCTAAAACCCATGCGCTTTTCCCTTGCCAAAGTGCACAGGTGCCAGCACAATTGGGCATTATTTCCACAAACAAAGCTCCCAGTGAAGCCAAGGGCTGCCCTGGGTGCCCCAGGAATGCTGGTTTGGCTCTGGGGTGCTTGGATTACCTCTGTATGTTTGCACAGCACTGAAGGCAGGGTCACTATTCATTTAGAAAAATATTTCATATACCTGAATTAAAGAAACATCAGAAACTACTTCACAAAAATATGTGCAAGTGATATGATGGAGACAGATTAAGCCTTTACAGCCAAATTCTTAAAGCAACATTCTGCAGATACATATTTGTGCCTTTAAAAAGTTTTATTGCTGTATAGCTCTTGCTAAAGAAACCCAAGCTCTCTGGATAGGCAATACAGAGCTTTTTCAAGTGCCATTTTAAAAATAAATTTCAATTACAGCAGCAAAAAGTAATGCCATTTCCACACTTGCATCTCTAGCTAATGCAAACTTTTTAAAAAATATTCTAGGAAGGTACAGAAAGAGCATTGCATTCTCTGAGCTTGCACTTCTCACTTCTTCACCTCCTACAGTTATGATGCAAAAACCAAACTCACTTTATGAAACGTTTTATGTATTTTCTTTGCACATTTCAGCATGTGTACTACACTAATTTGTAAATTATTTTCAGTTTGGCCTCCTTCAAATTAAACTTTGCTCAGCACCAGCCTTTGGCTGAGCTACCTCCACTTAAGCAATCAGTGGAACAAGTACAAACCCCAAAGCACTGGATTTCTGGCACTCAGCGGGTAAGGGCACTTTAGCTGTCTACATTTTTTGGGAAGAAAAGCCCTGAAGAAATTTTCTAAGGCTAATTAAGATCCCAGACAACAAAAGCACAGACAGGTTTTACAAGCACATTAGTTACACAAGCAGCTATATTTGAGTTTGAGAGCGTTACGCGGTGTCACTGACAACCGGCCAAATCCCAGTTTAGCACCGCCAGAAGACACAAAAAACACTTTCCACGATAAAGCAAACCCCCAAAACAGACACAACATTCCAAAGGCAGACGAGCTTTCTGATAGCCTTTCTGATAGCCTATCATTTTGTCACTTTGCACCGGAGAAAAAGAGGAGCTTTCACATTCCCTTTGGCCATCCAGCTCCTCCTCCTACCTCCCAGACTGCTGCCAACACGGTTTTTGTTGTTTCTGAAGTGGAGGTTAGCTGGTGACAGCCTCTGTGTCTGGGAAGAGAAGTCCTGGGTATCTGTCTTCACTTCTGAAGTCACACATGTAATTTTGTACTTGTTCTGGCATTGAACTGTAATAAACCAAACAATGAAAACCCTCTGTCTGCTCTAGGTCTGGTTCCAGACACACACCCTGGTCCTTGCTTAGTTAGGAGGGCCAGAGAGCTTTCAGATTGAAGCAGGAAACTCAATTAACCCATCATTAAGTAAGGGCAATTTAGGATCACTTGTCTTGGGAAAAGCTATTCACACTCTGATTTTCATAAGCTTGTAAAAAAACCTGGACTCATGAAACAACTAAAAGATGAATTAAAAGCTCAGAGATTCAGCGATGGTGCACTGGAGAACAAGAAAAGACTCTCAAGTTGTGAAAAGTCTTGGCCTTAATATTAAATCTGCAACCAGAAAGTGGTTTGGGTAAGATCTGAGCTCAAATTGATCAGCAGCAGCCAGAGAAATAATCTCAGAGGACCAAACCAGCAAAATCAGTAGACCAAACCACAGAATTCTATATGCAATTCTTGTTTTTTCAACAAATAAAAAACGGGGGGAACAGCTTCAAAGCTGTTCTTCAAAACAGTTTGCACAAAAAAAAGCCTCCACAATACTTGGGCATAAACTACAGGACAGCACCCAAACCACGTGAACTTCTCTGGCTGTTCCGAGCATTAGCGAGGGCACAGGGGAGCAGGGAATTGCAGAACAGCAAGGGCTCTAGAAAATGCCACCTCTTGGGGAAAAGAAGGGAGACTTTTAATCAGAAAAGGAGCAAAAACTAAAACCACCACCACAAACTTTAGGTATGTAAAGGGCTGTTGCACAGAAGGAAAATAACCTGTCCCCTGTGGCCTGAGGGGCACTACAGGGGCACTACAGGGGCAGCATGACAGACACATGGCATGGGACTTGCTGACAGTGAGGACAGGGAAGCACTGAAACACAGACTGCAATCTTCTGCTCTCCGGTCCTTTTTGGCAATCAGGCAGTGACTGTTATAGACAAAATTTAGGGTTATGAAAAATTGTTATTAGAAGTTGTGTAAGGTTAATAAAATGATAATTATATTGATAAAATAAGTTAATTATAAGTTAAATTGTTGTACTGTTAATGAACCCTTATACTATTTTACTGTTAATTAAGATAGTTATTAGCACTGCACGCTGTATGGGTTTAATATGGAAGTGGCTATTAGAAGGATATCAAGGGATGGAATCATCTAGAAAGGAAAGGGGGGACAGTGATTGGAAGGGATTACATCATCGAGAGTGACTACATCGGGAAGGACTATGATAGGAGGAGGAATCAACCAATCACTCGACGCCCCCAGAAAATGATTGGCCAGGAATGAATCTTGGTATGGACCAATAGAAACCCCTACAATGAGCCAATCAATGAGAGGATCAAGAGAGGACCAATTAGCAAATGGAGAAAGGACATAAGAACTGCTCCGGAGGGGGCTTCTGGTTTTTTGAGGGAACTGTTGCCCGAGGAACACCGTGCACGCGTGCAGCCAATACTTTGTTTCTGGGTTGTCATGAGGGGCCTGGGACTAGCCTGGGTTCCCGCCTCTGTTATCTCTTTATTTTTAATAAAACCGGCTTGTTCTTATAACATCTTAAAAGAGTCCAGAGCCCGTTTTTAACAGTGACAAAGCTGTGGCAGTGAACAGATCTGAGCATGTCTTTCATTCTTGCCAGCCCTATTACCCGAAGGAAGTAAACTTCTGTGCTGCCAGGAGTTTTGGGGGTTTACCTTTTCGGTCTCTGAAAGGACTCCAGCAAGTGCTGTTTACCCTGTGGTTTCTCTCAGGTATTTCCCTTCTTCCCATCAGGTTATACAAGCACGGCTTTCAGAGATGTCAAACCTCGGCAACACTGTCCTAGATGTTTTTTTTCTCATTCCTAACGTGGGGAACATAACTGTGCCGAAGACCAGCGTCCGCAAAGGAAACACAGGAGCCCTGGAGAAAGCAATTCTACTCGCGCACATGCAAACCACGGGATGCCAGCATTTCTAGAACCTTCAGAGGATGCAAGTTCCTTTTATCCCAAACTCCCCACCCCAAGTGCCCTCCTCCTTTCCCCACTGGCTGCGGTCCTGGGTGGGCACAGCCTTCCCGACCCGCCTACCCCATATTCCTCCTGGAAATGTTCCCCACGCCCATCCCTCTGGTATGCAGTGCCAGGGGCTGTGCCTGAAGGCCGACACCCCCCTTCCTCCAGACCCTGAGAGGTTCCTCCAGGTTATCCAGCCCGTTGGAAGGGCTCACGCAGCCATTTCTCCTGTCGCTAAGGATAACAATCCCACTGCCACATTACCCCTGGAAACAAGGAGGCTTTTCCAAATGGAACTCAGTCTTACTTCACCCACAGGGGACACATCTTCCTGTCGCACCCAAAGCAAGGAAGGGGAAACGTTCTGTCACTCCAGCCACCGCACTGGGTCACTTCCATGAACTAAGGTGCCTTCCAAAGCCCAAAGGATTGTTTACCACTTCACAGTATGACCATGTGACTGTATTTAACCCCTATGCTCAGCAAAGGGAACATTTTGCGCTGCGGGATTAATCAGGGTTTAGCTCAGCTACAACCAGCTAAGAAAAATTAAAAACTTCCAAGTTTCTATGAGGTTTGCTCTTTTTTAAAGACTTGAGTATTTCCACTACACCTCGATGTATTTTTTTAATGCAAAGCATGTTTTAATATAAACATCCAGATGATAGAAAGTTTTGTAACAGTAAAAATAGATCTGTACGCTCAGATCTATTTTACAGGATTGCAAAGCCAAACACTGAGGCCATGCTTGAAAACAGCATCTCTTGTCATACAATCAAAATATTGTACATACATAACACAGCTCGATGCTTCTCGAGTTCACCAGCATAACACCCAGTTTGTCAAACCTTCAGCATTAAAATTTTTTTTCAAGCTGCACGTGAAAAACACAAATTCACCCACAATGATAAGTGCTTCCATCCTACAGACATCTCGCTGAGGGGCAAAAATTGCCAAATGCCATGTTTTGGAAAGTGATATAAGAGTGCAAGGCAACCTAAAATATATATATAAATCACATTTTAAACTTTGGCCAAGACTTAACAACAATTAAGCATATTTCTTTAGGTATCTACCCTCAAATATTCCAACTTAACTGTTCAGTAAGTACAGAAGTTTATTTCCAAGTATTCCAAGACTGGAAAGTCTTCAAAATCATTCTGTATTTTCTACAGAGCCATTATAATTTAAAGATACAGCTACGTTTTAAGAGTCAAGTCCTCTTAGATAAAAGGAATGAGAGATGCTTGCTTCAAGAGCAGGCCTTCTTCACACACGTTTCAATGCACAGTCAGCAGCCAGGCTGTAAGAGCCGGGTTTTCAGAACGACAGGATGGTCTTGTGAATGATTTCGATGGACTCTCTGATCTCATCCTCCTTGATGACGAGCGGCGGTGCCAGGCGGATGATGTCGCCGTGCGTGGGCTTGGCCAGGAGCCCGTTATCGCGGAGCCGCAGACACACCTTCCAGGCATCGTAGTCTGCACGGGAGGGAGAACAACAGCACACTGAGAACATTTCCAGCACAGCAGAAGAGGTGTCACAGCTGCAGCACGCCGTGCTGTTTGCCAGCTGGCAGGGGGATGATGCAGGGTGTTCACAAAGGGAGCAGCTCCCTGGAACCTGCACCCTGATGAGGCTCTCCAAAGCTGCCCTTTGCCTCACAGATTGCCTCAACACACAGAGTTCTGCTCCTTCACAGCTCCGTGCTTCTCTAGCACTCAGCTAGACCTCAAAATAAATTTAAAAAGGGGAACCATGCAAAGAGGACGTAAGGGAACCTGTGGGACAGGACTTCAGACAAGGTTATGTTTATATAACCTGAATGTCAGTGCATCGTCTTGGAAAATGACACGGTTTTCCTGCAGCACTTTATCCCTTGATCAAGTACCTTGATATTCAGATTCCTGATAGAATTCAAGGTGTTAATCCCTAGAAAGTTGTTCTCCATCATTAACTTTTTTCCTTCTTTGTACCCTCCTGTATTCATTGTACTCTTCTAACTCTTCTGGAGACAATTAATATGAGCCAATGCTCCCATAATCTGTCAAGAACTGGTATTCCAGATGTGGACAGTTTTTTTCCAATGAGGAGAGGTAAAAGTATTTGTTGGGAGGCAGATTCACCATCAGGTTTGAACATTATCAAATCATAGAAGAGTTCAAATAATTAAAAAACGATTGTTCAGCCTTTCTTAGTTAAAACCCCCCTATTTTTAATGGCACACAGTAACTTAAATCAATTTTCAGTGGGTACTACAGTACTGTAGCCATGATCTGAACACGAACATCATATCTATAGGCCATCCCCTACCTACAATTTAAGTTGAAAAATGCTTTTCCATGCTGTGATTGTGCAGGTGATTGTATTTCCTCACCTTTGGTTTCCCGAATTACAATTGCATTTAAGAGTCCTTTCCCTCTTACAGCAGTTACAATATTAGATGGAGTCTTCATGAGCTCACTTCTTAGCAGGTTACCCATTATTTCTGCATTTTTTGCTAGATTTTCCTCTTCAATTACCTAAAGAGAAATCAGATCTACGGTCAGCTTAAGGGCACTGCATTTTGTTTTATGTACCATGGGGAAGGGATGGATAATGACACTGAACCTGCTGAGACACAAAACCTGTTGCAGCCAGAGTGCCCCTGCACAGGCTGCGTGTCCCAGCAGGTTGGTATTGAGCCTTTACTCATTCATGTTTACAAAAAACAATAATGTTTTCGAAATTTTTTTCTAAATCAACTGCTTTTCTTTTGCTGTTATTTACAAGTAAACAGTAAACCTCTGAAGGCTCTTAATCTGTCCGAGTCTGAGTACTGGGTACTGATGAGGCTTTCTGTGTGACCTGCATCAATGTAGTCAATTAAGCAATCACAAAATAATTGAACTGCACTTTCTGGACAGGATATTTTAGCTTCTGTTTGAGCTCCAGTTGCACATACCTGTCTGAGAGCCATACCTGTTATCAAGCTCAGAGAGCAGCAGCCTCTGCTGATACAGTAAAATAACCCAATTGCAGAATGTCTTCATGAAATTACTGAAGGTATTTGACCAAATGTACATACTTGCCTTGAAACTTCCCCTAGGTAAATTTTATTTTGATATTTAAGACATTAAGACCATAAGAACATAAGAATTAGGACACATTTCCAATAAAAAATTTAAAATCAGTTTTAGGATCTACAGATAACCGCTACCAATTTTCCATTCTTATTTAAAGCTAGATTTCTACTCGTAGCATGAAAAATACTACTATTTATTTCAGCAAAGATCATGACACCCTTTTTAATTTGGATTCCAGATCTCTATCCCCACACACAAACCTCCAGTGCTGCCATTGCCACCCGGCAAGCTAATGGATTTCCTCCATATGTGGATCCATGTTCACCAGGTTTAATGGTCAGCATAACTTCATCATCACACAGCACTGCTGAGACCTAAAATGGGAAGGTCAGAAAATTCATGTATTTAGAACATGAAACTTTAATACCTCTGAAGCAAACTTTCCCTCAGAGCTCAGGAAAGGATAATTTTCAGCCCATGGTAATAAATTACGTTTACATTCCCAGCTCTGTATACAGGAATAGCAGATCTGACAATCCCATAATTAATCCCTTAAATACACTTAGCTATAGTGGTAACATAGCTTCCAACCACAGCCGAGGGGCATTTCTCCAAACTGAATATTATTTCAAGAGTTTAATCTTCAATAGTTGCTTTAACAACTCAGAAATCCCTTCAGTTGGCCAAAATAGTTCAAGGCATTGTAATTTCCAGCCTAATCAGCAGGAATTTAAGTCAGTCCAAGAGGATAAAATCAGCCATGCAGGCATGCCAAACAAATGAAATAATGCCAGTTGTTCAGCTATAAAGGTAGTATTAGGTATTCCATTATTTTATTATGTCTCTCTCACAGGCTGGACTGCCTGGTCATAAGTCATAGCTAATCTTGCAAACAACAAGTTCCCAATACAACAAACATCAGATTTATTTTTCTTCCAACTGGCACGTTTCCAGTGTTAATGACTAAAAAAAAGAAATTAATCACAAGATTATTCAACAAATGTTTGAGTCGTTTGATATTATTTTAAATTATTGGTATTTCTTTGGTACTCACAGGGTATAAGCCACCAGAAAGGGCCTTTCCAAGAAGAATTATGTCAGGTCTCACATTTTCATGATCAACAGCCAGCATTTTCCCTGTTCTGGCTAAACCAGTTTGTATTTCATCAGCAATAAACAGAACCTTTAAAGAGAAGAAGAAAAATCTTCTAAAAAAAGAAGAAAAATCCAAACAGAACAGAGAATTACTTTCACTCCCATTCCTAACCAAATTCCAATAATACACCGCTTTTTTTTTGAGATAAGTATCACAGCAATAATAATGACACTTTATTAATAATATGTCAGTGCCTTCTTCTGAAGGTACAAAAAGAATTATGAGTAGCACTTACGAATTAAGAATCTGAATTCTGTTGGAACAGAGATCCCTGATTTTTAAGTCAGAGATCACTGATAACCATTTTCAGTGACCCATTATTGTTACTGATTCTTGGCAGCAGTTATGCACTTCAACAACAAAGGCCCTGGATAGCCATGGTAATTGGAAACTTATAATGTGGAAAAGAAATTAAAAGTTGGATTAATCTAAACTAAGTCCAGTTAAAGAATATCCATTAGAAACTTAAATCAGTGGCAATAGTAAGAAATAGTGAAAAATGTGCACTGGTAAGTAGTACTTTTTAGTGAGGTAATACCAGGAAACACAAGAAGTATCCCCGCATTATTCCACTGAAAGAAAGGGAAATTATTAAATAGCACATGAAGGTCTATACCTTGCATAGAAGGGTGACCTTACAAGGCACAGCAGTAAACACAGTGTGTAATGTTAAATGTTTAATGTTACAGTGAATTGCTCACATTGTGTTTTGTGCAGAGGTCCCTCACTCCTGTGAGATAGCCTTTGTCAGGAACAATCACACCTGCTTCCCCTTGAATTGGTTCCACCATAAAAGCTGCCACGTTGGGGTCTTGAAGGGCCCGCTGCAAGATTGGACATAAGGAGAGGAAAGAGAAAAAGAAAAAGCTTTTTAAAGGGTCAAATATAGAAAATATGTGTAGCAGAACCTGATTCTAGCCCTGGTGTTCTTCCTCAAGGGATGAGAACAGTGTTCCTGTCAGGCAGCTCTCCCCCAGTGCCACCTCAGTTCCAGCACTGTGTCACTGTTTGCAGTGTAAAATCAGCTGCTGTGCTTGCTTGGGAAGCTGCAAACCTTGCAAACTGCCAACTCACACAAGCAGTTTATCAGATCAGTTCATAAATCACCTCAGAAATACCCTCAGTTTCGTATTGCCCCACAGAAGACAAACAATTACTCAACTCTTCCCTTAAACAAAAAAAAGAGTGGAGCCCCTCTAGAACAATTTTACCTTAAAGCCAAGTCCACGGGGGTACATTCCTGCACTGTCAAGTTCAAAAAGGTTTAGAAGTCCATGAGGCACAAGAGATCTAATGATTCCCAGCATGAATTTACTGCAGCTTTTCCCAGCGTTGCCCCATGAGCAGAATGAATTCAGCTCTAATGAAGGCATTAAATACTTGCAGGCCTTTCACCATGGGCAGCCTGATGTAGGTTCAAACCTGAACAAGCTTTTTCCACACTGCAGCTATAACCCACTGAGAGACCTTTGTTTCCCCAAACCCAGCTCCAAGGAGAAAAGCAGCTCTGTCCCATAATCCCTCCATCTCCAAAACCCACTCACTTGTATGAAGCAGACCCAACAGGTACAGAGCTTTTTACCCACAGAAATGATGGACCTAACCAAGGCCACCCCTCCCCAACAGCTTGACAGGATTAATCTCAGAAAACACAGGGAAATACAAAATGAATCAGTGGGATTTCAGGAGCTTGTGAAAGTCAAACAGCAGCCTGGCCTGGTTTTAGGGATGCTGTGAAACTGGAAATAAATATTTGCAACTGCAGTGAATTGTAGTCATAGAATCACAGGATGATTGGGGTGGGAAGGGACCTTAAAGCTCATCCCATCCCACTTCTTGCCATGGGCAGGGGCATTTCCTCTAGACCAGGTTGCTAGGAAATTAAATAGATCATGTAGTTTTCCTTTCACATCCTAAAGCAAAACTGAAAATCGAAACCAAATCAGAATTTACACACATTCAGATGCATAATTATAACAAACACATTCCTTATATATGTCTACTTACAGACATCTTAATGTCAAAGCAGGTGTTTCGAAGTATAAACTTCTGATTTTCCTTGCTATTTACCAAAAGACACTGCAAAATGATTTCTTACAAAAGAACAAAAAGTTGCCAAATACCTCAAGAGCTGGTAGATCATTGTATGGGATCAGTTCAAATCCTGGCATGAAGGGTCCAAACCCATCATAGCTGGATGGGTCAGTAGAACTGGAGATGGCAGACATTGTTCTGCCCCAGAAGTTGCCAGCTGGAAAAAAAATGGGAATTGTTGCAAAACTGACCAGTCTGAGAGCCAGAACAGTTTAAAGGTCATCACATTTCCCAGCTGGTGATGCGTTTTAAGAGTTATCTAACAAAATATTAGCATCCTTTTCCCAACTGTTAGCATTTTGTATTGGTGCCATAAATACACTCTGTTGCTATATCTAAAGCATGCATCAAAAAACAAAAGAAAATTATACTCTGAGACCTGACAATTATACAAAATAATTCCCCTAAGTTTTGTTAGTAGTCTGAAAAATCAAAAAAAATCAGATAACATCTTTTTAATGATGATGTTCAGCTTTAATGCAATTATTACTTATTAAATGTAGGGGGGAAAATAAACACCATTAATAATTTAAGTCCTAAAAATAAAGCTGCCATTAAGCCTAAATCAGAAAATGTAATTGTGTGCATTTCAACGTTCCAGAAGAACCCATTTACATTAGTAAAAATACGGTGATTTGCACTATTTTATTTAGAAACATCAGTTAAAATGTGCAGGAGCCAATATGTCCATTACCAAGACAATCAAATCTTCATTTGAATATTTCAGTTAAACCAAGAGACTCTCACTAATCAATTATAAGGTGCTAATTAGAGTAAGGAAAATTAAGGGTTCAATGCCTTCACAGCTCAGTATCCAACACAGAGTCTGTGTCAAGCTCTCTAAACTGATGGTCAAAGTCTTTTCTTAGCTATCCAAAAGAGCTTTTTCTTTTGCCAAAATGGGGAGCACATCCACTTTATCAAAATGAGAAAACATTTACTAAAAGTTAATTGTCTGAAGAGCAAAATTAAATATATAGAGAAAAGAAAGAAGGAGAAATGTTTGTTCAAAGAATTCCCAGAAAAAATGCAAAAAAAAAAAAAAATCTCTATTCAATTCCAGAAATCATAAAGCAAAATTCAAGTATGCATTGCAATTTATAAATGCTGCCTAATGACATTTATGGCTACTATATGT
>WEIT01029165.1:349699-362220 GCA_013389985.1 Dryoscopus gambensis
CGGCCCTCAGAGCTGTGGGACCGGCTCATTCCATCCCCGCTTCTCTCACCGCCTTCCCCCGTCCATCAGAACGGTTCCCCCGGCCCTCACACCGGTAGCCCCGGCCCTCAGAGCTGTGGGACCGGCTCATTCCATCCCCGCTTCTCTCACCGCCTTCCCCCGTCCATCAGAACGGTTCCCCCGGCCACACCGGCAGCCCCGGCCCTCAGAGCGGGGGCTCCGCTCCCCTCTGCCGAATTAGCCTTGGGAACAATCTCTGCGGTCACAGAACCCCCCGCACACCCCTGGCGGGATGAACTCCCCCGGCTCCGCCGCCGTCACCGCTCAGCCGCGCTTGGCCCCTCGGGGAAGTTACTGTAGAAAAGGGCGAGCACTGGCAGAAAAATTAAGAGGAATTGGGAGAACATTCCTGAGAATGGGAAGTATGTGAGGTGGTGGTGGTAACTCCGCTGGCGGCTGCAGGTTCCCCACGGATGTGATGGCAAGTGCTCTGTGCATGCCCAGCCCTGACCTTTCTCTTCACAAAAAAATGTGCATGAGCTTTTTCCCGATCATTTTATATATGGCTGACAGAAAATAATTCAAAATAACAGCCCCAGGGATTCACTAAGTTTGCTAAGGAATTCCTCATGGAGCTCCTGTGCCAGGTGGTTTTGCCTACACGCACCAATCTCCTCCCCAGTCTGCCACGGTCCATGCAGCGAACCCGTGCCCTGCCCTTCTCCACGTGGGAACCCCGAACTTCAGGCTCTGCTGCCTTGGAAGAAAGAGGAGGAATGTGGGGGGAGTGAGGTCCAGGAGCACCCAGTGTGCTCTGACCAGGAGCTTTGAGCTGGGACCTGCAGGTGAGCAGGGACAGGCTGGAACGGGCCAGCGTAACCCTGACCTTTCCTCGAGCCAAATTGCACCTGGAGAGTATTTTGTAACCAGGAGATCCGGATGTTTAAGTGGAACTGTGAGGTGTGTTTCATAAATGCATGCTGGTTTTGTCCAGAAGAATCACAGATTGGTTTCGGTTGGAAGGGACATTAAAGATCATCCAGTTCTACCCCCTGCCATGGGCAGGGACATCTTCCACTGTCCCAGGGTGCTCCAAGCCCTGTCCAGCCTGGCCTTGGGCACTGCCAGGGATCCAGGGGCAGCCACAGCTTCTCTGAGTAACCTGTGCCACGGCCTCCCCACCCTCACTGTCAAGAATTCCTTCCCAATATCCCATCTATCCCTGCCCCCTGGTAGTGTGAAGCCATTCCCCCATTTCCTGTCACTCCATGTCCTTGTCTAACTTCTCTCTTCAGCTCTCTCGGAGCCCCTTTAGGCACTGGAAGGTTCTAAGGTCTCTCTGAAGCCTTCTCTTCTCCAGGCTGAACAATTCCAATTCTCTCAGCCTTTACTCATAGGAGAGGTGTTCCATCCCTGTAATCATCACTGTGGCCTCCTCTGGGCTTGCTCCAGCACTCCGGGTTGGATCTCACAGGAGCAGAGTACAGAAGAAAACAAATAATATTTCAGCTTTTATCATACTCACCTCACTAGGAAAGGGAAAAAAAAATAAACAAAAAAACCCAAACCACAAAACC
Source organism: Dryoscopus gambensis (assembly GCA_013389985.1). Classification (NCBI taxonomy): domain Eukaryota; kingdom Metazoa; phylum Chordata; class Aves; order Passeriformes; family Malaconotidae; genus Dryoscopus; species Dryoscopus gambensis. The sequence goes on from WEIT01029165.1 coordinate 351,277, forward strand.
CCTCAGTCTTAGCAGTGATGACTTCTGGGTGCCTCTTGCTCTTTGTCCATAAATCGCCCTGACAAATTTATCAGTGCTGGAAAAGAATTTATTTCTTCCGCAAAGAAAACGTGATATCCTACTTGACACACAGAGAATTTGCATATCTTCCCCTCACTAAAGCAAGCCATTTGAAAATATTCCCGAATCCTGTCATATCTTCTAACCAATTTGCTCCAACCTTGGATGTCAGGGAGCAGCACCGCTTACGCCTTTGGAGAACAACGCCCTCGGAGAAAATTTTCCCGATGTGCAGTCAGCTTGATGCAGCAAGGGCTGGGAGAACAGATGATGTTGAGCTCTTTATAAACACACAGAGAGTTAGGCTCAATTTGCTAATATGTTTGTGTCTCCTACTAGCCCAATTCTGCCAGCAAATAGTGCCCTGCATCTGCTGCCAAAGATGAGCTCATAAAGCACCAAAAGGTTGTGCCTTAGGTGCTAAATTGCAAAACGCGTTTCAGAGTCGTGACTGCTGAATGAATACACAGTTGTACCGTGCCTAGGTTCTTAAGTCCAGAGGCAGTTATTATCTAGGAGCTATTGAAACCTCTTTATTTCTAGTTGAAGTTATGATTTTTTTGTGAAAAGCCTAAAATTTTAAGGCTGAGAATAAGCAGTGATCTCTCTGCTTTGGGTATGACACATTGTCCCAGCTCATTCTGCCGCTCTCCTCCGCTCTGGTGAGATCCCACCTGGAGTTCTGCATCCAGCTCCAGGGTCCCCAGCATAGGAAGGGCAAGGACCTGCTGGAACAAGTCCAGAGGAGGCCACCAAGTTGATCAGAGGGATGGAGCAGCTCTGCTGTGAGGAAAGACTGAGACAATTGGGATCGTTCATCCTGGAGAAGAGAAGTTTTGGGGTGACCTAACTGAGGCCTTCCAGTACCTGAAGGGAGCCAACAAGAAAGATGGAGAGAGACTTCGGACAGGGCCTGGAGGGACAGGACAAGGCAATGGCTTCCGACTGCCAGAGAGTAGGTTTAGATTGGATATTAGGAAGAAATTCCTCCCTGTGAGGGTGGTGAAGCCCTGGCACGAGTTACTCAGAGCAGCTGTGGCTGCCCCTGGATCCCTGGCAGTGCCCAAGGCCAGGCTGGACAAGGCTTGGAGCAACCTGGGATAGTGGAAGGTGTCCCTGCCCATGGCAGGGGGTGGAATGAGATGGGCTTCAACGTCCTTTCTAACCCAAACCATTCTATGATCTCTGGTGAAGGAAAAAAAATGCATAATTTTGTTTGTTGCATACTCACATTTCTTAAATAGCCTTATAGGACACGGTTCAGGATTTGCAGTCCATGAGATCAGTGGGATTTTTGCAGGTAAGAAATGTAGGTTGAAGGTTGGATTATCTTTTACTTTGGCATTCCATTAGCATGGCAGATCAGTTATCTGTTAGCTCAAGTCATGCTAATGATGCCTTCTACCTATTTAGCCACAAAAATAACATGCTGGGAGCTACATCCCTTTCATCTTCCATAGACTCAACTCAAGAGCTGCCTTTTAATGCTCTTATTCTTAAGGTCACCTCCAAATTGGTTAAGATTCACCCAGCCTTGTTCTTTTCACAGTAAGCAGAAAAATATAGAAAGGACAAAGCTTGTCCAAAGGATTAAGTAGCACCTATCCTGTGAGGGAAATACGCGTCTGAAAATGTAAAGAATGCAAACTAAAGGCAGCCAAGATCAGCTGAAGTGCTGAATCTCAGGTTCAGCTCTGCCTCGTGGAGCTGGAGGCAAACTGCCCTGAGAGGCGATTTCAGAAAGCAGGCATGCAGGAAAACAGCAGATTCCTGTCTGAAAGGCAGGGATTCAAAAACAAGCAAATAAACAAACAAGCAACCCGCAAGCAAGAAAGGGCTTGCTTGTTTTTGGATTCTGTAAGGTCTGAAAGAAGAAGATACAGCTGTAATATGGAATGTGCAGACATTATATGTAAATGTATTTTTCAAAGCTGATATGGGCTGTTTCTGAGATGAAAAATTAGAAATATGGAATAACTCTCAAACTGGAATTCAGTTAATCAAGACCTGAGGGAGAGTGCCTTCAAAGCTGTGTCTAATATAAGCCTGATCAGTTTTGTATAGGATCGGTGTAGTCCTGTTGTGGCTCACTTTATTTCCTCCTTTGTTTTTGGTACTTATTATCAGGACACAGAAAATATCCACTTTTCTTCTTTAAACGCTATCAAGTTGAAATTTTAAACCATTCACATTGTGCACAGTAGCAGCTCTTACTGTAGATCTTGAAGGAATTGCTCGCAGCTAGATGAAGTATTTCATGTGAATGAAAAAGGGAAAGCAGAAGCTTGATGTGTACTATTTAGTTACCTGTAGATACCTGAAAGACTCCACATGACAGTAACCAAAACATGGAAAAGAGAATACACAAAATGTTCACATTTTACAGTAATTTGCCCTGCAGAACAGGGGAAAATTCTGACCTACTTGAAGAAAGACGGTTATTATATTCATTCTGCTTATCCAGAAAATACAATTTGACATGTAAGTAAACCATAAAGTTATAAGAAGGAACAAGTTAAGTCATGCCAGTTGTTAGGAGTAATTCCACAGCTCTGTTTCTGGCAGAAATGCTCATTGAAGTCGTTGGGAATTAGGCGTGTGAAGAGACTGAGGAATTGCATCCCACTTGCAGTGGTTATTTAGAGGTAGAGTAAATAAAAGGGAACTGTGTGTTGGTTTGGCTGCACAAGCTCAGCGTGTGCCGGGGATTCACATGCTGCTCGTGGGAGCAGCTCAAGCCCTGGTGCCAAGGCAGGATTGCAGGACCCTCACTCGAGTTTAACGCTGTCCCAGGAACGCTGCAGTGTAGCAGATAGTGTTGTCCTTCCCGCGGTGGGTGAGAGGTGAAGAGAGCAGCCAGGAGCCCAGAATTGATGCAGCAAGTGAGAATTATCTTATTATTTCCAGTTCTTTTATATATTTCTTACTTCATTGTCTAATTGGTTAAAAATGCTTAGCCACCCCTCAGAGGGGATGGCCGAATTAGTTCTCAAAACATTTTCTACTTGTACCAAAACGAGATCCTAACAAGGTCGCAGGTGTCCATAGCTTACAAACATTGATAACTTTTTGTGAGAACGAAAAATCTCCCACGAGACAGAATATAGCAAGAATAAGTTCTTGCAGGCAGTGTTTTGTACCACACTGCAGAATATGTCCAGAGTTCCTCAAGAGCTGATGTTTTGCCCCATGGCACCAGCGTGCAGTTCTTCAGTGGTATGGATGAGCTCCTCCTCAGAGCGAGACCCAGTCCTCAGGCTGGATATGGAGTTCACCCAAGCCAGGAGGCTCAAGGTGCAAGTTCATCATTGCCTAAAACCAGCACACATCTACAGAGCTGGCACAAGGACAGTCCCACCTCTCTTCCCACCTGTAGCAAAGCCACAGGGATGGGCTTCACCCTTTCTCCTTCTGTTGAAATTCTGCTGCCACTCATCACAAAATGAGAAATGGGCACTTTTCTGAGCCAAAGGCAGGTTTGAAGGCAAACCTCGCAGTTAACATTGCCCTGGGGAGCTCAGCCTTCACCCCCAGTCTGACGGTGAAGGATATAAAGCTACTGGAAAGTGACCAAAGGCAGCTATGAAGATGGCGAAGGGTCTGGAGGGGAAACCACACAAGTGGCAGCTGAAGTCACTTGGTTTGTTCAGTCTGGAGAAGAAGAGACTGAGGGGAGACCTCAGAGCACCCTACATCTTCCTCATGAGAGGCAGAGGACAAGCAGCACGGATCCCTGCTCTCTGTAACCAGGAACAGGGGAATGGCTGGGGCTGTGTCACGGGGGGTTTACTCTGGGTATTAGGAAAGGATTCTTCCCCCAGAGGGTGGTCAGGCCCTAAACAGGCTCCCTGGGGCAGTGGTCAGAGCCCCCAGCCTGGCAGGGCTCCAGGAATGTTTGGACACTCTCAGACACAGGGCGGGATTACTGGATTGTTCATAGTGCCTTGTAGAGAAAAATGGCTTTCCATGGCCCATGATTGTGTTATTCTGGTTATTTACTGACAGTGGAACTCTACACTAAGACATATCTTGCAGGACAGGAAACCTTAGTCTTTCCTGCAGCACAGCTAGAATATTTCACAGTGCAGCATGTCAGAACAGTGCAGCAACAAATTGTAATGCGTGCAAAGCAGATCTGCCTCTCAAGTCCACTTAGACATTTCTCTTTTAGCTCATATCTTTCAAGATAGTTTGGCAAAGCATAGCACAGCCCCCTCATAATAATGCTGTTTTATTGGATGGGTGTAGGTTAACCCAGCTTAAAGCACCACAAACAACCCTTAGAGCTGATGTTCCTTTTGCAATATAAACCTTGAGCTATAGTTCATACTTATCCCCCCTGATTTGTATGTTGGCTTATTTTACAAAGATTTCCAGGATACTTGGTTAGATGACAGCATAGATAACTGAATTATAGAATCAAGGAGTTTAAATTGCTGTCTCCTCTCTTAGGCTTTGTTCCCCAAGTTTGAACTTACACTGTTATTTTCCTTTGTAGCTCAACAGTACCTACATCCAGAGCCTTCCACAAATGAGGTGAGACATTTTATTTCTATGGGAAACCCAAAGGTAAATTATGAGCTCTTTCATTTCTTGAACTTATAGTTAATTAAATGAAAGAGCCTTTCTACGCAGGTTTTTTCTGAGTATCACATTCCTTGGGCATCATACTACCAAGAAGACACAAATTGGAGAGAGCTTGGGAAAAAACTTTTTTTGGCTTCCCAAGACAGATTAGAAGAGCTTTATAATTGGCACTTTCTAGCATAAAACTCAGAAATGTTAAAATAAAATCCAAAGAAAATTGGAGTGAGACTTGATTTAAAGTCAGGCTTTCAAGTGCCTTGTATGTGACCTTGCTTCTTCCTTGAACAAACGTATTTTGATTTGGATCCTGAGGACCTGGTGCTTCCTAACTTCCAATCTCCTTTCTTGGATTTTATCAGGACAATGATTTCTGGAAAAACTCCTTCACATGCTCTCCTGACTTTGAAAATCTGACCCAGATGGCAGCTCTGAGAGCACACAGAAAATGAACGTAAATACATCTAACTGGGTAATAAGAATAAATACCTCGTCAATTTGGTTAATCTCGGGATTGAGCACTGAACATCTGGATATGCTTTATCTCAGGAGCTGGGAAACTTCTCAGAATCCCAGCATGACACATCCCCACTGGCCCTGCTGTTGCAGACTTTGACATTGCTGCAGCCAGGATTGCCAACCTTGCTAAATGGTGAGCACTCAGCTGTGACCTCAGGGCTGCTGTGGTCAGACACTGCACAAGTTACAAAATGCCTGCACCACGTCGGGCTTTAACCTGGCGTCACTGAGGTGAAAGATCAGCAAGGTGACCTATTGCATCACATGCCACTTGTCATTGCCCCGGCATGATGTGCTGGCACTTCCTGCACTCCCCCAGTCAGGACTTCAAATTATCCTCAGATTTTTCTAGAATATTAGATAATTCAGACAATGAAAGGTTTTCTTGATATGCCTTAGGACAAAGGAATTTGCTTTCAATCCATTGTTTCAAGACAATTTCTTTCATCATAGTTGTTTTCAAAAATCACACACCTTGACATATGGAAATATGGAAAGCATACTGCCAAAAGGAAGGAATCTTCAGAAAGCAGAAAGATCTTGACAGAAATTAGCTGCTCTTAAACTACCACTTGTCTGTTCCTTAGAATAGAAAAATAAACTAGTAAAGAGCTGAATCCATTATTTGCTCTCTGCAGCTTGTCTATCACAGTCACCTGCCCATGACAGGGGATTTGGAACTAGATGATTTTTAAGGTCCTTTCCCACCTAAACTGTTCTAGGATTCATCAGTTGCTCTTCTGGAGCAATTTCAGTGCAATGCAGCATTTCTTGAATTCACCAATACTTGTGACTTGCAGCGTAATTCCGTGGAAGGGACTGGATGATAAGGAAAGCTGTCAATCCAATGGCTACCCACAAACACCACGGGAGGTATTGGATGTTGGGACATCACCACGGAACTGACCTCACCTGAGAGGACAAGGTTTCAACTCACCTGACTCTCAGTTTTTTGTGTCAGGTTCCTAAAGACCCACAGACACAAAACCTGACATCTTTTAAGGTTCCCGTTCTGCAAAGTTTATGTCATTTCATATATTGTCTTTTTTTAATGAATGTTCAAAGCATCTTTTTAAACAATAGCAGTTGTTTATGATCAAAGATACTATAATAAATCAGCATGTGTAGAAAGGAGTAAAATCTTTTATTTGCATTGATCTTGTCCATAGATCTGGTATTACTCAGTGTTTCCAGTCTGTCAGAGGCTGCTCAGCGGAAAAGCACAAATCTTGAATGCTGCTAAAATCCCTCTGCCATGTTCCAGCGTGCCTAAGCCCCATGGAATGCCACATTTTTAATTACATTTTTCCTGTGGCATTACACAGAGCACAGAAGAAGAGATTATCAATTTGAGAAAGAAGCTAATTTGGGAACTCTTCAGTGTTTGAAGGGGAAAATCTAAGAGAAATGGGGTTTAATATTTGTGCTGCAGTAGAAAGCAGTGGTCATGTTGCTACAGGCTACATGAATCACAGCCACCACAGAACAGCTCCTGTGAACAACACAGTAAGGATGCCAACCAAAAGGATAAAGCAAACCTGTAACAAGCAGCTCATAAATTAGTTGTCCATCATTATCTTCCCAGAAACTTTTCCTGAGTGCACTACCAGAAATGGGGCCCACAACATGAGCTTGCCATGACAACAAAGTGCTTTAAAGATTTGAGCAAGGTGACTTCAGCTGATACAGGGTCGTACTGGAAAACAAAAATGGTGTTCAGGCCTAGTGATGCAAGAACATTGTTATCAATTTTTCTTCAGGAGGATCTCACCCACCAAATATTTTGCTAGACGTCTTGTCTGCCTGCGAGTTGTAAAGCTGCTGAAAGTCAGACTTTGGTCTCATTCCTAAGAGGTATTTCAGACTGCAGCAACACTCCTCGTTCATTCCTGAGGCACCAGAGGACACTGCCATGTACCTCTCAACCTCTGCTGCCACCAGGAGGTGAGACTCACATGCTCCACAGTGACCACAAAAATCAGTGATCACCTCTCTTTTGAAGGAGCTGTTCCGCCAGAAGCAGGGCGAGTAGAAGGCCTCTGAGCTCTCTCTGCTCCTTGTCTTGGGTCATCTCTGGCTCTCTCTCCATGGTCTGACTTGACTTCAGTGAGGAAAAATCCACAGGTGGAAAACAGGGGAGTCTGTTCTCACTTCAAGAACCTGTGTGTAGGTACTAATATCTTATTACAGATATTTTAATAATAATGAGAGAGAGAATAGGAGAGAGATTGCTAGGAAGGGAATAGACTTTAGTTTAATTTTCCATTCATGTATTACACAACAAATCACATTGATTTCCGTCAAGAAAAATGCTTGGTCGCTGACATGCCAATACATACACTTTATCTTTAGTTCCTAGTGTGCTTTAATTTTTCATTGTATTCTTCTAACTTTGCAAACCCAACTGCACGAATTGTTGTGGGCATTTTTTCTTAAGCACAGATCTGAAAGTCTGGTTGAATTGACATTTCCAACCTTTCCCTAACTGTGATGACACTGTGTCTCCATGTACTTGTTTCATTATCCGGTTAAACAAAGTTGGTTTCCAAAGTGATTCTGTGGTTCTTGGGCTCAGAATTGGCAGTAGTTTGGGCAGTTTGACACCCAGCTGCTGCTGCCTGCTCACTGTAGACACTGTCAAGTGCTGAATCACAGAATTGTTTGGGTTGGAAGGGGTCTTAAAGATCACCAGGTTCCAAGTCCCTGCCATGAGCAGAGATCAGGTTGCCCAGGAATGAGGGAGGCTCCTAACTTTCCTGTTCTCTCTGGAGCATTTGAATTCAAAGCTCTTTTAATTTAATATAGATGCATTTTTTGCTTTTTACACTTAGGACTTACTTGTTATTCCCTTTAACATCTATATTCAGCTGTGAGTAAAGTCAATTTCTGTCTATGCCTGAAAATATTGCACAAATCTTTATTCAGAATTGTGAGAGATAATGGATACTCAGTGGGGCATTTCCAGGAGTGTTACCAGTGCAAATGGCCTCATCTGTGTGACACAATGTTTGACAGCGAGTGCTGCTCCCAGCACTGCTTGGAACCTCAGCTGGGATAAGTGCCCGGTCCCCACATCCCTAACGAGAATCACCCACCCAAGCAGCCCGCATTCAGCAAAGCAGGGAGGGAAGGGTCTGTCCCAAGGGCTTGGAAGCACTGAGCCACGAAAGCTCTGCTGGCCCGAGATCAGAGCCACAAAATCTGCACTCCCATTGGTGTGCATCCCCCTTCCAATGCTATGCAGAGGTGAAAGTCACACAAAGTGGGGACCATGACTGCTATATTCTCTGGAAATAACCGTAAAACATTTTTTGGGAATCTGGGCTAGAAGTGACTAAACAGAGTGATAGGAAAAAAGAAAGGCTAGAGCATCTTGCATAGGAACCAAAATTTCCTATAAAGGTAATACAGTTTTGGCAAAGGCAAAATTGCTGGCAAAGCAGAGACTTGAAAGGTTTCTGAACAGCAAAAACCACATCTTAAAGGAAGAGAGAATTCATACTTTTTATTTTGACTTGTAACATTCCCTATTTTTTTTCCTACGATTCATACTCCTTAAGGGAAAGTAGTAAGCATATGACCACACCAGGGCACAAGCCTGTCTTTTACCAGGATCTGAGTACACTGTGGGTAACCAACCGTATCATGCTCTGGGAATCTCTCAGAGTGACAGAGAAGTGATAGCAAGACCTCTTTTTTGCATGGACAGTGATCACAAGTAGGAGGCCACGAATGCTCAAGAGGATTTAGGTCTAGTCAGTCCCAACTTGAGGCAGAGAAAATAGACTAGACCAGCCTGCGGGAATGCCTTTCCCTTCCTGCAGGGCTTGAGCTCTTAGCTGCCCACAGGTGGACAGAAGTGGACACACGGTTTGCCAGCAGTGGTGGGACCCGATGGCTCAGGCTCCTGGGACTGCTGATTGCCTGGCCAGAAAGGAAGGCAGCTCTGGATGCACCCCAAGCAGCTGAAATGACCCCATCTTTTGTAACTGTAACTTAAATTAGGGTGAAAAAGTTACTTTAATTAACCTGCAAGTAAACACCTTCATACAGCAGTTATGACTTCCAAACCCTTGACCTGAGGTGAACTTTGTGTTCCGTTAATAGCTCTGCAAATCACTGAGAAGACACCAAGAGGGTTCCTCCTCGCGGTGTGGAAAGACAACCTCAGGTCCTTTCAGCTGGCCCAAGCTCACTCTCTCACACCCTTGATCCCTGCAAAGCTGGGAGTCAGGAGGGTGATTTTGGCAAGACAGAGTTATCCCACCAATCACCTGCTCACAGCCAGCCCGCAGGAGATGCGGTATCACCCGCAGTCACTGACAGGCAACACTGGGACCGTCAAGATCCACACCAGGTGGGCAAACAGTCCACAAAGCAGACAGTGCTCCAGCCAAGTACAATTAAAAGCAATTAAACAGGGAATAATTTAAAAACCCTTTTTATTTAGACCAACACAAGAGCTAGATAGGATTTATGAGCTAAGTTTTTCGGTTGGAGAGCCAGTGTGTACTTTAAAGCATTGTCAGAGACCGAGAGGATGCAGTCTGGAATACTGTGTTGTAATAATTTGTAAAACTGCATGAGACAGATTTTTTTAAACCAATTACTTCCCGTCTGTTCAGGGACAGATGAGCCCCCAGCTAAAATTCTTTTTCGTTCCGGTGCTTGTAACGATGAAGATGAAATGTGATTTTCCTTCTAACAAATGCTCCAAAAAGCAAAACCAGAAAAAGCATGTGTTTCTCTGTTATGGAAAATAGGTCTCAGCATGCTGGAAATTCTGTGTTTTACTTACTTTCTACCACAAATGCCCCATTTTTAAAGAAATGAATAATGTAATAATTTTCTCTGATTTATGTTTTCTTTTCTGCCTCATTTGGCACTAATGCTGTGTTATTGCAAGAACAACTGTTCTCTGCAAAAAGAATGATCTTTAGACTTCTTATTCAAAACCTGTGAAGAAGGGAATGAACTGCAAAGAAAGGCAGAGAGGCCGTGGACATGAGGAGCAGTTGAACTCTTTCCCACTGACCACGCAGATTTTCTTCTTGTCTCTTGCTGACATGGAGCTGCATTTTCCTGCACCTTCCCAAACAAAAACTCTCCTCCAGGTAGGGTGCCAAGAACATGACTGGCAGTTTTCAGAAACGATAATGATACGTGAGTGGAACAGGGCTCACTAGAGTCCCACGAGCACAGTCAAAGCCTGGGGATGTCTTCACTGGCGAGCATCCCTGGGAGTCGACACGGCCGCCTGCACCCTCATCAGCATCAGGATCACTGCAGTGCTAACGAGTGCCACAGCTCCCGAGCCCTCGAGGGTTCAGACATGTGCTGGCAAGCCGAACAGCAACGAAGAGCATCTTAACAATGAACTTGGAGAAGAATCTGCAGGGAATTAGTGTCAGGCATGTGTAAAGAGGGTTACTTTTCCCATCTCCAACACCTATAATTACATCTCAAACGTGCTAATAAAATCCAGTGGTTACAGTGGGGTTTTTCTCTCTGTGTGTCAAAGTTAGGCGTGCTGCCGTGACGCCTAGGAAAAAATCAACTTTCTTAACACTTCAAATCGCCATGCAAGCAGCAGAAGCCATGACGGTGTTCCCCGCTGGGTCAGAAGGGCTGAGGTGCGCTCCTGGCTCCCGGCGGCTGCCCCGGCCCTGCCGCCTCAGAGGTGCGGGGCGTAGAAGGGGCCGAGGTACGCGGGGCCCAGGAAGGGCGCGAAGGGGCCGGCGCCCAGCGGGAAGGGGGCGGCCGGCGGCACCAGCACGTTGG